>NW_011627094.1:101618-197331 GCF_000204515.1 Acromyrmex echinatior | reverse complement strand
GCGGAGCTCCTCTTTCGGGGTTCGCACGCTCTTCGTCGTCTCACCCCTTTTGTTCATCTTGCTTCAACCAGTACGTTTTATCACCGTTCTCTGTCTGCTAGGGGCACACATACCTTCCAACACACATGCACACAGAAACACCCTTCATGCGTCTCTCTCTCGCCGACTATCTTCCGTGATCCTTCTTCACCCTTTCTCAACCCTGCTTGCATCCTTCTGTCTCTGCCTCTCATAGCTCGTCTTCCACGAGCCTTCTCTCTCACCCTTGCCCAGAAAATCCTCCCTTCCCGACACACCGAATCTCCCTCCAGGAGAGACCGGCTTCCGCCATCCGGCACGCCGCCGATCTTCCTCCCCTTCTCTTCCACAGTGGCTGAAGGTAGGCGAAGAACGGGCATCGGTTCCACGAGGGTCTCTTTCGAGCTCGTAGGAATTCGCGCTTTGATGAAACCTCCATCTCTCTTTCTCGTATCGGAAAGCATTTAAACATTGTCTGCCCGATCGCCTGTTCTCAACCCATGCCCGCACCGTCGCCACGACTCTGAGAAAGCACTCTGCGCTTTCTTCCACTGTTCTTTGTTGTGTCATCGGGGTCAGCACCATCGCGCCCGCATACCGTTGTACCTCCGCGTCTCTTCACTTCACGGTATCACCCTTCGAATAGAGGATGGATCTTTTAGAATTATTTGCACGTTCTTCTCGCGCGTTTCATCGTCGATTATCCTTATTGCTCATCATGTATATCTATTGATCACGTCGTCTCGACGTAATATTGCAACTTTTTTAATGTATCAATCTATAATACATGAAAGCCGATACATTATAGTACATTGCGACGTATCATCTCGAAGTAAAATGACTAATTTTTAAAAGCAAACATGTCAAGAATGATTGACATCAATTAAACCAAGTGAGTCATTTTTACAAATGAAATCATGCAATATTCGAGATGACTTTTGTATTGAAAATTTAATACCAAGTATAATTGAGATTCTTCATCCAGCATATTTGAGTTATAACACGGTCAACTTGCCAAAAGAGTTGAGAGTATGATTATTTCTCGGTATGCACTAGAACTTTTATTTCTTCCTTGAGAATTAATGTGCGAGAGTAAGTATAAGAGGAAAACGAACAGAGAGTGTATTTATTTTGCCTTACGATGAAAATTATACTTAAATATTTGCATTTCCACATTTTACGCAAGAACGCCGGCAAGAAGAACGATGGAAAGGCGCGTGTGAGATGCAGCATCGGGTTAAAAACGAGGAAATATTTTTCAAAAGAAACGCAGCGTGTTAGACAATAGTTGTACGTAAGTTTGCCTATAATACACACTCGTTTATTACTAACAACATATCAACATACGTACTATGAAGGAAATTTCAGCCTGCCATTTTTTCGTTCCTCATCGCTTCTGTTTGAGATTCCTGAGCTATACTTTCCCGACACCCGTTATCGATTACGTGACTTCTAATGCACACTAATGGCATGCGGAGTAACCTACCAAAGTTTTGTCAATATAAAGTCGGACTTTAATATCGACTAAACCAGAGCTGAACGTCGGTATCATTACAATTCTATAGTACTTTCTGCACTATATAATCGGTAATATATGTATATGGTTCTATAAAAATTACAGAGATATTTTAAGCGATATCTAATAAGACATACTTCATATTATTTCTAAAACACTCTCACAGTTCTTTATATTTCATAAGTTTAAAAGGAAGATAATAATTTTTCATGTAACACATTATGAAATTCATTTACACATAATTTGAGCTTCTTGTCAGAATAAAAAAAAAACAATGTTTATAAAAAACAGTTGTTCGAATTTTATAGAAAGAGAGAGAGAGATATATTAATTTCCTAATAATAATAGTAATAACTTTATTACTATTATTTACTATTATTTAAGTACAAGCAGTGAATACTGCTTGCAGATAAAAACTGAAACTAAATACTCATTTAATTTCCTAATCTGAGATATATATTTGATATCTACAGCGTAATAAATAAATAAAATAATATAAAATTTGAATTTAATAATAAAATTGAATTTAGTAATTAATACATTTATGAAGAATTATTATAATCCGATATATTTGTTTCCATTAAATATTGTACATTAAAATTAAGTTTTCGGTGGCACGTGGAGAACATGCAAGATGTGCGATTTTCAGATAAATCGGAAATTTCGTGGGCGGCTCAGGCAAACACACAAATACATACACCCATATACATACACACATACACAAGGCCCGCGGTCTCGCAGTTCCGTTAATCGCGCAATACGTTGTTACCAGTTGTGCCGTTTTCTCTTCGTTATTGCGGCCGGTGCGAGAGAAATGTGTGCCGTAATTTCGGATATTGCACCTCACTTTTCGGATTAATCGCGCAACATTGGAAGCCGAAATATTTCGCCGGCAATTTCGACGACGACGTCGGGATGGGAGAGAGGGAACAAAGGGATGAAAAAAGGCGGGCGAGAGGACGAGAGAATGTCTGGGGCCAGTAACTACGATGTGTTACGATCTCGTTTATAGAATAACGAGATCATTTAACTTTTTTTTCTCTGGCGATCGAATGATCGATCTGTGATTCGATCTAATTTTTGACGCGATTTTTGATCTGTGATATTTGTCAATAAATGTGTACTTGTAAATGACATTATGGAGTAAATAAAATTCGCGAATGCAACTTCAATTCATCAGATATGGCAACGTTTTAATTAATCTTATTGATATTGGATGCTTGTGCCAATTAATCCGCGCGGCAAAAAGAAGAGAGAAATTTATTAATTTTGCATATGTTTGCCGAATTACACCAATCCGATGAATTTTAGTTACAAAAAATGCGATAGAAGGCGAGATTTATATATACATATATTCATTATTCGTGTATTTCCGTTGATAGAATTCGTTGATGGAAAGTGTACTGTCCATTAATATGCGCTTTATAATGTTACGTATATTAACACGGTAAACAACAGCAGTAAATATTTTATCGAGATAGAGGAAGAAATTCTTTAAATAATGCTGAATACGAAATAAATTGACCAGCGGTACAAAAACCGATATCGAATAATTCTGTATTTCAGTATTACACAATAATTAGAACGCAAAATTATCATTCTGTTCCACTCGGAACGTTACGCGTTAATAAGAGCAGATTATATCTGTGCAACAAGCATGGCTTTTGTGCAGCGTAAAAAGCGGCGTGTTTCCACAGAACATCAGATTGTTCTAATCGAATAGAGTTTCTCTTGGTACTAATTGCGAGCCTCGGTTATCTTGAGAAAAAGTAATCTCCCGTGACGTAATTGCATGCATGGCCACCGACTTGTCGTAGTTAATATTGATACAACCGGTTGGTCGTGATAATACCTGCGATTCCATGTGCGTGTATCTACTTCTCTTGAACTTATGAGCTTCGAGATACCGCTACTTTCGTGTTTTCTCGCACGTGTAAAATAAAAGAAAGCTCATCTTTGCCTCACGTATACGATCGAGAGATTGAGTAGATGATGGAGGTACGTTATCAGGATCATCTTATAAGTTTAAAACTCTAGAAATGGCTACATATGTGCATTTCGTTTTTCTACAAAGAAAATAGATACTTGGAAAGAGATTTTCTTCAAATATAAAAAAAGAGCTGCAAATAAAAATGATGAACATATAAATATATTAATACATATTTTACACTCTCTCGAATTATTATTTCTGCGAGAAATAAATTATATCATATTATATCTCTTTATCGTATTATATCTCTCTAGATGCGTTCAGGGAGCGTCATTTGTGTCATTCTATTCTTATTTTACGTCTAATCAATAATGAAGATAGAATGATATAATAGAAATAGCGCAAATAGCGTCTCCCCGAACGCACCTTATATGACATATATTTTCAGTTTATATAGACATAATATGAGTTATCATCGTAGAAAAAATTGACTATCCAAGGGCCAAAAGCTACGCATTACACACGTTCTACCGAGATATCCTATATCTTCCGCGTCAGAGACAACGAAGGTCCGGCATGCTGGTTGATTTTCCCGGCAGGTTTCGAGCTTGCTTATCCTTCGTCCGAGGATGTGAGAACGGTCAGCTGTTACCCGTAGAGTACATAGAAGAGTAAGTCGGAACGCGTGTCGCGCGAGTACCATGAGACGAATGAGGACGGTTGCGTCGAGGGGTGGAAGGTAAAACGAGAAAGAATTGTAGCAGGATAAAGAGGCGGAACAAGGAGGAAAAGGAAGAGAAACAGAAGAAGCGAGAGGAGCAATTTGAGGGGACGATGGCGCGGATAAAGTGTGCCGCGCGCGGATGCTGCAAGATATTGCAGCAATGAACAACGGCAGAGGTGCGTTCAAAGAAGTGAAAGAGAGAGAGAGAAAGGTAGAGAGCACGCGAGAATGTATTCATCGCGTGGGGAAGTTATGGGGGCAGTTATCGCCGGGTGATAACTCTTATTGCTGCAATAAAGTCGCGCTGCCACCCTCGAGAGGCGCCAACTGCTCCCCGAAGGCTGTGCACGCTCGTTACCGTTCCGACATCGTCCCGCGACTCCCGCGTTCTCCACACCCGCTACACCGATACCGTATGCACACCGCATAGACGCGAATGCGTGCTGTGACCGTATGTGCCGCGCGCGGCCCGTAAACTGACGTAAACCGCCATCAACACCAAGAGCTGCTTGCAATTGTAAATATCTCTCTTTTGTTCCATTACTGCGTATCACGCGAGCACCCTGGGTGCCATTGTCGCTATGGACCTGGGTGTTAATTGCACTCGGCCAATTTAATTTAGCCGTCGATGAAAACGTTAATTATTTTGTTTCGATCCAAAGTAATTAAGATGCGTCGGCTGCATACCTCGGTGTCGGACGACACCGAGGCGATTGAAAAATTGGCTGCTGAGTCGCGACTTAGATCAATTGTGTTCCGTGTAAATAGAATATTGGGAGACGCTGACCAACAACCACGCGGTAAATCAGCGTCACGCGGTTTAGTAATTAATATTCGAGCGTACAGCGCGCCAGCAAGATTCAATTACGGGCGAAGATATAAGATAAGTACGTCGCGCCATCGATAGGTCACTGAGATTCGACTTGTCGCTAACAAGATCTGCACGGTAATCAATTATAGTGAGTCATGGGGACTAAGATTTAGTACCTTTGTGTTATATTATAGCGCACTTAATAAAGAGCGTAAATCATCAATATGATATTAGTCTGATTTATAGCGATATTTATAAGGGAAAGATCGAATAAACTGCGCATCTATCCATCATTAAATATGAAAAAAAAATTTTCCCCAAGGAAGATTCCTCAAGGGTCTTTGATAACATAAAAAGACTCTTGAAGGACGTGAAAAATTTAGATTCGCTCATTTTAATAATTGAAGCTTACGGAAAGGGTTATAGCTCTTAAGGGAGCATTCTCTCAGAATACAATAAAACTTGCCGACCCTTCCTGTTCCCAATTAACTGCAGCATCCTGTAGCAGCACACGCGGCGTGAGCAGATCTTAAGGAAACTGTTTAAGCGAGATCTAACGTTCGGGGTAGACCGAAGCAAATGGCGGGAAGGAAGGAAGTGAGCATCGTCAGGGAACACCCTCTAGTCGGTGAGGCCGTTCCTGCGAGATCAACGACGACGGTCGGCGGCACGAAGAGACGAGAAGGAACGAAGCAGTCGAGCGAGGAGACGCGGCGAACTCCCATGGGGCTCGCAATCCGCCCTCTGATTACTGTATTCAACACAATCTCCGCCATTGTCTTCGCGCCACCTCGCACAGAAGAGGACATATTAATATTACGTTTCGGGGGAGGAAGATGTCCATTCCGCTGAATAATCCAAGGCAACCGTTCCTTCTCGAAGTTATGTACCTAGGAAGCATGCGGACTTGCAGGATTCTCTGCCGACGCGGATTGCGTGAAACTATCCGTATATGTGTGCGTGTATTGCGTTCATACATGTTGAATAAATAAGTGTTGAAAACGGAATAATAGTCGGAGAAAGACGAACGTCGTAACGAGAGGAAGGCAAAGGAGAGAAAGATGAGCCGCTGATGTCGTCGTCGTTCTCGTTTTCGTCATTCGTGAGAATCGCAAAGCTGTTAACACGGGTGAAGGGTTGTTCCTTCCCGTGATGGATTATCGTGGGATTTCGCAATACTCTTAGGTGCGTTAGGCTGACGTCCTTTCGATGTAACGTCCGTTTGGTCCGTTCGTTGGTTCTAGATTTATACTCTTACATTGATGGATAGAAATCGAGCGTTGATTGGATTACGTCTTCCCTTCTTCAATTATCAATAATTTTAACGAAATTAAAGTTCTTTTAGAAATAAAAATCATCCTATCTGCGTTAGGAGATCCACTTGCTATTTTGTACAATAGCGTAATTTTAGTTTAAATTATTAAATAGTGAAATATAAAAAAAGTTACACTATTAATACGTACTAATTTTAATTTCAAGGAACGTGAAAATTTTCAAGAGTAGTAATTATTAAAAATAATTGAAGCACTTTCCTTCATCGCAAGAGATACTGATAAAAGCCGTTGCATCACGCACTAGAGACTCGGTGCGTGCTTGTGCGTAATGTATTCCCGTTTACGTAGGTCGAGATAGATTGCGTTACTTCCGCATAATAACTCGAAGAAGTTAAACATACGAGAGGAACGTCCACGGAGTTATAGCAGCTAACACGCGGCGCTGTAACGCGTAGTAAAGTGAAACACGGCGGAGATAGATCTCGTATAATCCTCATATTTCTGCAATACGTTACCTACGCCGAGAGGCGGTCTCGCACGTTGAAACTCTTGCTGACTTCGTCTCGAGTGTTTGAGAATACGTTATAACTTGCATGCCGCAAGTATGCACTTCGTCGTATCTGAGCGCGTCGGAAAGACGCGTTTGTCGATAGGAGAAATACCAAAGCACGATGGCAAATGGCCAAAAGTAAATGCGAAACGGAAGCGATATACCGAAAAAACTAGAATCCCCTGAAAAATGGATACAGATAGAAAGCCCTATCAAGACCGAGATAATTTATTATGGACTTTGGGTCAAACCAGTTCGCGATGTCAGCCATGCATAGCTTTGCCGTTCCATCTCGCGTTTAATGCCGGACATCCATCTTAGTCAAAAATGACTATTTCGTAGGATCCATAAACAAAACTGCCCACGCGATGAATAATAACAGAGCGTGAGATTTAACTTTTCGCGACATTGCAATCACCATCTTTGATATTAGAAGTCGACCTGCAGTTTATCAAAATCAACCTTGTCACGATAAATGTATATCAGCATAAGATTTTAAGCTAAATCGTTAATATTATAAGCGCAATAAGTAGAAATATCACATTAATAATAATAATAATGATGATGATAATAATAATAATAATATCTTTATCGAGATGTACCGAATAACATAGAAGAGAATAATCAACTTGCATCGTAAAAGGCGAGGTATTAGCAATAATACTGCTTGTAAATCCAAGTTTAATATTTTGAAATAACATGAAACTAAAGCATGAACGTAACAAAACAGAAAATAAGATAAAATAGAAATAAGTAGATGAGTTATTGGAGCTATACTTTACAGCTGATGGAAATGAATATTGCTATCAGAGATGTCGATTGGTCGTCAGTTAGAATGAACGATTCGATATGGCAAAAAGCAGTAACTAACTAGAATACAGTTATTACATAAGCCGTGGCAGAATTAATAATCGTCGATGCTAGCGGTAAAATAAAATGTAGTGATAACCTTGCGGATAAGATAAGATTCGCCAAATGAGAACCACTGCACGTTCGGGGGGGTAGTCCGCCCTGCTGATCACGGCATCACGCCACCGCACCACCCAGATATTTTAAAGCAACCCCCGCCAGCGTTAGAGAGCGGACGAAGGGGTGATGGGTTAGCAGGGCCGGTTTGAACTGTTTTATATATATATGTAGTAACGCCAGCGAATAATCTAAAACGTGAAAGTTCGCGAATAGAACAAGAGATTTCAATCGCTTCGTAGGAGATCATTTATTCAGATTTCGAAAGAGGTCGCATGTTCTCCTTCTTCCCTTTCTCTTTTCCTTTTCTTTCCTTTTCTTTTGCAAGACCAGTATTTTCAAATCAACGTTCAGTAGTTACAATAATCTCAGTGGATTTAAACCGGCCCTGTGGATACAAGCAGGCCACCGGTGTTCCTCTCTGCCATGGGCACGACAGTAGAATCGAATCGCTCGTGCCACCATTCCATAACGACCTCTCCTGCTCTTTCCATAGATAATGTCTCGGCCGTCCTTGCACCCGCTCTTTGGTCTGCCCGCTCGCTTCCCGTCAAAGAATTTCCATACGAACCGAGCTGCCTTGCATTCGTAGTTTTTTTTCCTACAGTTTAGCTTTCACGACACATGGACGTGATAGTGTCACTGTGACGAGCGACAAAAAAGATTTAAGAGATCCACTTGCTCCGTATGCTGGAAACAAAAATATTATCTAAAGCGCTGGATCCTATCAATAAATGCCATATTTCACATATCTGTTCTGTGTTAAATATGGCTAAAGTTCTGTAATAAATGTAATAATTAAATATTTCTCTCAAAGCTTAATCCGTTTTAATTATGTGATTGTATAACTCAAATTCGCTTAAATAACTCGTTTGCATAATTTTAATGTTTTTGATATTTTCAATCCGATGTATTTTCGAAAGAAAATTATACAATATATATTTATAATAAAATTAGTATTATATATAACATCATGTATAATAAAAATATATATAATAAATTTATAAGTGCAATATATTTCTTCTACATTCAAAGGATTATTCAAACAATATATACCTTCGGTACAAGATGCATTATGATAGGATTAGATTTGCTTGCTAGGCACATAATACTCTAGATATATATATATGCACGCGTTGTACAATATAAGCGGTATATATTTTATTCAAAATTAATTCTGCGGGAAATTCAGTCACCGAACATAAATTTGGCAGGTTTAATTAAAGCACGAGTCGAACATGTCGCGACATTTCGCTCGATAAGAGAACGAGCATTACACGCGTAGTTTTTATTTCTAATAATCACTAGTTTTTTTATATAAAATAATTTAATTATGACTCTACCCTCCTTCCCACTTCTTCCAAAGTAATTACACAGTGACGTATATTAAGAACATTTAAATCGAAAAGAATCAAAATCATATTTCATATCAAAATTCATTTTTATAAGGATCTTTCTGTTAAATCGCTTTGCGAGTACGCAAAAAACATTTAATCGTTAATAATAGGATTATTCGAAGTTATATTAGGATTATTATCGAAGTTACATTAGGATTCGCACTGCTGCACTGAAACTAGTCTTTACTTTCTTATGAGAGAAAAATCAAAGATCAACTGGTATGATCTCAAAAAAAATCACACTAGCTCAGTTTGCTACTGTGAAACACTTTATAATCGTATAGCCGGTTACGTCGATAGTTAAAGCCGATAAAATCGCGAGTCGAGTAATGCGATCGGGGGCGGCTTCTAATCTCTGTTGCGCAGCAGGAGTTACTGATAATTGCGCCGGGGAACTCGCGAAACGAACGATAAATCACGACGGCTGTAAAATATAGGAAACGATCAGCGCTATCGAAGGGCCGCCGCTAACGGCGATAAGGCGAGCGATAAATCACGTAGGATGCAGCTACCGATCGAACGAATGTACAACTCCGTTGGATCGAAAGGTACTCTGTAAAAAAGCCTTTGCTATTGCTAGGCAAATCCTATTCGCGTATATCAACAACGCGTATATCAATGCTTTTAAAATAAAACATTTTATGGTATATTTTTTATTAGATTAATTCTATGAGATATAATTATATCGTTATTATTTTTATCATTTATGCATAAATTTCGATAGTAAAATCGTTTCAATTCGTGAACATATAAACAAATACGAATGAAAAAATGTTTTTTAACTAAAATATCGTTTTAAAAATACGTTTGTATTGACATTTATTAATATATTCCATATCGTTGAAAACTACAAAACCTATCAAAAACTATAAAAATATACAATATTATATTTTCTCTTGGTTAACTATTGCATCATTATATTTCTTTTCAGAATAAAAGATTTCGAATTGTTTGACAGAATATCACACTGTAAAAAAAAAACGATTTGATTACATGTTCGGATTTTATTTGAAGGATGATGTTCGCTATTATCTAAGCTGCAAATAATTTTTTCAATCAAATAAGATCGAAGAAAATAATAAATCTTTGAGTTCTATGAATAAACGTATTTTTTTCATTATATATTGTAATACAGACTCATCGGTTGAAAAATATTCTATTCGATGAAAATGATCGTAACTTTTTTAACCATTCGTGGTCATTTGAAGTATAGAGGACCTCAAAATGGTGTGAGGCTTTATATTTGTAAGTTTTTTTTTTAAACAAGACTTAAACTGTCATTTGTTCGAAATTCAAAATATCTTTTTTGCGCCTAAAGACCGGATATTGTTCCTTGGATGTCAGTCTGCGATTTTTTAAAATAATGTTAAAATTAAAAATTTTAAAAAGCTACTGCATTTCTATGATATTTAAAGTATGTTTAATAATTGCGATTTTAAAGAACAAAAACTGTAAATACTGCAATCAATTAAAATATTGAGATCAAATTTTGTCCTCTGTATGACAATATAAAATTTTCAGAAGGTGTGACTACGAAGAATTAAATGTGATTGCGAGTGACGAGAAAGAAATATTATAATAATGATATTTCACTCATGAGGCATCGCATGATTTAATGTCTTTACATAATAAATGCGCGTGTGATATTGAGAGTGACTGATTGAATGGTTCGATAATGGAGGTCAACCGCATAGAGGAACGAATTTGTAATTGCATAGTAATATACTGCATTTTATGTGGTATTCCGATATGCGCGATTCGTGATCATTAAAAATTTATTAGAGTAACGCATCCTTTTAATCAGGCATTTTTCGCACAGAGGATTTGATAGAAGAGGCGATAACGTATGAGTGCCTGTATAATTGAAAATTTCATGGAATCAGCAATTTTCATGTAAACGACGCGTTTAATTCTAACATCAAAAATACAGCTGGTTAAATAAAATACCTTTGCGGTGCGGTTTGAAAATTCAATGCAGCAAATTTATTCGCGTTTTATTTATCTGATAAAATAGCGCATATATTGTTGACATTGCATTTAAATGCATCGATTGAGTCCCTGCAATAAAAATATACGTATATATACGATTTTTAAATACAATTTAGTAGTTTACTGATACCCTTTTAAAGAAATATTTTAAAACAATACGTATGATAACCTTTAATCCTTAGATAACTATATATTGTAAAAATAGGCCTAATTATTTTATTTAAATTACAAAATTAACGTATACAAAAATTTCATGATATACTTATAACTATTATTCTAAATCTCGCACGTTCAAGTATTTGAATCAATCAGCGATTGTATCTAATGACGTATAGTGGATGAGTACCTTGGGTCACATTTCGAATCATTGTTAATGAATTTTCTATTAACGTTCTAAGTCAAAAGGGTCCGTCATCGCGGATGGATTCCTTGTCTCCCACCATTATCATTATATACGCTCAATTTAGCAGAAAGGTTTGCTTCCTACTGGATTCTCTGCATCACGTCGTAACACTTCTACGGTGTGTTCACGAGTTTACGGCTCGTTAACTCGGACTGTTGTGGAAATTCTGCATGAACCGATAACTTGTCGTAGAAACCCGAACTGACGGACGGGCTTCATCTTCACTCTGCGAGCTATCGACAACTTCCAATGTAATTATGAAACGTTACAGGATTTTCAAATAAGACGATCAAATTACTGAATCTTCGTACAAGAACGTGTTCTTTCCGTTCTATTTTCCAAGATCCACTGCGTTATTCATAGCTCGGAAATTCTCTAACTTACATTTTCGTAACTTGTACATATTCTCCGGCACGAACGACGTGCGGTCGCGTACAAATTTCTCTTTTGACAGTGTTATAATACAGGAATCTTACTTTCTGTTAATGTCTTGTTGAAACTTGTAGAAATGGTGCGCGGTTCGTTTACGCTCGAGTTTCATAAACCGAAAACTGCAGACGTAGCGTTTCTTAGTTATGTCCTATAAAAATAGCAAGTATCTCAGAATAACTCATGATACGATTTGTCTTTTTCATATCACTCAAATTTTTATAACGTTCTGTGAAATTTGGAAAAATAATATCGTTTAACCCCTTCAGATTCTGTGAACATTGTAATGTACATCAAATTTGAAGACATTATTCGTTGAAATTATTTAATTCTATCGACATCTGAGAGCTGAATATAACATATATATTAGAAAAATAGTTAAAATTAAAAAAAAAATGTTAAGATGATTTCAATAAAATCAGATCTAAAGGGGTTAAAATAATCGTCTTGCTTATTTCAAGAGGATTATCTCAATAGGATATTCTCAACCGGATTTTCTATTTTCAACATTCATTCGACCTAGGCTGTATTCCAAAATTACTATCAGTACTAAAAATCTATAATGAATATAACGTAAACTATACATCTTCAGTACTGGCAGTAAATTTTGAAACGCTGCCCTAATCCGCGATAGCGCCTCTTTTTGCGAAACGTTAATTAAAACCGTTCACCGTTCCTATTAACTGTAATGCCAATTGTAGCATTTTACTTATATCCCAATATATCGATTCTCGTAACGCTTATATGAATTCACATCCCGTTAACTATTCACCTTTGCCAACCGCACGCTTTGTGGTGCTTCCCACTCGCAATTGCGACTTGTTTTCTGTTGCCTGTCCCAGACGCGAGATCGTCACCGTTTGCACCAGCTCTCTCCCTACTATACTGGTGGCGAATTCACAGCTCGTTAACTCTTGCTGTTGAGGGAATCAGACTAAACCGCACCGGCGTCAATTCTATCGTTTTCACCGAGAATAGGTTTAGGACACTGCTTCGTAGCGGTGAAACAGATGCGCGCACGAAGAAAGAGAAGGCTTTTGCATTGTGTATCCTCCTATTTTCTCTCTTTCATTAGGTTCTTCCGTGTGAAATGTGTGAAGTACATAATGGAAAACCCGAACGTTAAAAGCTGCAAATGCTAGACTGTTGCGAATGAGAGCTCGTTGATGAACTCGAAACCCCTTTTACTTTTTAATCACAGGTATGAAAGAGAAAAGCCTTTAGTAGCTAAAAAAAATGTATGGCTCAAAAGGAAAGCAAATAAGCCACGAAATGTTATTGTTGTGATATTTTCAGAATCGTGATAGAGTCGTATCCTAAAAATTTTACGAACATTATTGTAATGGGAAGAATAAGAGAAGGAAAATATCTTTTTCCTCTTTGATCCTGGTGAATCCACGAAGATTCAACGCGCGTTTCTCGCGGCATTCTCCACCGCAAAGGCTGCTACAAGGTTCACGGGTTCACAGCTCGTTAACTCACGCCGTTACGGGAATTGCGCGAACTGGTAACTCCACGGGAAAGCCGTCGGATGCCCTGCTTATGCCACTGTGGCAACTTCGGGCCATAACTCGCGCCTCGGCGCAGGACGCCAAGACATTTTAATTATCTTTCGAGCACGCAGCCTCCCCTTCCGCAATCGTCCCTGTTCCCGCTTCCTTTCGCCAGCACGTATCCAAGCCACCTTCTTTCTTTGGCCGGTTGTTGTACCGTTCTACGTAGAATTTATGACCGCGGTGTGCCTTAGGAAAATGAAACGATATTCTTTGCTCGCTTACAGACGGCCTCGCGGGTAATATCCAAGCCAAGGAGACTGCATTCCGGATTCTTCGCCGCTGTCGACCGCGAGGATGAACTTGTTATTCTGTTCTGGAGGACGAAACTTTACCGTCCGGGAGCAAGATCGTTCTCCGCCGCTCGCGCTGTCGCGGCTCGTTAAATCGGATATACATTTCCGTGCAAGCGTTCTTTTTTCCATGAAAGCGGAAGACACGGCGATTCTTTTAACCGCCGCCGCGCCATTGCGACCCGATTCCGCCCAGGTCGTAGAGCTATAATTCATGGGCGCAAACGTTAGAATTGAGGACGAATATAGCCCAGATATTCTGATCTATCTCAAAAGTATATAATCCAAGAATAATATCGCGAAATATATCGCGTGGACGTTATATCTCCGTTCGTTCCGCTATCTTTCTGTAATATTTTAATGTCCGTTTTATAAAATAGCGTGAAATAGTGATGGTAAAGAGCACAGCGAGAATTACGACGTATGAATTTAGCGAAAACGTGCGCTCGCGTGTATTCCGATCGTGCGACTGTCATATTTTCGTGCGCGGCTAAACTTCGCTGAATTTCCATAAGAAAACTTGCCTTTATTCCACCTCTGCGCCGCAGATCTTCGCATTTCGTTCTCAGCAGCTTTCTCAAGCCGCGGTTATCAGAAAAGCGGACAACGAGGTGCTTCAAATTCAATAACGTCTGCAGACCCACTCGGCAAAGCCCCGCTATTTCGAAAAATATTACGAAATGCACTTTCCTATGCTGAAAATTAGGATATAAGAGAATTCGAGTTTTATATATAAACTAATCGATTTGATTAAAATCAGGGAATGGAAGTAACTCGTTATTTGTAACGAAGTTACAGTTACAAGTTACTTTTCTGGTAACTTTACTGGTAACTGCATTGTTTTTTTTTTTTTTTTTTTTTTTTTTTTTTTTGGTAACTGTAACGTAGTTGCATTGTTTTAGTAACGATGATGAATATCGTTACTTTGCACCCGATTGGACACAAGCCACTTATAGCACTTGAGACTAGAAACTAGGCACCCGATTTTGAAAAAGTAACGAAAAGTTACTTTCTCAAGTACGGTAACTGTAATAAGTCATTTTAAAAAATTGGTATCTTAATAATGGTAACTTGTTACTTTTTCTACTCGATAACGAGTAACTGTAACTTATTACTTTTAAAAAGTAACTTTCCATTCCTTGGTGAAAATTAAGGAAAATGATTATGAAAAAATTAAATACTTAATATAATATAATCCCAGGTTATACTGCATGCTGATAATATCCATCAATTTTCTGCAGATGTCAAACAAATTCCAGCAGCGTAGTGGTCCAATTTTCATCACCGTCATACGAATAAGGCATCCAATTTTCTCATATTTAAAGCACTTAAAATCCACACGCTCGACAAGCCAATTTCTCGAAACTATCCGCGAGTACCTCCCTTTCGGTTACGTGTCCAAATAATAACAATTCGAAATGTACGAGGCGAACCACGCTGTAGTTCACAGTGCTAAAGTACAACAACGTACAATGTAACGGAAATTGTACCACTACCTAGCGCCGTTACCAGCCTCGAAATGCAATTATCACTCACCGCGCGCGCTATATTTTCAAGCGTGCGGAGAAGGCGAAAGGGAGGGAAGGTTATGCTCGCTGGAGGGTAGTGGTGGCCGAGGGGGTATCGTGCATTAGCCGCGAGCTTGGTTGCAATAATTATTATTTATCGCGCCTCCTCGCCCACCCTCTCTCTTGTGCCCACCATTATATTAGTTCGCACCACTCCACGTCCGTCGGCTGGAACGCTACCTCTACCGCTACTGCGCGCTGTGCCTCGCAAATCGAATTGATTTCCGGAATTTATCGCGCGGCAGATTTTCCCTTTGTCCTCTCGCTTACACGGCCGGCCGAATACACGAGCGATGGTATATCGTTATCGGTCCGGAGTATACGCGCGGAGTACAACGCACATACGTTCCCGCTACGTATGCGACTGGTGGGCCGCGAATAAATTTTCTACGAATAATAAATCAGCGGGACGCGGTGCAGGAGGCCGCTTCACATCCCGAGTGCGAAAACAGTGCGGAAGCGCGGAGTGTCCCGCGGAAAAGTTCGCGAATTCTTCAGTACGTTTCAAGCAGATGACTCGACTGCAGGGACTTTTGCAATTGCATCGTCACGAACGGCTGAATATCTCTCCAAAACTATGTTTCAACTATTGATAGATTCTTTGAGTTTTTGCACGTTTCGTGCAATTTAAAAGTTCGTGCATGTGTGACGATCGAATGGTAAAAAACGATTAAAGCAATTTACAGGGTGACATACGAAATGTCATACTATTTGATTATTTTATTAAAACTATACTTGGAGCATCGGTTTTTTTTACTGTAAGCAAATTTTTTTTCAGATGTGGTATACCGAGTCGAAATTGGATGGAGGTAAAGGCAAATATCAGTTTATGAAATGTTGGACAAAGGATGGTATGGTCAAAACGTTGAGTATAAAGTGAAAATTGTATTGTTCTTTTGCGGAAACAGAGAATGTAACAAAGATTCGGAGACATTTTCATTCAGCTCACATCATGCAGCTGTGTTGTGCGTTATTTGAAAATTTCTGTCGAAAAGTAATCAAATAGAATATCTTCAAGCATTTAAAGAAAAAAAACAGCGGCTATATTGAATGTTACTCAATAAAAACAATTTTTCAAATTTTAGTAATTAATTCTATACCAGTTCTGTACCAATTGTGTTAAAAATAAATGTAATGTGATTTTGTTACAAATAAATGTATTATATGTAAAACAAATAGGATGACATTTGCGCCATCTTGCATTTCATAAACTGATATGCCTTCACTTCTGTCCGATTTCAACTCGTAATGCTACACCTAATAGAATTTTCATGAATTTGCTCATACAGTTAAAAAAAAAATCAATATTCCTCAAATATAGTTTTAATGAAAATTAAATGATATGACATTTCATGAATCCCCTATTAGTATCTACGAAGCAAGTGTTTTTGAGTTTTGAGACATCTTTTACATGTAGTCAGAAACAATATGGTTCAACAATTTCTCTCTTGCACGCTGTGACATGTTGCTGAAATTAAACGCAATTAAATTTCTTTTTATCAGCGTATTTGCTCGTGCTTCTCTAATATAACGAGCAATACCAGGACATTGCTGGATAATAAGAACTATTTGTTTCTTGAGCATTTACTTTTTCACATCACTCGATGTCATGACTTTTTTACAGGTCTACTTTATTTCTTGCTATTTATTTCGAAAATGACGCTGGCAGCAATTTATATGAGAACTTTTTCTCCAATATTTTAATGTACATATTCATGTCTCGTTTGTACAAAAATTTCTCGAGAAATTTACGCATTCTATTTCGATATTCATTTTCTTTTCACTGAGCTCCATTCATTTGCTTTCAACGCTTTTAATCAAGAACATTTTTATTCATTTATAATGTGCAAACATAGTTCCAGAATCAGGCAATATTGTTACTCTCTTGAAAAGCTTCCAGTGATTTTCTCCATGATCTACGACATTACAGGAGATTAGTAAAGATTAAAAAAAAAAAATTTTTTTTTAAATTTCAAGTATTTCAAAGTTCACAGAAGATTTTTTTCTCTCGACAAATAAAGATTCAATAGTAAAGAAAGCACGACTAAAGAATTAAGATTAAATTAAGATTAAATTACGAGTAAAAAAATTCTTCACGAGAGATTCTTCATGAGAGGGAGACGTGGAGGGTCTCGAGTGCACGCGGGTGCTCGTTCTCCAAAGCGCGTTTGCATTTCCTGTTTCATAAGCGCACTACGTCCAATTACATCGTTCGTGCGGTGGCATCTGCATGTAAATGGGAAAAGCAGGCGCGCGGGGATGCGACGGCCACGCGCAGGCATAAATCAAAAAGGTAATTTGAAAAAAGGGCTGCAGCCGGCGCGATGCGTAACGATGCCAAAGGGTTGTCGAACGACTAATTCGCAAAAGTGCCATTACTTCGAAGAAATCGTTAACAAAAGCAGTGACATCTTCTAAAATAATTTCATATCTTTTAATTAAAAATATTATCTTTTAAACTATTCCTTCATTTAATTAATTTCAATAGGTATGTGCGTATATGTGCAGAAGATACTCTTAATTCTCAATAGTAGCTCATAATTATTTCTGATGAATTTTTTCACACGCGTTTTTACCTGCTGCTCATTGCACGTGGACATTCGCGACGATAACATTCGCGAAACGATCGTTCCGATATCCTTCCGTTATGTTTTCCACTATGTGATCGAACCAGTCGCATCGGGTACACACCGGTTACAGTTTTCGACAAGTCGGTCCGTCGAAATGACGCCACGGGGAGCGATGCAAAACAAAACGCTTTTTGCTTCCATTTATGGCATGTGCGGGTGAGACGTCCATTATATCGTCGAGGTACTTCTGTCACGAGGACACTCGTTGAACCCGTTGGCTCCGGGCGATGTTTAACACTTTTCCCGTCGACGCGCTCCGTGTCTGACGCTTTTGTTTAATGCATAATGCACATGCATCGTCATTACGTCGGGCGCGCTTCTAAACTTTGTAACGCGCCGCGCCGACGGGAATTTATTTGTCACCGTTGTTTTTACGGGATTCGAGAATGGAAATGAAAATATATTTTTGTCTATACTTTTACTAAGTTTTAATTAGTAAACCGGATCCTGTGTCAATGGAAGTTCACCGAATGAGTCACCTATAGCGTGATTAAATTATATGAAGGAAAGTAAAGTGTTTCGAAAAACGTGAGAAAGGAAAATTTGGAAAATTTCAAGTTGCTGCTATAGTTATTAAGGAATAAAAATGTCGAAAGGGATAAGAATTTACCTTTTGTCAAATTTAAATTGATTATGGTATCATCGACAGAAGCGTGACTATCTCATTTAGAACACAAAGTTACAATCTGTAGCTTTAATTAATTAAATGCATTATTAACTAAGGATTGCAGTAACCAATACGTAATTAATAAAGTCAAATTAATTAACATTGTATGAGTGAAAATCGATAATTATATATCATAACTATTGACATAACGTTCCAATTATAGTAATTATTGAAACATAATAATTGTGCTAAATGTCACAATAATATTAAGAACAAAGACTCATTATATTATATATTTTCATAAATACTAAGTTAAATAATATTTAAAATTGTTTAAATGCCTTTATATACAATATCGTATTTAAATGTTTCTATATATAAAAGTACTAGAAGCTTGATTTGTATGTAGTAGTGTTTATAAACAGAAAGGAAAAATAAGTTGACATAAATATCAATATATAAAATACAAACGCAGTACAGAAATGAAAACTTTATCGATATAAATGTGAAAGCAATGTCAAAATTTCATTTAAAATTATGGGTCACATATGAATTAACAAATAAATAGGTACACATTTTATACAGTTCAAAATAGAAATTAATTAACAATAGGAATAACATATTTGTTTTTTCTAAAATTGTAAAAAAATTGTATTAGCTGTGAAAGAAGTAAATTGTAATACTGTAATATATTAATTATAAATATTTGATCTATTTTCTGATTTTCTGAAATTAAGATAGTTCAGCTCTGAGATATAAAAATATGTATCATTTCCTATAATTTCATAATTTTCCGAGCTCTCTAAAAGTCGTAATATAATACAGTTTAAAATTAGAAAATCTATCGATGTAGATATCAAGAGGTTAGTAGATCGAGCGAAATTCATATATCGCATTATTAACGCAATAGTGAATCTTTGAGAAGCCGAAGTCCAACAGCAAAGCTACATGCAGAAAAGACGGTTCAAACTTTTAATTGGAAATGCTTTCCAAGTTCTTCCTGGCATAAAAATATTTAAACATCCGTTCGAGCGCAGCGATTTTACCGTAAATGCAAATCGCCATTCGTGTACATAGGAACAGCGAAAGTACTCGGACATGTTTTTGTATCTCGTCGATGCTCTAACAATGCAAACTTTGTAAGATGAAAGATAAGAAAAGTAATACAGTATCGAGAAAAGTAAGATTTCATCGAATAAAAACGCAATCGTAAATTATTTAATTCTATTTCTTTATATTAAATTTTACTTTATTAATTAACCGTATATTTTTATAAATTTCTAATGTATAAGTACTTATATGAATGATGTTTTTTAATAATCAAAAGAAGATAAACTTTTCTCTTTCTTTCAGAATAAAATTTTACTTAATTTTAACTTAAATCTAAAATAGATTTGTAATTAGAAAATGTCAAAACTAAACTTAGCGAAAGTATATTTACCTAATCCGATAAAAGTAGAGAAATCTCATAAAAAATAAGATCACATTTTTTTGCAACTTAATGAGCATTTACCTTATTGTTTATGATTTGAAGTTTTTAAAAAAAAATTGAAAAAGAAAAACGTATTATATTGAAGCTATTTTAAAGAATCTAGAAGCTAGAAAATGTGTGTATATATAAAATAGAAAAAAAACTTTTTCTATTTTATATATACACACATGACACATACACACACATGCGCGCGCGTGTATATATATATAATATATATACTCGCACATAATTTAAATGAATAAAATTAATCCATAGCAAAAAATTGCACAAGAGACGCGAATTTTTTTATTAATGATTTTGGGAGGCATGTAAAATAATGTTTTTTCTTAAATAGGCAATATTTTACAATCATGTGCATTTCTTTAATGTTAAAGTAATTGCAATTACCTGTTATATGTATTTTGCTCGCAATTAACAAGCTTTTATCATGCATTATTCTATATAATTAAAATATGTAATAGATATATTTAAACTCTCTTATAACCATTAAACCAATAATATATATCTCATCAGTAACTAATAACCAGTAACCAATTAGATAGTACATTTTGCATAAGTTTTTAATAAAAAATATACTGATCTGTAATTCGACTTTACATAAGTTAAAGCAAAATAATATCTCGTTAGATCTATTGAATATTTCGTCGCGAAACAGATATTAATAATAATAAATTATCAATTTATGTTCAACATGAAACAAATATAAAAACACATTCATATTATGTAAAAATCTTATAAAACATTTTTTTATAAAATGTACAATATACAGATATTATTAACGTATCATATTAGATACGTTTATTTATTTAAACTATTTATTAATTTAGTAATAAATTATTCATATATTAAATATATATACGCAATATAATATCGAAAACTTATATCGTTATAAAAATTTATTAAACCATATATTGATATTAATTAACGATAATATTGATTATGCGGGAGATTCATCTAGTTCGGGTCTCACGTCATTCATTTTATTTATTATTCAGTGAATACTTCACATCAGTTTTATCTGGTTCGTGGTAAGATTTAAATATATTGTATAATTAGTTGTGTTCTTTATATATTATTTTAAATTAAACTTTATATTAACTTTAATAGCTTTATAATTATATTTTGATAATTGATTTATATTAAATATTTTGATATTAAATTATATAAAAAATTATAATTGCTAGAGAACTTAAGGAAAATACATGTTAAAAAAAAAGAAAAAAAAATCATCGATTAAAATTAGAATGAGTGATAAAAAGATTTACAAAATAGCCAATTTTTACAGAATAAATATATGGAGTATTAAAAATCTACTAACAGAACAATGATGTTATTTACAAATTTAATTTACAATTTAGAAAAGTAATATTTATCTTTACATATAATATTGAATTTTAATTATATCCGAGATTTGTTTTATAACTATGAAATGGAACTTATGTAGATATAATTTGTTTTTATTTTTTTTTCCTCTCAAAATTTTACGTTCTAAAAATTGCAAGAAATCAATAATAAAATAATAAAATAAATCGTAATATTTTCTGCGGTAATTAAATTTGAGATATTAAAATTAAAGATAAATATTTATTCTTTATTTGTTTACGTTATTAATTTTATTTCTTTCAAAATACAAAAATCTGACACAAAGTGATAATATAAGAATACAAGAATTTCACTGCGTCAGAACAGTATAAATAGAAAAACCGTAAATGCATTGATTAAATTTAGCTGGAAAAAATGGAAACTTTCCATAATGCGTTTTATATAACAAATTTCTGCAGCTACATAAAAATATCCTTAAGGGAATAATTACGTGAATATTACGTTACCGCATTCGCAATGACGTACGATGTAACCGACGACATACCTAATAACATCGCGATTGCATAAAGAACACTCTATATCGTGTCCTTCGAAGCGTGTAATGCGACTTTGCATGATGTAATGCAAATATAATAAGCAGGAAGTACACGGATACGCGGCGAGAGAAATTTTTAGAAATTTATTAAACGTGACATGCAGTATTAGTAGAATATGAAGTTTAAATGTAGCAATGCATATTTTGTAGCAATACATATTTTGCAAGAGTTATGTAGGAAATTGTGAGACAGGTTCATCGAACCTGAGTTGGCTGATTGCCTAACCACCATGATAGGCGACGATTTTACTGGCGAATAGTCAGTCATTCCGACGGCAATTACTATGACGAAACTTCGAAAGTAAAGCTAAAAGAAGTCACCCCTTTTTCCCGCTTTCCCTGCCGAGCTAGCATTGATGGAGATGGAGATAAAGAGAAAATGGCACGGAAATACGCGACGACGACTAGTTCGACAAAATGAGGATGACAAAATCAACTATCAAATAGGCGATCATCTTTTAGTTGGATTTACTGATCCATTTCGTAAACTGATATCATCAATTAAAAATTGTCTTAAAATAATTCAGATATTTGATTGACAAATCCAATTAAAAAGTTTTGAAATATAATGATCGATGAAAGTTTTGAGATATAATGATAAAATAATGGAAAACATATTTAATTAAAATTTTTAGAAAACAAACTATCGTCACAAACTGCGATACTCTCAATAAATATACGCGCATTCGTGTAAACAATTGAGATCGCGTTATTTGTATATCTATGCAGGATGTGAAACAGAATAAGCGTATCGTGGGTGAGAGCAATTTATTTGTATCTCCGCAGGTCGTTTTTCTTGGAGTTGTTGTTAGTCGAATCGTTACGCAATGCGATATATAAATTCTTAAATAGCAAAACTATTCGAATATAAAAATATTTCAATTTAGTATAATAATAAAATGTATGTATCACTTTCTATTGAATCCCGTTTTGATTAACCGTTTCACTCCGCCAACAATAAAGCGAAGCAATACAAAAGTTGTACATATTATAAATTCATAATTTGAGTTTAAATAAAAAAATTCTTTAGCATCGTCTCTTAGCTACTCGACATTCATTCATAACATAAATTAAAATAAATTGCGGAAAGTTACGAGGATACAATAGGTACAAATAGTAACTGTAAAATAAAAAGTCTCAGCTTAAACGACTTGTCCAAGCGTTCTTATAATCATTTCTTTTGTTCGAAACTTTATCCATTTCAAAGCACATATTTAACTTAATCCCGTTTCACTCCAGTTCTCATTTTAGTTAATTTTATTAAGCAAACTTCATTTTAGTGGAATTGTCATTTGACAATTTTAATTTAAAAAAAACTTTGAACAGATCTACTGCTATTCTTACCAGTATTATTACGATTATTATCGATGTCCATATATATCCCATCATGATGTACATAACTGTTTGAAATGTCCCAGATGAACGAGATATTTCTTTTTTGCATCTATAAAGAAATATCCGAATAACCGTTCGGCCACCAATACGACATTCTGAGAAAGCATGTCGGTATATCGTTTCAATCGTATGACCGCCCGTGAAAACTATTTCCTACACCGCGATTTATGCGTCGTCGTTTCATCGATGGCGTCCAGTCGTTGAAAAATCATAGCCTCCGGAAACGGAATGATAACGATTTGTCTCAAGAATCCTGATCCCGACGACAGGAAGTCTCACGGCTGATGACCCCTCTATAAAACGTTCGATCTTCTCTACGCTCTCGGATAATACTCGAATGCATCTCGTTCGGTGAACGGCCGGGAGAAATATTTTTATATCCGCACCGTAATATCTTGACCATTTACAGACCGTTAACGTATTGCGACGCATTGCAAATCATAAATCGGACAGTTCCATGCGATAACTGTGCCGCAGGACATAGCGATTGTGGAAGAGTTCACGAGAAACTGGATCAATGTTGCGGATAGAAACGTTCCAATTTAGTAGATCGTAGATGCTTTCACTCGTTCGGTATCGAGTTTCGTTACGCCTAAGCGCGTCTGTCGCGTACTGCGTAAATTTGTGAATAGTATCGATCGAGCGTATATTAAACAGTAGAGGTACGGACAATGCGCAAAACGGGCAGAAGCGAAAATGTCGTGTTCTGTTTCTGCAAGGTTGGTCCCAGCGCGGTTGGAGTCGTATCGAACAAACGAGATAATCTATTCGGCATGTACTATACCAGAAATGGCTTTCGTGACACGTAAAACGACAAAGACACGAAAAAGATGCTCGTGCGACTTCCGCATTACGATCCTTAAAAATACCAAAGGTACAGTGTCCTGTTCGCCACTCCGACTTGTCGAGTGGGTCAAAAATGAGATACTTCAGTCTCTGAAAACCATGTCTTTACTCCGTCTGCAATCCTCGACCGAGGGTCTTTCTGGGAATGACTTCGTGCCTCCGGATGCACCTTTTTTAGCCGTCGAGAGGGTTAACGGGACAACGACGTTCCCGTTATCCCGGCGCACTATCATCCCGACAATTTAAATCCATCGTGTCGTCTTACCCCTTACTTTACTGAGATACACTTGCAGGGCTCGCGATTAATGGGCTCGTTAAATCACGTGGGGTCGCTTTGCCGGATCTCTCTTTGCAGAACGGAAGAAAACACACACATACCCACACACACGAGAATGGCAAATGGCGACTAGGCGGGGAAAAAAAGCTCTGGCATTGCTTAATGTTGTATAAATTGTTGCGTCTGTCTAGGGTGCGAGCCACGGCAAGTAACTCTATCTTTTAGGGGCTTTCAGGAGCTAGAAAAATAGCGAGAGATTTTATCTGTTAATTGCTCACCTTAAATCCTCATGAAATAGTGCAACCCGAAGCCGATATCCGGGCAACGTAAATAAGGTGGCCATAATTTCTTTTAAATCGTGCAGCCGGCCATGCTCCGTTCGTAATCAGGAATTATCGAGAAGCCACGACAGAAGATGTATCGTTTCGCTAATCTTATGAGCTGGTTGATACGGTTGAATAATTTAAGACGAGATTACGAGGGAATTATATAAAAATGTTTAGCTCATTGCCCAGGAGGATTACAGCAAAGATTATAGCAAATTAATTAATAGATGTTCTCAAATAAAGCGAGAAATATCAGAAGCGTTGTTGAAAATAATATTTTTTATTCAACAGAAATATATCAATGTAAATCAACATAAAATATATCAATTTAAATAGTATAAACAGTAAAAATGTATAGTAATGTACTCATAATATATGTATTGTCATAAAAATATATATCTCTCACAGTTATGTTTTTTATCACAAAGTGTACCGCGTGTGTGTTATTTAGTGCTATCGCGGTACTTTAAAGTAGCCGTATTATTCACCGCGATGAAATTTCACAGCGTCCCACTTTCGTTGATTTATAATTTTATACCACTCGCGGATAAATATCGAGTTTGATGTTGCGAGTTCATAAAGATCGCTGCGGTAGGTACCGATACGGCCACTTCGTAACATCGTGGCGGAAATATCAGACAGTAAATCAGGGTCGGGTGACGCTACCTGGTGATCTTCCTTCGCCTGGGTTAACGCGACGACGCGACGTTACAAACGTATAAGGTTTCTAGGGCAAACTTGGCGCGCTGTCAACCCGGCTTAATATAAATACATACGAATTTTAGGCGAGTCGCGCATCCAGCTTAGCGTAACTCGAAATTAACGCGGATAAACCCTCGTTTCAGTGGACCGAAGTTTAATTCCTATTTGTGAACTCTAATTGAAAACTTTACCTATAGCGTAAATTGAAAACTCCTGCTTACGCCTGCTGCTTAATCTCGATTATACTTGAGCTTACGAATATAAAATCTTTATTTAAAAAAGGAATTCTCTATGAATTATTTCTGTGTAGCGACAATCGAAACTTTAAAAATTTCAGTGGAATTTTCAACATATTTGCAATATTGGAATAACGGAAAAACTGCGGTATATTAGATATTATTCATAACTCAATTTAAACAAAAATGTAATTCGTGCCATTTTCCTGCAAGTAAAAAATGCCATTCAATTGTTCTCGTGACAGAATGTGTGTTATTTTTAATTAACAAAGCTTGCTTGATCTCTCACGCAATGTTAAATCTCTGTCCACTATAAATGCTAAAATTCTTTGAGAATTAAAACTTCTGTGCGAAGTTGGGTCGTTTGCCTAGAAGATAGTGCTACGTATCGCCGCTGTCGAATACTGTGGATTTCTCGTGGAGCATCGGAAGGTGTAAGGTTTCAGAGTGGTTCCCGCGGGAGGATATTAACGCTCTTGAATGCGCTCTGCCAATTTAAAGTTCAGGGATGTTAAGCGGCCGTGGTGGCAAGCGGCTTTGGAATGAAACCGTGGATGTGATGGAACGAAAAGGTGGGAGAAACAACAGGTTTGTGAGAGCAGCAGCAGCAGTAGCAGCAAAGAGAGAGAGAGAGAGAGAGAGATTTCTTTGACAACGGGGGTGGCGGCATCTCTCCACCCAAACTACATCGGGGTTTAAGTACCTACTCCGGCGCACCGCAACGAGTGCCATGGCTAAGTAGACTTTCCTGCCGTCGGAATAATTAGCCAATAACAAGTTTTCGTCACCGGATAATAAAGCTTTAATTAAAACGCGATAATCGCCGTTTACTCATGCGACGGATACCGTCACCTCGTTTTGTCACCGATCTCATTCGATTGTCATCTCGATTAAATAAATCTGTTCATAATTGATCAGCAGGATTATTCAATTCTCTCTTAAATTAATAAATTATAATCGTCTATAATTACTGCTGTTTCTATTAGTGCAATATATAATAGAAGCGACACACACACGTTAGCTCACCAAAAATATACAAATTTTTTGAATGGTAGTTACTCGCGTAGATTTAGGAATTCGGAAAACATGAATACTTCCAAAGTGTCGGAAACGATAACGAAGATGGCAGGACCTAAATATCGGTTAGGATATCGCTTTAAAATATTCATAAAGAAGCACAACCAGAGCGGAACTTATGGCATCGAGCTTCTGTCCAATCTTCAGCTAACGCGCCCAGCGAGAAATTCCATGAATTTGGAATGTTCCAGCCATGATAGCATCCTGAAGTACGTGTTTGTGGTTACGATCTCGTGTGCGTCACAGATCTGTCGCGCGTGATATCAGGGACATCTAAAAATAGCATCCAACAATACTCACCTTTAATCCAATTTTCTAATAATGGCATAAAAAAAAATTTTATTTGCGTTTTTTTATATTTCTCGAAGTAGTTCTTCCTTTCAGAAATAAAAGAAATATATTTTTCGAAAAATTTTTATCAAAAAATAGTTAAACCTGGACATTTGATTTGTTGCGCCTAAAAGCCGTTTAATTATCATTAAATAATTGACGATTGCAACAGTTGAGCCAATAACGATTTAATGCTTGCAGTAATGAGTAGCAGATAAACCCGTAGCTATTCGGTTAACTTCCTTGATTGGTGTTCGTCATCGCCAACATCACCGGCAGCTATTTATTATGTAAATGGTTATGATGACGGTGCAACGCGCAGTTACAAGTTGGCTGAAAGCTGACAAACTAACGAGAGACTTTAAATTGACGAGCAAATGCAACGCATAGGAGTGGCTGAGCGATCGGTCGATATCCGGCGAATACCAAGTTAATTCATTTAATTCACCATTCGTTGCCAAGCGTTGTCGTTCGAGAACCACTCAATAAACGGCTCAACACAACAGAGCGGGATCGATGGATCGTATTACCACGTGGTGTACATTACAATTTAACGAACGGTCAACAAATTCGCGGTTAATATATGCGCAGCTGGTTAAATTCGCTGCCGTTTGTAACTGCATCGCTAACTTACTTGGATTGTATAAAGCTCAAAGCCACGAAATATATGCGCGAGCATTGAAACGCGGCTGGAACTCGACAAAATTAAATTACATCGATTTAGCCAAATGAAATTTTTTAATCGTTTTATTACAATCCTCGCATATACTGTGAAAGCTAATGAGTATCCTTTTGTAAAATTACTACAAGCAAACAGATTCATTATTCGCACTCTCTGCCCCACCTCCATTCCTATTCGTAATATAATATATACGTAATATATATCTTCTTATCTCAAGGGTTACATTCTTACCGTTGCCATTTATTAATTCATATCGGAAAATGGAGAAAGTTTCGGCTCTCGGGAGCGAGACATAGTCTTTTTCTGATCCTACATATTTTATCAACGATCGCATGAAAGGATCTTCGACCGATAAGAAAGCAGTAGCGTCGTCTGGGAATCATGAAAGTTTAATCATTCATCTTAATGATTCGCCACAATGAGAATTATCATTTACATTTTGTAACTTGTATATTTCTAAAAATATATCATCAGTCAGAAATGAGTCCGAAAATTTTCTGATTAGAGAAAAATAGGCTTCGTTTTTTTTTCCTTACATGAATCAAGTTAATTTTGTAAGACAGTGATGATAAAAATTTGGATATTTATATATTGAATAATTTCAAAATTCTTTTTTAACTTTTCTATCAATAATATTGTTGATGACGTCAATTCTAAAGCAATATTCATTCGAAGCATCGACGTAAAGAAATGTCCGGGGATATTATCCAAGAGAAGGTTGTTGAATCAAACAACCTACCGGGCTTGAAACAAAGTTTTAGTACGTAGCCTCTCGAAGCTCGCGCATCTGTCTTCCCAGGAGGCAACGTCGTTCCATAGTTCTCTGATGTTTCGACTATTTTTCCTCGCCTATCTACGAATAGAGAACATATTCTTCTCTGGTTTCTTCCGCATCTCGTCTCTCGTCTCGTCTTATTCTACTCTTTGCAAGAATCGGAATGCAGAACGATGTAATGTCACCCGGGAAATCACTTATAATTTACGCGCGTTCGTTCTTGTTACCATTAATATTATACAAACGTTTCGTTTTCTATCGTTTTCTCATGCTATGATAAAAACCCAATTGGAAAAATGTTTAAAAAAATTAGGTCATTATCTAAAAACTTAGTTTTTACTATTTTGAATTATAGTCAGTGTTCAGTAACTGGCCAGAAATCTTGATTAAGTAAAACTGGTAAGAAGCTAACTAGAAATTAGCTAGGTCGGTAAATGAAGATATGCTGCAACAAAAATAGCTGACGTGTCTGCCTCATTATTTAAAAATGCGTCCATTATATAAAACGAGATAAAATTCGGACGATTGTCACAAATGATTTAAACAATTACGCGGAAACGCGATACAAAAATTTCACGCGACAAAATTTATTTACGTGACTGTTTACTGTCCTTGCAATCGCAAAAAGTATTGTCATGCCTGCGATATCGATTCACCGACCATGAAAGTCATATTTCAGAGACAGATAATTTTGGAATTAAATCAATTCTCGTCCAATATCAACTCGAATTAATAATTCATATGTGTGTGAATGTCGTACAAAGTTGACAGTCTTTCCGGACCAATATTAACACGGCTAATGGAGCTTTGGCTGAGCAAAGTTCCGGCAGTATTAATAGGGAATAATTTAAAAGTTTCAAATGAAACGGCAACAATAGTAAGCGGGGACCGCTGGCCGAGTGCCCAAGATGAATATCTATTCATCGTAAATGAAAACTTTCGGCATTCAAAATACTGAATGTCGATAATTTGCCTGCAGTAGGGAGAGCTTTTTGATGGACTTTCCAAAAAGCAACAAACTTCTGCATCTCGCCTTTGCAATCGTTCTTTGTATAACTGTGCAAATTTATGCCGTGCGCTTTGTTAGCATTACCTCCACCGGCTCTACGTATACAAAGGGTTTCGGAAGTACCGTCAATCTTTTCATTTACAAATTCCTTGACCTATATATTTGTAAAGTTAATCTTTCCTTAATTAAAACTTAATTAGAAACACAACCTTTCTTAGTCTTTCTCTCCATTTTCAATATTATATACATCCTGATTAATTATCAAAACGAGATTCCCACGTGGGAATCCCACATATATCTCGCTGATGAACGTATCCCTCGAATCACTCTGTTCGTTAGATTTTACATGAAATCCAAGAGATTTGCTGAAACAAGAATCTCTGGATGGTATCCCCGTGTGTTTCAGACTTAACGTTGAGCCAAAACCTCGCGCTCTTAGTTACACCTGCTTGCCCTACGTGCATTCGTATAAATGCACGCGTCGTAGTTGCATTAGTGTACGTACGTGTACATTTTATACATGTAATTGGGGTTTATGGTTAGCTTAGCAGCTAGGTCAGCTACCGTGGGATTTCCTAAACATACGACCGCGTTAATTCTAATTCGAAAAGGCACTTGTGTGAATACGTGTATGTATGTGTGGATGTGCACATGCCGAAGGTGAATGGAATTTGTGGTGTATCGATGTGATATTAGTCCTGTTATTCACAGTTATTCACTCTCTTAGAATTTATATTATTCTATTCGCGATTATTCGTTCGCACGCAAGTCGCTGTTGATTAATCCACACCCTGTCCTCGGGGCAATTTATCTTCGTTCTGATATTTTCAGGTGCATCTTCTTTTATAAAAAAAAAACAAAGAAAGAAATTTGTACAATGTACGAGTCTTTTTCTTACGCAACAGTGATAATGGTAGTATAGAATGTTTTCGGTGAAAATATTCCCGAAGAATTTATCCGAAAGCACTGCGGAGAGAGGCACGTGGGCGTGGTAGATAGATACGAACGTAAAATCGGGTATTAGTAGGTGGGAACGTACCTGCGCGACCCAAATGTATTTCCTCGGGGCTCGGTGTGTACGTAAGATTTGTGCACGAAGCCGGCTAAGAATTGCCGTTCGGGCCATTTGGGAATGAATTGTCGCGGACATTACGCCGAGAATTGTCGAGGTAACCGGTGGGAGGCGTTTCTCAAAATTATGGCCTCATCCCTGGCATACCCTGGCCGCTCCGGTACCGTGGCCGCCGTGAAGAGTTCAGATAAATTTCACGGGGCTTTAACTAAAAAATTCCACCCTGAGAAAGTAATTCGCCAGATACGCTTAAATTCCACAAGCTATCGATAGCGCGCGGCGTGTGCCAGATTATTACGAATGTATCGCTCGTAATAATCAAGAAAAACAATTTCCGTAATCAATTGCCGTAGCCAGGTAGCCCATGAATTAATGTTCACGTAAATAGAAACTGTCCCACGACTATGATGATCACGATATCGAAATAATCAAATAACGTTGAATTGAGCGTCATCGCAATGCGCGTGAATTGTAATAACGACGTGGTGTCACGGAAAACATTTATTATGCGAAATATAAATCTATCCATGAAACGAAGCGTATTGACAATTAAAACGTACGGCGCGTTTATCTGCTGAAATCTCTCATGTCATCTCTCATTCCGCCATTGTGTATATTTCTTCTTTTTTTTTATCGTTCATGCGAACTCATGTCGGAAGCGCCACATAAATAAATGAAATGTAATGAATACGATAAATAGCACTTTTCCCATCATTGATAACAGAGCATCCGTTTAGTTAGTTAGTCGCGTCAGAATTTGTTGTATGCAATTTGCGACACGTGTAGCCAAATGGAACATCAATATCTATATATGTTGTCAAGCAAGGTTGATTTTGTCGTTGCGCCGTCACTCTGTGCTACGCATACACATATCTGCCTTCTCCGCGACGCGACGCCATGTTTTTTTTTTCTCTCCAAGGCGTAAGAAAAGTTCCGGAGTCAATATTTTCCTCGTATCCCACATGGGAAATACATCGTACGTCTGGCGGCGTTATATGTGACATTTTCTCGCGGTAATGTCGCGCACTCGTATAGATTTAGAGCTGCGGCACGTGACGCGAGGTTTAATAAAAGTAGCCCCGATGAAGGCTGTTTGTTTGTCGCGAAAGTGATCCGCGTTGGTGAACGCGGAGTGACAAGAGCAAAGAGCGATGGACAATGGACGATGCATGACCAAAGACGGTTATGAATATATCACGAACGATGAAGTTCAGAGTCACTATGGATAAGCTCCGAGAAGTTTATAGTTTACTTTGTAAGTATACACATGCTATCAAGAAATGAAAGAGCAAGTCTATAAGGTACTCGCGCGAGCATACGTAGTGTAGTCTACCATTCTACTTTCCGGCGGCAGTAATAAAGTTACATTTTACTTGGTGCTTGCAGTTTTGCCTAAGTAATCATAGTACTCGACCTGAATTGCCTTGACGATTTGCATTCCACTGAAATGTAACAATTTTATGACATCAAACTTCCATATGATATCGTTTCGTGACATACGTACTATTCTTTGATGTTCATATATATATATATATATATATATACACACACACACACGTATATATATATATATATATATTTAACTCTTAAATTCTACAGGAACGATATCTGCGCAGCTGCGATATGATATACTCACTCAATTCAATTACTTATAACTTTCATAAAAATAAATATTTTCCAATATTTATTTTTATTGTCATATTATTTACAATATACGGTTCAATAAGATTCTTATTGCTTAATAAATATTTTATAAACATTTTCCTTTTTAAATCGAAACGTCAGACATTAAGAAATACAACATGTACCAAGGAAATACAGATATTTTTATTAATAAAAAAAGTTAAAAATAATGGAAAAAGCTTTGGAGAAAGAAAACCAGATATGCCATATCGAAAAGACTTTAAGAGTTAATCCTCTTACAGTAAGGGAGATTGATGGCTTCGTTTATTTTATGGAGCACATATGATGTTTAGAAAAAGAAGTTTCATGATATATATTTATTATTTATTTATTTTGTGATATATGTAAATACATTATTTACTTTTTTAAATTTTCCTTTCCAGTTCTTTTTTAATTTTATTACATTAATTAGATGAAAAATGAATAAAACATCATCGGATCCAACCTTATTTTTCTGGATATCTTAAAAATTCACCTTACCGTAAAAGGGTTAACATGATTTAAAATCAGTTCATAGAATATTGTGAAATTATGGAATATACCTTAAATTCAAAACAATTAAGGTTATTGTTCAAATACAAGAGCAATCATATATATATATATATATATATTCATTCTGTAGCTACATCACTCTATGTCTAACGCTTCTCAACACGATAATAGCCATCTCCTTCGTCCTTAGTGAATTATGCGAAACATAAATGGATTTCCATGATTTCACTATTGTGTACATATCAATACGGCGGGCGGGATTCACGCAACGCGTTATCATCGATCTTCCCAAGCGCATCGCTTTCTATATACCTCGCTCCCGCGCGTTATCACAATGCTGCCGATATTGTGGACATTTCCAGGGTGCAGTGCAATGTCGCACCCCCTTGGTTGGTGTGTGTTATGTTTATGAAGTATGCATAGTCCTCCACTTATGAATAATGTTACAACCGACGTAACGTAAAGTGACGCAATATGGCGCCGTTACTTAACACACACACATGTACGTATATATACAGAGGCACATAACCCATATCGCCCATCTTGCATGGCGATATCGAATACGATTATAGCATTCGATGAACATCATTTTACGAGATTCTACGAAATCGCAGAAGTTGGTCGCTTTTTTCTTCAGAGACTAAACGATATAATCAAAGGATGAAAGAAAGTTCATATATGCTCTATGACTACTGTAGATTTTTTTATAAAATATTAAAATTTACAGAATTATTTTAGAGAAAAAAATGCAGGAAATAATTTTGAAACAGTCTAATAAGGTTTGAACATAAAATTTTTTAAACAAATATATCTTTTACTTAGTAAAAATTCACTTCAAAGATAACATCTTCAGTAAAATATTTCGCCAAGATATATTATAATTTTATAGGTATATTTTTAAACATTATTATATAATTATATATTTGATCATTTTAAATTGTTGCTTAAAATGACTCAAAATGGAGTCGAAATGTTCAACCAACAATAAGTAATGTACACAAAGATCATTTCTATTTAAATTATTATAATTTGCGCTCCAATTATTGAGACCTACGTTCCCATAAACTCTCGCTTTTTTTTTATAATTTCAAAAATCTCTTATATAGTTTTTTTTTATTTATATAATATCATTTGTTTCCTTGATATATCGAAATGTACAAAAATACTTATAAAAATAGAAAAATATCATTTACTTATCTTTAATGTTCCTACGGAAGACTATTTGTTTATTACAAAAAATCGAATATATCGACTGGATAGTCAACATTCAATTTTCTTTTTTGTTTGTTTAAAGCCTATACGCAGTCGCGTGAAAACATAACATCGCTACCCTTTGCAAACCGCAGATGCTAAAAAACACGAGATGATAAAACAATATGGTGTCGCAACGTTGACAGTAGAAAAAAAACTCTTTTATATAAAAACAGAACCGCAATAATGGGATTGTTGACGTTGAAACGCTTTATGGCTCGCTTCCTTCCACAAGCTATATTTGCAAATCAAATATTACTAAAACTGTATCGTTACGTCCTATAGGATAAGTGCACTAATTGCGTAAGAAATAATTTTATATTATCGATTATTATTATTATTATTATTATTATTTTTATTTTTATTTTTATCATATATTGACAAACCGATCATTTAAACATAATAAATTCTTTGATTTATTTGATTTGAGATATTAGTAAAATAGACTGTGTAAATACACGTATTTACTGTATTATGCAATAGCTATAAACTGTTCAACACTAAGCAAAGATTTTCTCTTAGAAAGATTCGAGATTCTATAAGCTATCAAAGTAATTGTAAAAATAAAAAAGAATGCTACCTGGATTGAATGGGCATCCTGATTGATCAATCGAAGTAAGATCGTCGCAATCACGTGCCATATTGGCACCTCAACAGCTCGTGATGGAAAATACGTGGTAATATCCTGCGGAGAGTCCGACTTTGAAAGTTGTCGAGCAAAAACGTCACGTAAAATCGCAGAAAGTGGATCTACAACGGCCGTAAAAAGTTTTTAACCAGACAACCCGCCGCCATCCCCGCAATCCTCTAACGAAGAACACCGCCAACTTTAGCGCCGGCTTTATCTGTTCTCAGTTTAACGTGCCGTTATTACACGAAGGTTCATCCGAATGCGAATCATGTTTCACCGCTCGCTATATTTCGCGTAGTCGTTATTAATGGCTCGCACAAAGGCCCCTAGATGTAATTTGCCGTAGGAATTTCTTACTGAAATACGACGGCGTATATTTCATCCCATGATCTCTCCATTAAAAATATAACAACATGACGATGGCGATATTATTTTAGTTCTTTATCACTTATCTTTTCTCCTCATCCATTTCATTTTTCTTGGGCTTCTATTGTTGCGCGCCGCGGCTGGTCGTAATTTTATTTCGCAAATATAAGATTTCGTACATTTAATAATTACTGGATGTCTTTTATCTCATCCAATATAAGCAAGTAATTATTTTACTTACTTGATAAGATAAATATCATGTATTATAAATATGAAAGGAATCATTTTGAGTTCGCGATATTTTAAGACTCAAAAGGCTTCATCAAAATGTCAGTCATGTATCAGCAATGAACGATTCATTGACGATTTAAGCGAATCATATGGCCTACGGGAGTCTACAGCGGATAAACGTAGTCGTGGCGTTATCTATACGTGGGGCAGTAAATGAGAACTCGGAGCCCCGTTATATTGGCTTTGTGAAGAATCGCTCTCCAATGAAAGCGTTAACGAACCACGTCGTTCCTTCTCGTTCTGCTCAACTGGTCCATTTTCCAATGGTTTTGCTCTCTTTCCTTTTACTCCTATCCTCTCTCTCTCTCTCTCTCTCTCTCTCTCTCTCCCCCTTCTCTCTCCTCTCTGTTTAGCTGTTCCTCTCTCTCTCTTTCTCTCTTTCTTCTTCCCCTTTATTCTCTCTAGATACACGTTCGTATACATATGGACCGAATACACAAACACACACACACTCACACACGTGCGCGCGCGTGTGTATGTATATATGTATATACGCGAGTCCCGAATGTATAGATCTCTTTTATTTCCTTTTATTTTCGACATGCGAAGGCTAACATAGAAACCGAAACGAACTCCTGTACATTAATCCAATTTGTACGAATTAAGGATACCATTAATAACGTATTCAACCGCGCTAGATTTTCCGAGATCGAAGCGATCTCAACCCATTCAATTTTTTATGAAAGCTCGTTTATATCTCCATTACATATAATAATATTCTTTTTTCCAAATATAAATCATTATTTGTTTAACCAAATTAAGTTAATAAAATAAAATTTATTAAATCATTAAATATTGTAAAAATGATCTAAACTTATCGTTAGATACGGGTGATCGAGTACAGTTATTTATATTTTTACAAGTTTTCGCATTTATTGAACTGGCATAGTTATTTTTTTTTAAACAGTTATAACAATTAATAAAAATATAAAAAATAATACGACAAATAATATAACAAATTAGCAATAAAAGCAGAAAAATTAAGAAAATCCTTCCTAATAATTACCGATCTGAAAGGGCAACTTCGTTTTCACATCATCCGTAGCTATCATGTACAGTACGGGGAGAATTTCTTCCAAATATTTTCTTACTCAAGTTCTAACGACGGTGGTGGACGACTACGGCATCTTCAGCGACAACGGGGCAGCCAAAGCCGCTTTCGCTGGTGAGTAGTGAGCGAAGTTGCGTGATATGTGGTGGCGCGGATGCACGAAACTGCAAATCGGCCGCCGCCGCAGTCGCAGATGCATCGCGAGTACTGTTCGCTTGTTCTCTGGACCTTGGTTATTCATTTAATTTAAGACACGTACAGGCCGAAGTCATGGAATTTAAGAGTAACTTCCAAGCCGCGATAAAATGCATAAGGCGCCAAGAATTAAGTATAAACGAACAGAAGTTCTTCAAGGATATATTAGACATATTTTTTAATAAAATAAAAAAATTACGAAAAAATATAGATTTTTTTAAAATATTATATTCGCGTAAAAGTAAAATTTGATAATAATTTAGAATTAAAATAAAAAATTATTTCAATAACACGCAGATATTTAAAAAAAATAATAATTAAGATAAAATGAAAAAAATTTCATTCAAACTATAAAATTATATTTTTAAATATTTTTAAATGTATATAAATAGGGGAGAGATCGATACTGATCTGATTATCACACGAAGTTAATTGTAATTTAAAAATCCAATAATTCAATCAATATATGACAGAATATATATTCTGTTTTTTTTATTGTTAGTGATACAATATTTTAGTAAATTTTTCTTATCATCTTTTTTTTGCTTTTGTTTTTTAATTTCTAAAATTATCAATCACGATATCTCTGTAATCATAAAATGATATATTTTAGATAATTGTTATTGTAGTTTATAGTTAATCATTATTGTACATACAATCTTTTTTATATGTATATAACATTTTTATACAAAAATTTTCAATTATAATCAGAGACTATACATCTAGTATATCTTTAAATGATTCGTGCTAATAAAATTTTTATTCGCTTAATTTTAATTTGAAAACATAAAATTTTTTTTATTCTTCTTCTAATTATAAGTTTTTGTTTCTCAATTTCATTGATTTTTTCGATTATATAATTGTCTATAAGTGTTGTAAATAAAAAAATTCTACTAAGAAACTTTTTTCTTCTTCCTTTCTCTCTCTCTTTCTCTCCTATCGTGTAAATTGCGTTTATTAAGTTATAAGAGAAACATTGCAGACATGTTTTTACAAGCTTCGAATCAACTAAATTAATTTGGTCTTAAACATTCACGAAAATACCATTCAGTATGAAGCGCCGATAAAAATCTAATTATACGTCACTTCGAGGAACGCACGTGATAGCTTCGTTTACTTAATAATTACTGTCGCCGTTAAACTATTGCAGGAGCCACGAGAGAACGCATCCACGGGACACTAAGTACGCACGATTATGACGCTCTTAAAGCGAAAGTTAATTTCGTGCCGAGCGATTTCGCGACATCTCATGCAAATTTACCTACGACCGTTTTTCCCGGTTTCGCAACACAAAAGGAATGAGGGAAAGAAGAAAACAGGTAACATCAGAACGAAACATGGTATCATTCGGGAAACCTGGACCGTGAAAAGAGCAGCGAGCAATAACTGGATAACGGTTATGACGACGCGTTAGATATACGCGGCAACGCCTAGGCTGTTATCGTTCCCGGACGATTCTCCAGTATTTACCGCGCGAGACCGATTTCCCTGGCGATGCGAAAAACGGGAGAGCTTACGCTCACGGTACTCTCGCGAACGTAGGAAGCACGACGAATACCGCGTAACGGCGACACTTTCGGAATTTCTTTTGCGATTTATGGCCGGCTCAGGACGCCGCTAAGTTCCTCGCTGCTGCCGGAAAAGCGACGGCGGTTGTTACAACTTTCGAGACGTTCTCCGCGAGCACAGCACCCCGCGATAAACTTGACGCCTGTAGTAGATATTCGTCTTACGTTGAGAAGCGAATACGTGTTAGTATTGGATGCCCATTATAAATAAAATGTTAATGACGATTTGTTCTTTCATTTGTCCATAGTTAATTAAGTCAGAAAGATGGGTAGTCTATTTAACCATAATGACAATGTGCGAGATAAATACGTTCTTAACTACACACGTATCAAGATTGCATCAAATGATAAATCGTAGTCAAAGCTAGTTTGATAAATTTCGGCTTGCTGACCTAAGCCTTGACGATGAATAATGATTAGGGAGCGAAAGTTCGTGAGGTTTCACAGTGAACCCTCTTAGTCGGGTGGTCTCAGATGCTTTAGGCATTGAACTAGTTGGCCTCTGGTTGACCGGAATAGTAAAGTAGATAATAAATTTTATTACTAAGCTCCAAGTAAAAATAACTGCATGTACTATATATTTGCATGGAACAATTCCTTTAACATGTCACAGTATCGTCTATAATAGACTAAAAAAATTTATTTTAAAATCGCAATAAATTATCACAAACTAATTTGTTCTTCTTCTTCCTTTGCTACATTTAGGTCTGCTATCTCTCAATATAATCCAACTCCTAATTATATTTTTAGTTTCCAGTCTTTCCAATTTCAGTCTCGCTTTACTTAAAAATATATTTGAGTTTTTTTTATATTTTATAGTTCATTTTATATCTTCTTTTACTTTAATTTAATTGTATGTGTATTCGGTATATCTTTCAGTGTCTCTCGAGTGATCTATTTTTCTTTCTGTACTGGAAAAAAATGATGTTATATCAACAGCATTATTTTAATCGAAAATAATATTTTTAATTCAATAACACCATTAATGAAACAAATACGTCATGCTCTTGTTTTAATAAAATTTTATTTGTCTCATTAATACTGCTGTTATATCAACAAGATTATTTTCCATTAAAATAAAGCTTTTAAAACAACATCATTTTTTCAGTGTATTATGTATCAGTTTATTTCTTTCACTTTTCAGCATTTTTTTACTGTACTATTATATCTCAGTTTCTCTATTTCATTTTAAGTCTGCCACCTTTCAGTTTTTCTATCCTTTTTGTTATTTAGTTAGTTCATATCATTTATATTTATATCATTTTTAACTTCTATTTTGTATTCTAGCTTCAATTTTATTTTACATTCACTTTTAGATTCAGATTCAGGTTTTTTAGACAGATTATTAATCTCTCACTTTTTAATTGTACATTTCTCTTCTCATTTTATGTTGTACCACATAATTTCTTTATAATTATACATCAATAATATAACAATGACTATTATAACAATAATATTTATAAAATAATAATTATTATTATTATATTATTAACGATATTAAATAACTAACGTATTAACGATAAATAATTTTCACAAACAGTAAACATAAATATTTAATTCAAATTAAATTTTGTGTTACTAGCAAGAAAAATATCCTACAAATCTAACCATAGTCTTCCAGTTAATATGAAACGCATTGTTCTAGACATGAGTTCTTGATAGTCATCGTTAGACCTCTGCGACGAATGCCTCTGTCATTTCTCCGCTGTACGAGCCTACGTACCGATAAATTTTCGCCGGGGAAAATGAAAGTTCGAGTGGGAACTCAAGAAGAGAGAGAGAGGCGGCGAGTTTGGCGAATAATTTCTATCATCGCGCGTGCTTCGCTAAATTCATAACCTAACGTTTAAAAGGACACTCTGCCGGAGAGTCTGCCGCTGCTGGGGACTATGCCGTTCTCTTCGGCGGCTACGGGTCTACGAGGCAGCAGCAGTAAATCTTGAACCGCACTTAATTACATTCCCAGCCGGCCCCTCTCTTCCACACTCTCCTGCCAACTCTCCTCATGGAACGGGCTAACGATGTTTTTAATGTTCGGACTTAAAAAAGCATCCCGGAATACCTATGGCGCCGTAAACGTTCCTTCCTCTACACGCTCGAGAATATTAAGGGCCCGGCTCGCCCGGAAGAACTGTTCGCAGTAAGATAAACGACAAACCGGAAAAATAACAGTTAAATTGAGATTTTCGCTAACATCAGGTAATTAAACTCTTCGCACGATTATTCGATGGATTGTTCGATTCACTTTACATTTCTTTCGATTACATTCATCCAGCATAACATCGATATAACTAAATCGCACGTGATTGTTAATTTTTCTTTACGTGTCCATCTTTGATTCTTAATTCTCCGTTAACAATGTGAAATTTTCACTCTTCGCAACCTGTGTCTTCGAATTTCAGCGTAGATTTTTATATTGTTTCGGATTGCATAAAAATCTAAAAAAATTCTTATATACTTATGAAAGCTTTAACAATGAGTTTTTACTATCATAGAAGTTGGATTGTATTTTACTTATTTTTTACAGATTTAAATTTATCTATTAAATTTACAATAAAAAAATTGACTTTAAGTCCAACAACTAGTAGATTATAATTGAAATTGGAAACATTATTACTACTTCAAAATCATTCGTCACTCAAACACTAATACTTATAAGAGAATATAATTAATTTTAAAATAACTCTTTTAATTTTATCTTGGATTTGAAAAAAGTTAGGATATTTTTTTTATTTGATTATGTCATGCTATCATCAAATATATTTTCAAAAGCATACAAATATCGATGCCAGAGGCGAAATGTCAGAGCGCCTCGGGGGATGTCGACAGTGACGCGGCAGAATGTAACAAAGATCCACTTAGGTGGCTTTTGCCGTGGAACATCAAAAGGGGATGTAGCCAGGCACCAGCCGATTTCCACACGACATAGTGGATTATGATGCCATTGCGGGTACGCTCGATGAAATTTGTTGATTCGTAATCCGGCAGAGAAGCTCTCTGCGAGAAAGGTAAGTTGCGTTTCGGAAGCGCAGAGTAATGCAATATCGGGAGAAATGCGCGGCACTAAGTGAAAGGAGCAGCGGATATTGTACAGGCGCAATAATACTAAGGCAAACGAGTACATCAACCGCTGACTAATTACGGAACGTTGCTGCTATTCGCGTAACAATGCGGCGTGATATCCGCAGAAACAACGGCTGCGGCTGGCTTCGTTCGCTGCCGAACTGATGTTCGCTTGCTCGTTCATTCACTCGCGCTCATTGTCATTTGAATTTAGTAAGAGCACGATTCTTGCCAAGCAAACGTACGAGTGTTATTCTGCAATATCGGATTCTTATTATTGAACGTGAAGAGTAATAATAACTCGACGATAATCGGGCTCACGTACTACTGGCTGGCTCGTTTAATTAATCATCAAGCTCTACCGAATGCGCGAATGGCTATTATATCCAACCAAGAAAATTGGTTATTATTGAGTGCGATCATCATAAAAACACGAGATTGCGTGACGTTATCCCAGTTCTGAAGATATGTACATCGGTATATGATGTATCATCGATGTATGGATAATCGATTTAATTGCTTTGAGTCCACTATATTGATCTCTTCGCATCGTCTACTCGCCTTGAAAGACGAGCTACGGCGCGAGACGGCGAGATACACGCGAGAGGCGTTGCCATGGGATGAATTAATTGTATTACGAGACAAGCGTTCTACTAATGAGCTAATCTATAGCATTTGCTCCTTTGTCTTGTAATTAGTGAGGACGTGGCGCCTTAAAGCTCGCTTGTTCGCAAAGTCCTGGGGTGCTTAAGCTAGATTTCAATACCTTCCTCTGAATGTCTAATTAAATTTTTACTTCCTATATTCGTAAGTATTGCAACAAACAAAATATATGAATAATTCGATATTAAAAGGCATAAATTTCTAAAAATAAAAAAAAATCATATGAAATAGTTGATTCTCAAAAATAAATTGTTTATATATTTTATTATATCCTATTGTTATATATTGATATTTTATTGTTAAATATTTAAGTGTTATATTTATATATTTATGTTTTATTTCATCATTTTTATCCATATACAATATAATAAATATTAATTTAAATTTTTGATCACACTTTATATTTACTTAATAAATTTTTAATAACTTTATAAGAATTTTGATAAAAAATTCCAAATTCAATTTTTTCAAGAAATTCATTTTTTAAATTCTAACATAAGAATTTAAAATTGAGGGGAATTAGGAGACCGAAAACGCGATGATCTTTCGTAATTTTTTTTCAAAAAGAAGATTAACGTTTATCAATTTCAAACTTTTTGCACATTTTAATATAACTATTGTAAAGTACGTATAAATTTATATGCAAAAAAAAGTAATTATGTAATTTTTATATATTAAAAATAATAAAAATATAAACATTTAGTTTGGCGCTTCATCACGATGTTACGATTTTGTGTCCTATCGACTATAATTCTTGTCGAAAAATCAAACAATATTTTTAATTTTTATAGAATATCATCCTAAATAAATCTACAAAAATTAAAAAAGTATATATAAATTAAAATTTTGTGCAACTTTGAAAAAAAAGTTACGATTTTTATTAAACAGCAGCCATTTGTTTATGTACAAAAAATTGTGAATGTTGATTTTTATTTAATTTTTTAGGTTCATTAAGGATGATTGACTATTAACTAATTAACAAGCTTCAAAAGAAGTCAATCGGACAAATACTTTTTTCTCAATCATGTATACAAAATTGAAAAAATGCAGAAAACAAATTTCGAGAAATACGCGTTTAAAGTTTTCAATTTAGTTCTTGAATACTTATAATTTGTTATTTCAGGGATATACAATAATCTTTCAGCTTCCTCATGGAATTCATTCTAAGGCATTTGAGCCATTTTACGAGCTACTCGGGCCTCTCTTGTGCAACTAATAAGGGAACCGAACCTCACAGATTTTAATGAGCTTTGGAAATGTAAAGCATGAAAAAATATTTTTTTGTTTGTGCTCAAGGTTTAAGGGTTAAGAAACAACCCTTCGGTTTTTTTTTAAGTAAATATCATCGAAACTGTAAAAGGTAGAAAAAATTTCCAGAATGAAAATTGAATGATTTTAAGCGTATTTTAGAATTATATGAAAAACAATTTTTTTAAAATTATTTATTATATAACTTGCATGCCATGCACCCGTATATACAAATGAATTTATATTGAGAGACTACGAATTTTGCTCTAAAATTTTAGGTACACATATTCTCGAAAAGTATTATCGATTTATGAAAAAAAAAATCGAATTTTTTTAATCTTCTAATATAGGAGACCCTCTTAAGTCATTTAATTGTCAAATTTATATCACTATTATTAAGATCATATTTCAGTGTCTGGCATATTAAGATGATTGAAAAAAATTACAAAAGTGAGTGAAGAAGCTTAAAATCAACTATCGTCAAATCATCCTTCATGTGTGAGTAATGATCAATGAAATTAATCAATAGAGCTTACTTAGCATGCAGGGAGGTAACGAAACTGAATTTCCACGTTAGTAGAGATGCCAAAGCCACTTAGCTCTGGTATTAACAGTTGATAATCGTATTGAAGTTCGAAACAGCAAATTGGCGACCAAACCTGTACTAATCAAAGGTCTAAATATGCTGGTATCACCAGTTGCAATACACGCAAAGGTAAATTGTATTCATTCTAAGGCATTCGAGCCATTTTACGAGCTACTCAAGACGGATTTAGAGATCAATATGTGCAACTCGTACATCTCTTGAACGAAAATAGATATGTGAGCGAAAATTAATTCCAAACGTGCGATAACACAATTGAAATACGGTTCCAGATAATATGCGCGCAACCGATATCGCGAAAATATCTAGTCGTTATTATTCAATTAATAAAGCTCTATGTGAATATACGGGTTATAAATTTACGGATTTAAATAGCGTAGGAATGTATACGAACTTGGAGCAGGTTGTGCTAATAAATTGTAATTCATAGAGTACGATAATGGTCGCAAGTTTTAGTGATACCTACATAATAACGAAATAGAGAAATTATGTATGTTTTCAATAAAACAGAAAATCATTCATTTACTACACTCTGCACTGATGCTGTTATCGATATTAAAATAAAAAGTATGAAACATGATTTTTACTGTGCTACGACGTTTTGTTAAAATCAATACGATCTGTCTTCTTGCAATAGGTATATATTCAGTATCTTTTTTCAGTTTTTTAATTGAACTCTGATCTCTTCGTAGAATTGGCCATTTGAAATGTTCTTTCTAAAATCAACATTTTAATTGAAGAATGAAAAGTATAATTCTCATCTACAAACATTAAAAAAGGATGTAACATCACAGCTGTAAAAATACATTTTTTAATTGTGCACCGTTATGTTCTAATGTGATTTCCGTGCCACTGTCGTCTAGGCGGAGAATGTCTTATCGGCTGACTACATTAGAGCGCACGTACGACTTGGCGGCATGTCGCCGTAGTCTGGTATTCGGCGCGTAGGGTATTATTATAATTAATCATAATTATGTCAGCGGCACTGCCACGGACGTCCTTCTCTCCACTTCTCATACCTCGCGCTAACAACAGATGGTGTCCTAGATTTGTCGTCCGTAGACGTGCACATGCATACGATTCCAGGGAAGGCTCGAGAGTAACGACCGACGTGAACCAGCAGTATGTGATGTGAATAGAGAGAGGTTCGCAAGTAGATGAAGGAATCACGAATCAGATATTAGAGATTCATCAAAAATAATTGATGAATCTTGAGCGTTAGAAAAAAACTTACCATGTATGACGTTAGTGATGTTTTATAAATCATCTTAAGTATATCTTACCTGTAACAGAAAAAATAAAATACAATAGTAATGTGGGACGATAAAAAGTACAATAATAATATTTGTAGTAAAAAGTTCTTTTTTAAAGATATGAATGTAAGGTTTAGGTTTTTTAGGTTTCATATAGTGATGCGAATTATTCCAATACAAATCGAATCAAATCAAGTAAGATTCGATTCGATTCGAATTTGAATCGCTATGATACGAACTATTCGAAAATTTCTCATTTTTGACTGATATTCATAGTCCTTATTTTGAGACCATTAAGTAATATCTTAAGATGCTAATGCGGTACTCTTAATGTTCATAATATCTTAAGACAGTCTCAAATATAAAAATCGACTATAAATACTGGCCTGAAATATTTAAATATAAGAATTAAATATTTATATTAACAATCTTATACATATAAACATACACTAGGTATTGATCAATAACATTATAAATATTATTGATCAACACCTAATGAATTTGCTCATTTTTGTAATTTTCACTTTATTTTAAGATAACATAATCAACTTTCAGATTCGATTCAGATTCGAATCGATTCGATTTGATTCGGATTCGATTCAATTCAGAGTAAAAAAAAACCTTGATTCGTATATCTCTAGTCTCTATATGTATAAAATTTAGATTAGATAAGTAGACAGTTACACAACGCAACTAACGAGTTCGACATAATAATAATTAATAAGTACAATGGCAGTCTATCGGCGACCTTCGCCAGAATCAAGCTCGGAATCCCTCTCACGTTCGGAATCCCCTTTTCCTCTTACGTTCACTGTAATCCCTTCTCGCATTCATATTTCACGAAGTATTGTGCTGTTCGAATGAGCAGGTCGACTGAGAGAAGGGTTTGAACGGACAACGAGGGCTGATTTACAGGGATTGTTTCATCGGGCTCCAGGAGTCGGATGAAAAGTAACAGTGACACGCTTTTACGACTCTGGGGATCGTTAAAGATGACGTGTCGGTTTAAACGCAGTCCGTGAACTACGATCGCGTTTACGAGTCATAATCGACGTGATCCTCTGTAACTCACGCGAACTGCGTCAGCTAGGTCGTATCGACCTAGAATGATGTGATTGCAAGTAATTAGAATTAATTGCTCAAGAGATAATTTGCGCTGCTTATATCGAAAATTGTCAATTACATTTTCTTGCTAATCATCAACATATGTGAATACATATGTCTCTGTTGTCAAATTTTGATTAAAAAATTTAATCAAGTCAAAAACTGACTATTTTAGGATAAGCATAAAAGATTATCCATTTGTTCTATAATATAATCTATTCTAATTTAACTCGATTTTTGTGTTATTTTCATATTATAAAATATGAATAACATTTGCGTAATAAATGTTATTCATATTTGTATAAAGTAGTTATTTCTTGATTTAACTCTTAATATGTGACGATAAACAAATATTTTTCTAAATATATTCTTTTCCATTTTTTTAAATATAAATAGTGACTTTTGAACGTTAAAGAGGAACGTTTTGCGTTTCGTACCTTTCACGTACGTGAGGCTTCTCTCGGATTTTAATTAAAGCCAAGCCGAGAGTCAAGGTAAGCGACAGAGGAAAAAAAACACATTCTAAACGTGGCGCAACGAAATATTCCTACGACTCGGTAGCATATCGTGCACGAAACTTGGTCTCCTTTTGCTGCCCTCGTAAGTACCCCAGCGCACAATGCAATCTTCCTCGGTCCGTGAACACAATGGTAAAGTTACTAAACTTTCGGAATAAATCAAACGGAGCAAAGATAAAATTGTAATGAGCGCGGAGATAGAGAAATTTATGTGTCTACTTCTGCGATGCTTTTACATGGACAAGATCCGAGAAAGAACTATTTTGGGACGAATTGCCTCGATACTTACGGTCATCTTCATTCTCCCTTTCGTTGTGCTCGTGAGAATTTGCCAATAAGAAAATCAATTTTTCTAAATTATTGTTTTATAACTATATAGGACATGATCGTATGAATTGCAGAACCATAAACTAGTCTTCTTTCCATTTTTTTCTTTTTATCCTCAAGCGTGTTCTTATTGATTCTAAATGCAAAGTGAATCATTTATTATAATAAATTCAGATAAAGAGAGAGCGAATTTTTTATTTAACGATTATCTTATTTATTATTAAAAATGTTAAGACTTTTATCTTTTCAATCTTAAATTCATAACAGTGAATATTATAAAACAAAACAATCATTCCCATTTTCTATATTAAGATTTACATAAATTGTAAATACAATTTAATTGTCTTGAAAGAACGTTGAATCTTTTGTTTATCTCTCGACAAAATGTCTTTATAAGTTTGTTACAGAAAATATTTCGCCTTGCCATATTATTAGTATTAGTCAGATTATTATTTATTTAAAATTTTGCGATATACGCGAAAAAAAAACAGAGCTTTGCAAAAATATCTAACAATTTAAATATAGATCTGAAAAGAATTATGTAGAATGCTCACAAGCTAATTGCTACACTGAGAAAAATTTCTGATTGAAAATGAACGAACTAGTAATATTCTGATTATATCAATTAGGAATCAGGTCATCATAATTGAACATTTGGTTATCTCAATTAGAATTATAAAAGATTTAACCAGAAAATTCTGATTGGTTTATTTTTAATCAGAAATTTTTCTCAGTGTAAAATGTAAAAAGTTCTTACTGTATTATTCATGCTTCAATTTTTTACATAATTATTTTAGTCCAACAAAATTATTTTCAGATCTGTGTATGTCTAAATTTTTAGACACACATTTACAGATTTGAAAATAATTTTTACTTACTTCGGCAAACTCGTTCTTTCCATATATATATGAGAAATATTTAATCTATCGAACGCGTTAACAAATAGCCGGGAAAAAATATCGGGGGATAAAAGCAACACAATGGTGCCGCCTTTGATTAGAAAAGACGTGATCCTACAAGGACTAAAGATGGGAAGCGGTTACGACTCCATAACGACGCAGCGAAGTAACCCCATTAACGGAATCCTTTAGATCCCATTGCCCTGTACGCTTCGAGCAAATAGCGGGGTGCTCTGTTACCATCCATAAAGATGTTTCGTACAATACGATAGGCAAGGGGGATCGGAGAAAATCGAGGATAGACGAAGGAAACGATAGTTTTTGGTTTTCCTCCGTCCGCGACTAACACGTTTCGTGACTCGAGGAGTTAATCTTCGCTTAATCGTCCGTTTTACGAGCCTGTTCTGTCAAATTGACTATTTGGGGGATGCGCGAACGCCAGACATACGTCCTTGCAATTTACACTCAAGTGGCTATTAGACATAGACAGAAACAGCGCCTTCGGTTTAATTATCTACAGTATACAGCTTTCTCATTCCACCATTGTGCTTCATTAACTTCCCTGGAATCTTTAAAGACTTTTTTATCCCTACCTTTCCTTATCGTATACTTTTCTATAAACATCAATATGATTTACTCAATATGATTTTTGTTACTTATACCTTACTATCTAATATCTAATTTATTATCAATTACATAAATATTTTCATTGTTTCGTCTTTTACAGTTATAAATATTAATCTTAAAAAATCTTAAAAAATATTAAAAAGTGAGTTGTCTCTTAGGTCAAAACAAATGATGATGATGAACTGGAGACACTTCTCGCCTCTTTTAATTTCGTTGAATTATTTTCAAAAATAAAAGAAAAAATTAAATCATTCTTATGTTATAGCACAGATATTTTGATAGCATAAATTTGATAATCTAACTATTATGGATGCAAGAGATAATGATGTTTGAATGATAATTTGTCGCGGATACTATAAAGATTTAATATATATATTTATACAAAAAATAGAAGCAGATTATTGTTTGATAACGCAAAAATGCTCATATTTCTTATGAAAGATATAATGACGAATTCGATTGGAAGCACTAATGCGCACTGGTGCATATTAAAGCCGTTATATATCGGTTTAATTTGAGTATAAAAATGAAATGCAAATATTTAAAATTATGAAATATTTAAAATTATGAATATATATTTTACCTAATAGTACAATAAAATGTATTGAGTATTTCACAATTTAATCAATTTCTATATTTATTTATAAACATATTTTTACGTTATTTTGTGTACGACAGTTTTAATGTGCACCGATGCGTACTGAGTGCGTCCAATCGAATTCAATATAAAATACTTTAAATCCTTAGAAAATAATGTGTGACCAAAAATGTAATACACAAAGAAAAAATAAAAGCATAAAAAATTATTTTAATTTAATTTTTGAATTAAATTATATTATATACGTTAATTAATATTTAAACATTAATAAAGAAAGTGTAATTTATGGATTGGCCAAATATATATAATAAAACATTCTGAAAATTTAAATTTTTAATATGTATAATTATTTCTATCCAAATTTTGAGAAGAACGATTTTGTCACAATCTTATCAAATAAAAAAACGAAACATTCGGCTGGATTGTAAAAAATCGACCGGATATCCGTTACATCCCTACTAACTACATTAAATTTAAAAAATTAAATAATAATTTTTAGAATAATTTATATTTTAGTAAAACAATTAAAATATATCAAGAAAATTCCTTGTGGGACACTCGATCCAAAGTTTAGGAAGATTTTATGATTCGGGATATCATGTCCTATATTTTAATATTTGTGCAACTAAAGATATTAATTAATCAATTTGTATTAAAAGTTTTTATAAAATAGAACAAGTTACAAAATGTAATTTGAAACATAAACAAGTTATCTTGGTAATACCTATCAGTCAAAATCATTATAAAATAAAATTAAATACGTAACGTTGAATCTATAATCAACATGAATTGGATGTCTATTATCTTAATGGAATAGATAAAAGATCTTAATTTTTAAACTTTTTATAAATATAGATAATAAAACTAAAAGTAATAGTGTGTCATTAGAGTAATCTTAATTAAGTAACGTTTCACAGCCAAGATACACTAAATTAAATCTTTGTTAATCAAATTAAAAGAGCATATCTTTTCAAAATCATTACAGAAATATTAAATTTTTCTACTCCGCGCGCGCGGAGCATATTACATTTTCTTCTGAGATATGCACACACTTTAACTTTTCCGGGTCTATTGAAATACGCTTTTTAACAATTTCATTTTGTCTTTGTATATTCTGAATCTAAAACAAAAAAGGATGTGCATGTTTTCTGTTAAAAACAGATGAGAAATGACAGGATGATAGCATGTTATGAGAGATTCGTGAATCAAGTGTCCTCTTGCATGGATGAAATATACGTATATTTAAGGAAAACTTTTTAATCTGAATTTTAATATTAACTTTTAATTTTTGTAAACAAATAGATTTTTGCTGACGAAGCTTGTAATTCTTTCTTAAAGCAACCAATTTTTTATTCATTATAGACTTTTAATTTATAATTATTAAACTTAATTTAAAAAACAATTTAATACTTACAAAAAAAATTGGGCACCTCAAAAAATGCATCAACATTTTATTTTTGTCGGTGCTCAACTGCCAAAATAACATTTGAGATTACTTATCATTAGGAATTAGAGCTCGGAATACCCGAGTACCCGCTTGCCCTTTGTTATCTATGCATATGGATCTGGACCGCGGTATCCGCTAATTCAGATATCAGAATATCAGAACCATGTACGATATGAATATCCGCAGAACCGTACGCGATATAGATACCCGAGGAATCGTGAGCGATACTAATACCCGTTTCGATGCGAGTATCCGCTGTATGCTACAAATATTTGCGTGTAATTTTTTTTTTCAATTTCAAAGGTAGTTTTTTTTTCAATTTTACAATCGTAGTGATTCTCATTCTGTTTGTAATTAAATATTTCGGAGCTAAACTGTTTCGTTTTCGCATTATGGATGTTACATATTAAACACATTTCCAAATTTAATTTACCTTGCAAAGACTGTACATCCTTAATTTAAACAAACTTTTTAAATACAAACAAAGTGAAAATTAGTATAAACAATTCTAAAACGTCTTTAAAATTAACAAAATTACAATCAGATATCTGTAACAGCGGAGATATCCGCATCGAACAGGGTATTAGTATCACTCACATATTCGGTCCAAAGTCGCATGCACGAGTAACAGATCTACGGACAGATACTCCATCAAATTTTGCATTGCCGGGTTCCTTTTCCGAGCTCTATTAGGAATAAATGCTGCTAGTAACATGAAAAAATTAAATCTTTTCATGTTTGAAGAATGAATAGAGATCAAATCTTCCCAAAAATCAAGTATTTTCAGTTTTCCCTATTAATACAAAAATTATAACTGATAAGACAACAAAAAATTACAGACTAACAAGTAGAAGTATAAAATATTCGACAAAAGTAAAAGATTGTCTCTATTAAAGATAAACTTTTACTACTCATTAACAGTCAAATGATTTAAACGTGTAGTGATATTAAAAACTATGATAGCGTTAAATATTAAATCTTAAAGAATTCATATTTGATTAGCGAAATAATACTGTTTTTTTTTACAATTCTTTGAATCAAATAATATTCTGTTCGTTAATTGAATATCAGATGAATTAGATTTTCCTGTGCGAGCACAGTTCTGAATTCCGACAAAAATTTTTTGCAAAATACTGGCAAATTTAATTAAGAAATTTACTCTATTACAAGAGCGATCAGCTCGCTCATCGTGAGTTAGTAGGATGGTGCATCTAGCACTATCCAAATATTTTATCAAGCTCTTAAAGCTCTCTCTTTCAAAGAAAATAAAATCCTTCGATATAATAGTGGTGATAATTATTTTGCCGCCTCAGATAATTAACTCCGTCTATTCTCGTACATATGACGTATTTCCAAACGATGATGCCGGTGCTGTGCCACTGCAGTGGTGAACCGGGCATATTTAACAGGACATTTTTAAGGTGGGAATCGCTTAACGAATACTATCGACCTCTTCTTGCATAATTAGCCGACAACCTTGCTTATTTTCATTAGTAATCCCGCCATCGTGTCACGTTGGAAGATTCTCTTGGATCGATTTTCCTTTAGTGCAGTACATTTCTTTGAAAAGGATAAATTTTATCGAGAAAAAAATCGGTGGGAAAATATAAAACAAAAGACTCGCTCCTTGCGATCAAACAATCTTCATTGAAATGAGAAATATTGAAATTGTCGAGTAAATATATCAACACAGTAATTTGTCTAAGGTATAAGAATATAATTTAATACCTGTGATTTTTTAAATGTAAAAAGTATGTTAGGTACGTTATTACTCTGAAAAATTTAGTTTTAATGTGTAGGCTAAGAAATTGTTAAACAATATCATTATAGAATATCATTAAAAAATACACTTTCACGTAAATCCAAGTGTGTAAAAAGTGGCTTCAATATATGTATGATTAGTTTCCCGTGTAAAATACCATATTGCATATATATTGTAAAAAAATATTGTAAAAATAACATATTACATTGCATAAGTCACTTTTTATTCACTTGGATTTGCAGGGTAATAAATTGATTACTTTTATGATAAAATTCAATTTGATACACCGCAAACAATCAATTAAAAAAGGCGAAAAACAACAAACATGTGCGAGAATCCCATCGCAGTAACATCGCCTGAAGTAGCATAAAACCTTCTGTTTGATCTTAACGGAAACGTGCGCTTATCCGTGTTACGCGAGAATGTTAAACCGGAACACGGGAAACCGGAAGCACCGCGTCGTCGTCGTCGCCGGCAACTAAATTCATCAAGTCCAGAACTGGCGTTCTCCACAGGAGATGGTGGTGGGCTTTATTTGCTGTCTACCCGAGCATAGGGTGCCGGGTCCCTTTCATTCGCGCCCTACTTATCTTCGTTGCCGCGTCGTGCTATACGCCATTCCATAAAACCGTCAACTAAATCATCACGCGTCTCTCTCTCCTCCATGAACGCGGGAATAACTGCGCTCCACTTCGAAACTAGGCGGCCTTCCCACGCGAGAATACGGAAGCGTCTTTGCCGAAAGCGATGCGCGAAGTCGCGGTCGGAGAAGTCTCGAATTAGTATTTTCACACGACGGAATTGCAACAATTCGCATTGCATTTCAAATCGGTGCCTTCGCTGCAACGTCAGGATTTATAAATGATATTTTGCCCTTTCAATGACGAGAAAATACAGCTTTATGAATAAAGCGCGGCAAATGTCGTCATTTTCATTCATAGATGAAAATATTTTGAAAAAATATACAAATACACTTAGAAGGCTCTTAATACCTGTGCTCCGTGTTTCATTTGTAAAAGATTGTAGTAAACGCTATCGCTTTTATCTTCCATTCAGAGCATTTTATCTCTTATTTTTATGACCCATTTCCACGATGACGAGATACGCGGCATAAAATAACTAAAACGCTGAGGACTATGTAGAAAGAGACCTTATAAGTCACACTTATAACAAAACTAAATTAATGCAATAACAGTGCTATTAGAGAATGCTTTTTAACTATTAGAGCACTATATTTTCATATGATATAACCACAGATTTGTATATCTAGACTTTATACTAGACTTTGCCGCCATATTTGATGGCACACTGCTGTGTTCAAGTTTACATACTTTCACACAGTATACAAGTACAAAACACTACTTTCATATAATAAACAATTCATATAATATACTCAGATCAAGTGATACACAAATAAAACATAGTATATATACGCGCATAAACTAAAAGGTTCATTTCTTTCTAATACTTGAAACTCATCAATCTATACAGAATGGAGCAGTAAATCTGTCCTAGAATATCTCCGCTATTTTTAAAAATAAAAATAACTTATTTTAAAAAGTACAAAAGTATCAAGAAAAACATATAATAATTTTTCTGTAAATAGAAATGTTTCAAAGATTTCAAAGTCACCTCCATTTTTAAATGGAATTACATGATTTTTTTTTTAAGTAATATAATTCCTCAATTAATGTGCATATATAAATATTATTAGGTACAAGTATCAAAAAATTAATAATTTATGAGATAATTTATAAATGAAAATTATAATAATTTATAAATTACTCTTATATTTGATTTATTCTTATTGGTCTAAATTTCATTTATAATTGTTTATTACGTCTTCTTGAAACATGATTCTCTCATTAGTTACAAATTAATGTGATAAATAATTATGAATTGATATGAAACGCCCGTACAGAATAAGTAAGAGCCAAGTTCAAATCGCGGTGAAAGTGATATTTTTCGTAATAAGTGTTTCTTAAAATGCTTATTAGTATCGTTATTAACTTGACATTCAATGTGATGTTCCAGTTTCGATTTGATTATATTTAAACCAAATCGGCGTTTTTTTCATTTATAAAAATGAAGAGTATATTTGCAAATTTATATACGAACATTATCAACTATTAAAAATTTGATCGCTTTGATTAAAAATAGGACTCTTTCTCTTATTCGATTTATTAATTTAAACTATAATGTTCGCAAAATTATTAACAATTCAATTATAACGAGATTATATTCCTTATATATCGTCAATCACGTTTTCATGCATTATTATTGGTGGGTAAGAAAAGTGTTTCCAGTGAACGACGGGATCCGGAAACAGACTGCAGAATTTATGCGTCATTTCGCGGCTTCTTCGGAGTCACACCTCGACTGGCTCCAGCGCAGCACCCTTTTCCGTTTCGATGACATTCGGCATCTTTTATCAGCGATATTCAGTCTCATAGCAACTTGCTTAAAGCCGGAGCCACGGCAGATCGGTTATCACGCGCGCTCCATTGCAACGCGAACGGAGGAAGGAGAAATCAAATGTATCGGAACGATTTATGCACCTGGCTTGACATTCTCTCGCCGCGTCACGCATGGCCACCCATCGCGACATCGCTCCCCGTAGCGCGAAATGAACGACATACAGCCGAGAGAAAACAATTCCGTATACATTCTCCGAAATCACCATTTGGATCCACGCCAGATTTCCTTTGTGTTGTTGCGTATTGTTAATATTTTATCAAATAAGTTGTAGTCGCATACAATACACTGCTATCGGGGATCATTGATTTATCTATGAAAATTTTCAAAGTTGAGCTTAACGTCAATGACCACGAAAAATAAATACAACAATGAAGATGATAATTTGCATCATATAAACATAACAGTTTAGATTATTTATTCAACCCTTTCAAAAAAGCCACGAACAATAAAATTCTAAAAAAATTCTACTTCCATTCTTGCTCTCACTTCTTTTTCGATATATTATCATCTGGACTTACGCCAGATCCTAATGTCGATGCTTGGATGCATATATCGTCCAAATTTTATTATCTAGAATCCAAGCTGTAGAAACCAAGCGCAAGATTCACTTACTATCCATTAGAATCAAGTTGTTCGATAAATTCAATATATATTAATCCGAGATATCTTCTAGCTTCATGCAGTCGATCTGTCTCGTAAGAACGAAACTCGCGTTCATAATTCAAACCATTTTCTCTCTGGTCGCGAGACGAGAGCGCGGAACGAAAGATAGGAAATAATTCTGTTCTGCTGGCAATAGTCAGTTGGGCCGTAGCCAGGATACTTGGATCAGCATTGCCGTACTAATACTAAGAGATCGCGCTGATATTATTGGATCTCACGTATCCGCCACAGAATCTTGGCGTCTGAGGATTTCTTTGGGAAGGTTTGTTACGTCGATCGGACCGCCGAGATATTACAACTCTGAATGATCCTAAGTCGACAATCCGCGACTGTGAAAGGATTATAGGTCAATAAATCGATGTACTACTAAAATCTAATATATCATCCGAATTATACTGGACATCCCTTTTCTCTCTATTCGTTTCATTTAAATTATTGATCAATTTGCAAATATATTTTCTGATAACAATACAAAAGCATCAATAATTTTAATTAAAAGAGGTTTTTTTAGTCCTTTCACGTAATATAAGGATTTGATTAAATATCAAGAATAAGTTTTTGTAATTAAGATATAGACATTCCTGAATTTTTTGATCGTATAGTTTTCTTTAAATAATTTTATAAAATAATTAATATTAAAATATTAAATTTTTATGAAAAGAAAGATTTAAAGTATTGTAATTTAATTAAACAAAATATATTATAATATTATAATTTTGAAAAATTGCAAAAATATAAAAGAATGGAGTTTAAAGCCATTTTGTTTAAAAAATTAAGTTTCGTCATATCATTTTCGCCATATCAAAATATGAAATATTCATAAATTATTCAATTGTCTTTAAATGACATCATATTAGTGAAATATCGTTTCCATCAGAATTATGAATATCTACATTAAATTTTAATAATTACTGTAAACAATTTTTCTTCAATATTTTTTCCATACAAATGTTTATCTTCATTATAAAAAATATATTTTAATAACAAATTAGTCTTATTGCTCAAATGTTATCCATTATTTATTTTTTAGAAAATAGCAATGGTATTTTGCATCTTTTGTGCTCTCGTGTTAAAATGAGAAAAGTCACGTGACTCCTCACCTTTTTTAAGTTGACCTTCTTAAATAAAAAAAAAAGATAGACAAAAAATTCCAAACTTATTATTCCAAATTTCATGGAAACAAAATAAAACTGTAATAGATGTGGAGAGGGAGAGTTTCCAATAATAATATACAAAATGTCTATGAGTCTCTATGGATATTGGTCAGTAAATTATGTATTACTAACGCCATGATATAATTTGCAAACAATTAGGATATACTCACCAAATGAAATTAAAGTAAACTCAAACATTTCGACTCTGGATTTGAGTCTTCTCAGTGTGGAAGTCAAGTACAAATTGCTTGAGCAAATACAAATAGTTTGTACTTGACTTTTGCACTGAAGAGGACTCAAATCCAGAGTCAAAATGTTTGCGTTTACTTTAACTTCATTTGGTGAATCCCAGTTACTTGCAAATATCTATCACGTTAGGAATATAAAATTTACACATTCATGAAAGCTCATGTAGGCATTTTACTCTTTTAGATTCCAAACTTAATTCAATTAAGGAAAAAATATTTCTATAATTTAATCTGTCTATAATCTATAAAATATCAATGCATGTATGTTAGTGTAATTAAATAAGCATTATATGTAAATACAAATTTTTAATTTATATATTACTTTTGTTCTACTTAATTTGAGATCTGGCAATCAACCAATTCATATTATGCGCCATTTTTCCGTTCATTTAGATTTTTGTACGGGTCAATAACGAACAATCATGCCGTTCTATTTTCTTAATGTGAAAATCGACCGAGAGTTTCGTTAGTGCGATCGATTTAATTTGGCCAAGCTCGGAAATCTGGAGCGAGGTCTCGTAACGCTTCAACGAACGGTTACCCCATTTCGAGCAATTACTTTTCATTCTCGCTGCCGACTCGCGAGCACCTCATAACGTTAGACGTACAAGCCAGCGGCAGTGTTCCGCAGATCACAAGTGGAGCCGTGATAACGAAAGAAAAGAAATTCATCTCGATAAAGGGAGGAACAAGTCGTTCTTCGATCGACAAGTTCTCGTGCCAATGCGAAGTCAGTTCGAGCCAGTCTTTGCACTTTTACACAAAAACTGCGAAATTAGGCTTTCTCGATTTCTTTCTTCCATATATCTGCTCCACTTGCGTTTATCCTCTCGTTTCTTCGATTCTCACACTTTCATCTCTCCTGTTTTCACCATCAAGTTTTATCTCTCGCTTCACTTTACTTTCTTTTTTTCTTTCTTTCTATCGCTAGTCTTCCTAGCTCTGCATTCTTTATATTTCCGAATCCTTTCGCCATTGTCTTCCGTATGTTTCTTCATCGTTTCAAACTTTCTACTCCTTTGATCTTTTTACGGGATGCATATTATCACATGAATCAATCTTCCCTTTTCCATTCATAGATCCGATGGAAGGGGATCAAAAAAGATTCAATTCAGAATGAAAAGGTCTTGGACGCAAGAGACGAAACCGACTCCTCGAGCGAAATCTTCAATCGGCTGACAAATTCATTCCATCTCGCAAAAGACGTGACATCGGTATGCATTTATATCTCGCAGGCTCGGTAAGATACGTTCTCAGATAGGTACAGCGCGTGAAAAACTGCCGATGGATGTCTCTTTTAAGGATCCTCTTTTCACCCGCATATCTAGCGCAGCCACGGCTCTCTTTCTGTCTCAAGTTCTTCCACTGTTTCACGGAGATACCGACGCCACTTTCGCAGACAACCTCCGTGGAGTCTGGCATATTAATGCTTTATGCTAATGCGCGCCGGCACTGGCGTATCAGCGAGGCGGGAATCGAGGAAATGGAAACCAGAAAGCATTCATCATCTTTGTTACATATTCAGGCGTACGTCATCCGCGTAAGCGCTGGCCTCTGTAATTATTTTGCATCGCTTTATTGCAGTTTTCCAAACGCAACTTAAATCTACACATTCTTTCAGTCACTCTAGCATAAAATCTGAGATTGTGAAAAATATTTATATATATATATATATATGTTTTTGTAAATTATATAGCACATATTATATATAGCAATATTTCAAAATTTTTTTATAAATGTATATATATATATATATATATATATATATATTGCGATCATACAAAAATATTTAAAAACTATTTTTGTCAAAAAATAAAATAATTAATTCTCCGTTGAACGTGAGCTTATTGAATTCACTATGCAGTGATTGCTTGAAACAAATTCTGATAGAATAAAAATAATTCAAGTAAAAGAATAATTTTCAATTCTGATAATCGAGTAAAAATAATTTAGCTTTCTCTATAATAATATTAAGATAAACAATACATTGTTATATTTGAATTTATTATTTTAATTTTTGTAACATTGTCATTTTACAAAAAAAAATTAAATAATTTTTTTTATGTAATATTTTTTATATCTGCAAATTTTGATTATTTTTATTAAAATACACTTAGTATTCATTCTTTTTTTTATACGAGTTATGTCATTTTGATTCCTTAAAATTAATTAATGCTTTTTAATCAATATATTGCATATTAAATATGTCTAAATCTCACAATGTCAATAACTGTGTTACACAATTTGGCATTAGAGTTAATTTGTTATAACCACAGCAATGGTACATACGCAATATAAATAACATTCTTAAGGGGAAGTACGGTCAGTGTAATAAATTTTAAGTTCAGTTGGCTAGCAGCTAATCAGTTCTTCATTTCTAAAATCCGTCCAATTACACATATTGCTCCACTAATTGTAAGTGCTAGCGTTGTGTCCTGAGTCGCTTCCTCAAAATTTAGTCCGACACTACGCGTAGTCGAGTTAATCTGAGTGTGCAAGCCGCAAGATTGTCTCGGCATGCCTCTTATTATCATCAGGACCAGCGATTACTCTAATTACATCGGCTAATCCTAACACAAGCGCAAAGGATTAGAAGATCCAATGTATACTTGTGAAGCGCTCTTAAATTTTTCATTTTCTAAAATAGATACAACTTATACTACAGTTACTATTTATCAAATTCTAAAAGTATTATTTTCTTTTAGAATTATTTATCATAAGAAAAAAACCGCTATAAAATTATCTGAATAAACGAAATAAATACAATATAATATATTAAGAAATATCGAGATTCTTAATTCACATTTGTGATTTATTTTTTTCATATCAAACGTATATTAGATCATTTAAAAAGTATCCGCGGTTTTTTGTTCAATTTTTGAATGAAAAAACCGCGGATACTTTTTAAATGACCCAATATTTATTTAACGTTGTTTTTTGAGACCAAATCGTGAATGAAGACATTGCAAAGGAGTCATCGAGTATGCTCGCTCTAGTGAGACTTAGCGAAATTAGACAATGTGTATTATCATGCCAACCAACGCCACCAGCTTTGCAATAGGGTAGCCCACAGGAGGGTGAATAAAGATGGTCCTCGTGTTAGAGGCGTTTTAATCCCTGCTGAGCCAGCCAGTAAGTCAGGGAGAGCTCGGCATAACTCTTCATTCGCAAGGTTAGCTGGTATAACTGTAACTTACTTCCTCTCTCCTTCCTCGTCATTTTCCCCCAACTTTATATCACGCGTATGCCGCTGTTTAGCTCGATATATAGTGCAGACATTTCCGCAGGTCCGTACCCACATCTTCCGGTGAGCCAAATATTTCGCTCCACTAATTTCGCCCTTACGTAAAAGAATGGGAAGTAGCCGAGAGACGGACGGTAATAGCACTTGTTTGAATAATTACTCGTTGAGTGCGACAGTCTTTTTTGATCCCGACCGCAGAGAGTAACATAAATAAAGAGAAAAGATAAAACGTACGTAAAATTTCGTCCAAATTCTCATCAAATTGCGGGCGATACATATTTACACATACAAATTATTATTATACAGTGTATAAAATTAACGTTTTTTTTTTCCTAATCTCTTAAATACAAAGTAGCGCTACTCGTTGGATCGATATTCGCATAAATATCAAGTTGTCCCCGGCGAAACGCTATAGGATTTCTAATCGACGTCGCAGTCCTTCGTTGTTATAAAGGAGCATTTATGTTACAGCTATCGCGAGATAGCGGAATGAACGGAGCGAGAGGGTGGACAGGGGGAAAGCGAACATTGTTCCCGGTCTCGTCGCCATTCTGGATCTCGAAGATTAACCATGTAGCATGGTAATTAGGGCTCTCTCTCTGTCTTGCATCGAGATGCTGCCTAGTTTCGTCCTAGCTGTTGGCGAACCTAGATGCCCTTCGGGACGCTCCCCGGTGTCGTAGCCGGAGTTGCACGCCGGCGGGGTTGTATATCAGCGGAGATGCTGTGCTAGCACGTCCCTACCTTTACACAATAACCCATTGTTGTCCGTCGGACGTTACCGTTTCCCCAGTTACCGTTCATCGAAGACAAAGCTACCAGCCCACCGCTGCACTGTCTCGTTGGCTCCCCGTCTTCCGCGCTTGTCTGCCGTTGTCCCCATCAACAATTTTCGTCCTCTCTTTCCTGAATTGCTTGTCATAATACAACGGACAACTCAACGATGTGAGCGCAATCGACTTTTTAAGAACTATCTCTTTGTTTCAATACTAAAATATCTAATCCTTGATCTATGATCGATTTTAAAATAGGATCGATTTCATTAATTAGTCTGCCACTGACTGTGTTCAACAGAAAAGATAGCTTTGCAACTGTTGTAAGATTCTTTAATATGATTAGTTATGCATTTACATAGATCGAGCAAGGAATTAAAGGCAAGAACTAATCATATTAAAGAATCTTATAGTTGGAAAACTGCTTTTTTTGCTGAATGCAGCTGTTGATTTAGCTGATTTGTAGAAATTTCTTAAATGTTTGCAGAGAATGATCGCACTTTGTTTCGAAACATATAACAATAAACTACTGAAAACTATCTGCAGGATCAAGTTTGGAATATAATCTTGTCGCGCGTGCGATCGTAATCGTAAATATTACTAAGATACTTTCACGATGGGACGAGAGAACAAGTGCTAGCTATTCAAGGATGCTTGATGCACTCGAGAGAAAATGTAAGTTCGAAACAAAGCCTGTTTTCAAACGACAATAAAAGCCGCGCTTTCACGAAGTTAACAACTGTTACAGCTTCCAGCGAAGAGCGCAACGGCCATGGCGTACAACAATAGTAATACGTAACGAAGTCAAGGCACATTAAATCGAAGAACTTTGGGTACCATCGTGTTTCGTGAAAACGATTGGAGCTGTTTCGTTCAGCTGTAGCGCATCGATGGCGTTCCGGAGCACTGAGGCGAAAAGTCGAGAAATAAAATAAACGTGACTGGTAGTATTCGGTGGATAATATTGCCGCGAATAAAGTTCAGGTAGCAAACGGAACTCGAGTGACGCACCGTTAATAACGAGTAGTATTTTTGAAAAAAAAAAAAGAAAGAAAGAAATTAATCCACAGTTACAACAATATTTCATTACTATTATTGTAAATGTTAATTTAATTAATATTAAAATATGTTAGTTAACCATTTAATATTTAATCCATTTATATTACCAGTTTATTCTTTGATAAATAAACAATCATATACCTGAAATATGTTAATCACGTTTAGTCCAGATGTCAAGGAACAAATCTTTATTACTGAGATGACTATAAATACGGCCATAAAAATTTCTAAGTGGTAATACAATAATATTCTCAAAGGTAGGGATAAAGAAAGTAAAGAGATCTGCCGACTCTGCCGCAACCGGTAACTCACTTTGGTTTCCAAATGGGGCATGTCTCGAGAGTTCGGCGAGGGCGAGGTAGATCACCGTATCGTAAAGAAAAAGTTTCGCGCGTGAAGAATAACGACGATACATGTAACGCGGAGTCTTGGACCATTAAATCGCTGGAGTTTCGGGCGATGTCTTGTTTCGAGAGAAACGAACAGGCTTCCGAGCAACTGCCACGCGACTATGTTCCTTTTAGTGGTCGGACGTAAGTAAAGAAGAGTTTATGCGTGGTGGCTGTAACAACGAGCGTTCTTTTTCTAGGGCGGAAAAAAGTTTGGCTGCCTGCCATCGTGGGTGGTCACGACTTCTGAGAGACCATCCTCTCGTGTAAGCGGTTACATGTATTTTCCTATTCACAATGCGACGTATCTTTCTGAACGCGATAAGCGAACTCTGATCGCGCTACTTCAATTTATTAATTCTTCATGCGTCCTACGAGAGACGTTCGCCAGGATATGCCATCGTCGACGTCACGATCGTTACCGCAATTCATTGGAGAATTTATTCTTCTTGCGAATCGCGCGAGTTCTGGACACGTGGCGAAACAAGGCTCGACATCGGTCGTTGTACGAACGCCCGGTTCGTAGTCCACCGTGGTCTGGCATGCTGCCAAATAGGCGGGATCGAAGCTAGTCTCGGGATCAAGAAACTCCCGCGACAGTTCGGAAACCAGGCACACTATACGATACGTGCTTATTGTAACATCCTTCTGCAAGGTTAGCTGCGACATATGCTTGCGCAATTAAACTGCCTTATAATCACTTTGAAACAAGTCATAAATGAGTAACAATGGCGTTTAGCAGAAAAAGCAGCTTTGCAAAATTGTTGTAAAATTCTTATATGATTGGTTGATACACTTAGAGCCAGTGAGGAACTAAGAGCAAGATCAATTATACTAAAGATTTTTAATTAACTTTTGCTAACATGTTTTATATTTTTTATTTAGGATATTTCCTTTTTTCAAGGTAATTCTAGTCAAACGAAATTCAATTATATTATAATATATAGATAAATTTTATTTGCTTGACATTGTTATTAGTGAGGAGACATATAGACTTCTGATCTTTTTCATTTTTTACTAATTATTTAATCTTTGCGTGTATTTTTATAGACATAGATGCGAACAGAACTTAATAAAATTTTTCACAACGGATATTACAATACAAGGTGATGATTTCTCATAGAACTTGTATCTCATAGACATTCATATAATTCTTGTAATGTTTCCTTATTTAATAAATGTCTATTAGGAAAATAAATCCAAATGTATATGAACATGTTTCAATTTTGTTTCAATTGAATTACTTATATTCGATAAGCCCATGCAATAAATGCATGTCTGCCATTTCCTGATTTGAATACTTACTCATTATTATTTCTAACGTATAGCAAGTTAGTAAGTGAAATGTTCCTAGCAAAAAAAAGTGAAGTGTTCCTAGCAAAAAAACAAACTGAAATAAGTAAATTCAATGAACAGAATTAATGTCAACAAGGTAGGAAGTATCCAGGAAATATCGAGCATTGTTTAAAAATACAGACCGAAGATAACCATTTCTGTAACACAAAAAATGACTAACTTTGAAACCAGGTGAAACAAAATTATATGTTTATATAACATGTTATGAAAAATATTCTGTATAACGAATATAATTTCATATCATCACGAATATAAATTATTTTTCACACTATCAATGGTAATTCATATCTGGGGATCAATTATATGAAAATTCTCAACAAATCGTTTATCGTATCTGTAGCGTAGAAATAATTAATAATGAATGTACATACATCTTTCTCTCAACAAATAAAGACTCCAATCTCTGAAAAAAATTATGATAAAGCAAAATAATAATGGCAACAAATATGCAATAATGTACAATATAATTTTAATTTAGTCGAAATTACATTACGGTAAAATGAATTATAACTCCTTTTCGCGTTTCACTTCTTTTGCTCCGGCAATTTCGTAAAATGCGACGCTTTAATAGCGTGCTGTGCGTCCATCGTGCAACACCGTTTATACAGGCGTATTCGGGCGCGCCGATGGCAACTCGAAACGATCACGTGGAATTACGTGATAGCGCATAATTCAATGTGATTTAATACGTCGATGTAAATTTGAAAAGATCTGCCCGAAAGCCGCGCCATATAGTCGGTTTACGTGCACGTAACCACGCATTTTCAGGAATTAAATCGGATCTTTTTAAACGAAATTTTGAGCTGGCTGTCAACCAAAGCTCGTTTATCTTTCTTTTTTTCGCGTTACACTCGCGTCAAAGCGAATGTAAACGCCGCGGCCGACCGATACTGGAAGCAATTAAAACGATATCTTGCTTTTTAAACTGCAGTAATTACAAACGCGCGTTTTTTCCCCATGTTTACGTCACGGTAGAACCGAAAAGCCAAGAAAATATTTGCACTATCGTGAAAATTGCAAAACTCATGCACATGCATTATGGGAGAAATTATCACATATAATATTGGAAAAACGTATCTAGTACGCGCGTGAGAATGTTTGCAAAGCACTAACTGTAAAAGAGGTAACTTCGTACGGTCTTCTAGATTTCTTTCAACCTGTGTTTTCAAGCATTTTCTTGAGTGCATCTCAAATCGATGAAGTAAACGAAATAGAACGACTTTATGTGAAAAACGAATTACGTTTCGAGCTTTCCAAAAGTATTTGTATTACCCAGAAGAAATGCTACATCGTAGATTGCTTAGAAATATGTTAATGGCTATCGAGAAACATATTTCATAGTCGATATAGATATATGGAAATGAGGTCCGCTGGATTTACGAGCGGTTTGCAATTATCATTTTCCCGCGTTGCGATTTATGATTATTTGATACTTACAAATTGTCAAGAACCAAGAAAAAACTTTCCACGTGGATCTGCGAAAGCTAAGATAATTTAAGCTGCAAAAGCAAATCGTTAAATCTCAGCTAATATGTACATAGAGCGCGCATTGCAATGGAGATATTAAAAATATATACATATACGTGTATATCTTTCGCTACTTATTTTATGACTCTGTTATGAGAGAAATACAGGAAAATGCAACGTGTAATAAATGAGGGCAGGTTTATGAAGATAATAATTGTGCAAGAAATATAATGTTTGTACAATTTATATCGAAAACTAGTTTACTCTTGTATCATGATCATAAATTTCTTAATTTTTTTCTTAACAGAAATTTGAGATAATACTTTTTAAATACTTCCTCTCGTTAATTTTTAATATTAAATATTTACATTTTTAATATTAAATTTAAAATTAAAATACTAAGAATATTTACAACAAATTTTGACAATCAGATATCTATTGACAAATAGTGTGAATTCATTATCTATGGCTTCACAAGAATTTTTATTATAGAAATGTACTCTCTCTCTCTCTTTCACGCAGAAGCATATAATAAATTAATAAAATTGTACGACGAAAATTGCTTAAACATCAATTTTAACATGTTTAAGAGTACAAAATTAGTAGCGTAATGTGACATTATCAACTGTTTGATTCAAGCAAAATTATAATAATAACGGTTTCAAGAAAGTTTATTTAATGGTAACGTTACAATTTTGTAAATGTGATAATAATTGATGCTATCCGTAGGGGAACGAAATGACGTTGGTAAGTCGGTCCGACGCCTATAATCCCGGTTTAGGTTAATCTCCGTGAACTCTTAAGGCCGACAGGACAGGCAAAAAGGCCTTTATATCAAAAACATTGCTACTTAATGATTCCTCATGACGCATGTATGTAATTACTATTCGATCATAAGCGGATTTATAAAAGCTGATTTTCTAAAACGCACAAAGCTATCTCTTCCTGAAGGAATTCTCTTGGAACAAAAGTTTCTCCCGAGTTCGCAAACTAATTTCAACTTGGACAATTGTATCATTTTTTGTGATTTCTCTCATTGGAGAATTGTTTCTCAATGGCGTTTGATTGTTTATCGAGTTTTAGCGAAGACAAATAAAACAAAGTTCATCGTCTATAAAGTATACTCAAGCAACAGAAAAAAAGTTATCTTACTCTTTTATTAAAGATAATTTTAAAGTATATTTTCATGTAAAGTACGTTCAATTCAATTATTACATTTATTATATATTAGATATTATAATATACATTGATCATATATTGGGTATTAAATTAAACATCTAACTTATCATCGTTACATGTTCTAGTTTGATTAAATCCTAAGTCAGAGTAGACTGTTCAACTCTTGCCCTTTGAGAGAGCCGCTTCTGTTCTATCCTCGATCATGGTTTTAGTGCGATACGTCGAGTGATCCTGACGCTACAAGTTCTTGCACGTAAGTCTTGATGGTTTAACGTAATATTAATCGTGCTTTGCGGCGATCAATCATAAGCGTAGACATTTAATGTCTTAATACAAGGGCGATTTGCGGACAAAATTTTAATTAAAAAGTTCGAATATTTGTGTTCCTTTCATCCATATAAAATATTAGAAAAAAGAGAACACGGGAGACAAATTTAATGATAATTTAATTTATCAACGCGTGATATAACGCGCTTTGCCTGTCACTTTTAATAAACGCAGATTGTGTTGTGTCTTCGTTAAAAAATCGCGGTAGAGAAATCAAGCAACTTTTTCCTTGCGTTGACAGCGCCTTCAATTAACCTTCGTTAAAGTCGAAAGATCTATCCGTCGCTTCGAAAGTACGACGAAATTACCGCGTAAATCTCAGCAGATAAGGAGAGAAAAAATAAAAAAAAAAAGTAATATAGAGCAGTTAGGATGGAGAGAGAAGAGCCACTTCTATAACTAATTACTCTAAATTCTCTTCACGTATTCGCCAGATAATCGTAACTCATTAGAAAATTAATTCCGAGAGGCTTTTCTACAACGCTGTAGCCGTGGTAATATGAAAACTTTTACGGCGTCACATTGGTCCGGCACAACGCCTTCAATTAACGTTCAAGTCGAAAGAATTACTCGCGCTTTCACGCCTTCAGTAGGGTGACATTATTGAGGTGGGAGCGCCAGATTATGGTCGGAACGCGGAGTAAGGGACGACGGATATAAACGTAGGGGATGAAAAAGCGTCGAGGATGGAAGTAGCGAGTGTGAGAGTCAGTCTGAGTCTCTAGTTTTCGCCACGTTCTCCACTCCACCAGGCAGAGCAGGCGGTTATGCATCCAATTCCATTTCCCATTTCAACTTTTCTCATCTCTAGCGACCCGCTCGCGCGCGGGAGAAGTTAAATACCGTTACCGTAATATTCAATCATTATTTCGATCATTAAAGTAACTCTGGCAGTGCAGACCGAAGGCGGAGACGAGCGATAAAGACAAGATTCTTTCCAAAGAATCTTGGTTGAAATTAGGGGAAAAAGAAGATTTTTAACATCATTAAATGGGCGGGGATGTAAACTCTGCCTACACAATTTGGATTTTGGCTTTCTGTTTTCGCTGCCACGGTAAACTTAGGAACATTCGTTTTGGGAGTAATGAGGAAGTTGAGAGAAAAAGAGAAAAATCGTTCCACATTGGTCCGCTGTTTTAACCGACTTTAAATATTGGAATTGTAAAATAAAGCGTGCACTCCGAAAATTTGTTCGATCATATCTTCTTTGCAATTTAATTGAAATAATTTTGAAATTAATTGAAATTTTTACTCGTACGGCTCTTGCAGGTCAAGGAAAATTATGGACCACAGGTCGATATGCGTATGTCCATGAACGAAATTATTGTCAGAAGTTGATGCGCGCTTATCAACGTTGCGATACCGTCGCGCTGTTAATATTCATAAAACGGTCCGGGCGCGGTATTTCATTTCAAATCATTCCAACGCCCGGCGCATAATGAAAATAAAATCTCTTGTTTAAATTTCACCAGAATTATTATTACGAAACGCCGCGCTGTCGCGTCGCGGAAAAATACGGTTGCGGGTTATGACAGACATCTGCGCGCAAATGTCACCGGAAAAAAAAAAAGCAGAAGGCATTTCTGCGCGAGCTATGCTAGTTTCTATCTTTTCGCCTTTTTTTTTTGTAAAATGAGAAATTTAAAGGCGTTTATGCTACCACAAAAACAAACCAAACGTCGAGTTCGCGAATGCTAACGCTGGCGTCGCTGATTCTCGTCTTATGTCTTCCTGTAAAAAGCATCACGTTTCGAAATTCCGCGAATTATTCATCCGGAATTGCACGACATGGTAAAAAAGAGCGCGTCGCCTGCTGTATGCGCCAGCAATGTGGTTTATTTTCCTAAATAAGTCGCAAACACATAACGAGGTAAAACAGGCGGCTTCTCTGCATTTCGCAATTTCGTAAATGCCGATTCATGAGGCGTATGTGACTTGAAATTCAACGGAATTGTCTGGCGCTGTGCACAAAAGAAGAACGGCCAATGTAAAAGTTGTACTGCTGTACGGAGTGTATCAAAAGTCTCGGACTTTTCGATGATTGTAAATGTTTTGCAAAGTTAATACTTGTAACAAAAATCCAATTAAAACATCATCTTTCTTGACAATTTCCTAATTTTTTTATTTACTTTACTAAAATAAAATTTGTATCCGTGACCGAGACGAAATTTGTGTTACTTTTGCAACAATCTGTATGTAAAGTGCACAAATATAGGAAAGAATACTAGGATCCGCGAATTTTTAACTTCTGTAATATTTATTCATAAGATGCACGTGAGATAAAATCCAATAAAATCTTCGTTATTCGTTTCGATATTGGTGAACTATAATTTGCTGTTTAGAAATAACAATTTCCTTTGAAATCTGATTGCAATTCTAAATAAAATAATGAAGTTGCTTCCCGACTTACAATTTCCTTTTAGCTCCTAAAGAGAAAGATTCTCTGAAATAGTGATATTTCAGTACTTCCCTGATTTCACGATTACAGATTTTTCTGGTAACATTTGAGTTTAAATTTCTATGAAATTTAAAACATCAATAATCGTAACAGAATTTCTAGAATAAATGATCTGTGACGGACAGTGTACCAGACATATGTCAATTGAGATTGAATGAGATTATCTGTTTCAATAAGCAGTAATCTAATCTGGGAATGCCAATGATGATGAGATGGAAATTTGAAACAATCCACGATAGAATTTAATCAACGATGTCCAATCTTCCCTGTAGCGTAAACTCGTGTCCATCTCGTATTCATAGGTTTATTACGCAAGTTAAACGGCCAAATAAATCTGTCACTTTCGTGCATTTAGGAAGTAACGGGTAAAAAGTCATGTACAATAAATGCAAATTGCATCGATAAAAATTTCTGAAAATTTTAGTGCATAATTTTAGTTTTATTTAGCTACGCCGGATATAGTTATTATCATAGACTAACGCGCAACATTAATGTAAATTAGTCTAGTAGATAATTTCCTTGTATCTAATGATTCGTTACGTCTAGCGACGGAACTTCGAACATCCAGCTATAAGCACGATGCCGACGTAACGTTACATTTGACCTGGTTTCACTTGACTCAGAGTTAATTGCGTTTACGTGTAAGCGAGTTGGTCTCTCGATGAACAGCAGACAGCGACGTCGTTTTTACGTGTCAACGGATACGTCTTAATGTTCTGTGAAACCCGATGACATTCAATAATGCTCAATTAACTCTCAATATCGAATCTTTATTTATTAAGAGAAATATTAATTAAATCTTTATTCACAAGATATTATTACAGTTTATTGTCAGTAAAGAAATTTCTTAGAAAATCCCTTATTTCTTAGAAAAATTTGTAAATAGATTAATTTTGTAATCTACTTATCGTTATTAAAAACTAGAATATATTGATCGCATGTCATCATTCTTACATATCGTACACAGAAAGGTTTTGCTAAAATATCTAAAAATTTAGCTAAATATAAATCCGAAAATAATTTTGTTTCAGACCATCAAAATAATTATGTAGGACGTTCAAACTAATTGCTAGAATGTAAAAATTTTTTACAGCATTAATCATTATATTTGAGATTCTTACGTAATTATTTTGAGAGTATAATAAAAAAAATACATTAATGAAAGTACTTCCCATCACTTGTAAAACGCTACGAATTAATTCCAACACCTAATATTTTCAGATCTATATTTAGCTAAATTTTTAGATACAAAATCGATTTCAACAAAATCGTTCTTTCCGTATATTTATATCATTTTTGCCGTTCGTGATATCAAGAATTAGAGTTCTAATTAGTGTTAGTGCTGAAAGATTTCGAATAAAATTGGAAAAGATCTCAGTTTTAGATACGTAATGGCGAATCATGATTCGTTTTTGTAATACTATTCACACGGTATGCGCGACAGAATTTCTGATGCAAGCGCAATCCAGAACTATTTTCGCGACAGATACTGGACCGGAACCGGAAGATGGTATGCGCCTCATGCCCATTGCGAGCGACCCATCGACATTGGTCTGATATTCTCTGCTCCGGGAGATGGCACGAAACCTATCGGAGCAATTAAACTACCAGCACAGACAGAGGTAGTTGCGACGTCATAGCATAACGGCGACCATTAAGATAACGTGGCCGGGGGTGATTAGCCTGCCTAATTACTGCGAGATGCCGTAGCCCGTCTCGACTATCATCCGCGTCGCTCTTCTCAATGACATGCTCTTCAACATCCGTTAGATATGTCTATCCTATGAATCCGGTCTCTCGCGATGTCCTCGGTCATACCAAAATTGCTAAATATACGGACGTAATTTCGCAAATGAATTGGCGGAAATTTTGATTTGAGATCGGATAAAACTAAAAGTCTACATAAATATTGCTAAGTGTATTCACGGAACGTAAAACAAAGGGATTTCTTCTTTAGCGTCGCGATAGTAAGTCACATCACGATTTCGAGATATCTTCGCGAAAGCGCACAACGAAGAATCGTTTATCGCGTGCCACGATGCATTTTCTATGATCTTCTGAAAGAGCCGTTGTTAACTTCAGGTATTAAACGCAAGAGTATGATAATAGTAGGATGAAGCATTCACTAAGAATATTTCCTTGGCGAGGATTTCAGAGACGCGAAACCTCCGCGTTATTTGCATCAATCCTTTAAAGCGACTGAGATGGAACGGAATCTACGTTGAGCAAGAATTACGGTTATATCCTTGCTGGCGCACGTTATTTATATTTTACGCGATTTCATATCCTGGGACGTTGCATTATTCGATATATATTTATCGTGCCAATATTTTTCATAAATGGTCAATATTTTATAATGATAAACACAGTATTACACGAGTATTATATATCTTACATAAACTATAAGAGCATTGATCAGCATCACAAAATGCCAGTAAAAAAATATTTATGTCGGTCATTAAACAAAAAAAAAATATATATATATATATATATACGTATATAAATTATTTATATAATAGGTACTTAAAATTTTCACATATATTTTTAAATATCGACACCATTTCTGTGTATAAATATTTACATGAAAATTTATCAGATATCGAAGAATTTCCCGCGAGCAATGCAAAATCCAAATGACAGCGTACACAATTTTATCAACGATTAATGGCTTTAATCAGCTTACGGGCAATGGCGCGGTAACAACACAATTTATAAATTAGTAGGAATAGAGGCGCCGGCGATTTTTCAATTACAATTTGCCGATTTTATCGCACAACGTCGCTCGTAACTTTTGGGTATCGATGCTATCGCGCGGAAACGACTGCAAAGCACAGTTGTCTGCAATTTTGCCGATAGACAGAGACAGGAAACGAGGGAAAGTAAGAGGGAGAGAATGTGCGGGAGAATGGAGAGAGGGTGGACAAGAGAGAAAATGAGGGAGAGAGCAAAGCCGACAATTCCACGAAATTACGAACAGGTCGGTGGCGGCGGCTACGTCATGCGGCCAATTAATTACACTTTACAATCGGCGACAGTTATTCATTGATAGACGGCCGGTTAATTAATCGAAGTGGGCAAACAATTAGCATCTGGAGCACGGGATCCTATCGGCTTCGACGATAGGAGCCATCGCTCACGTCGCGTCGCTACGGTAATTCGGCACACGGTGTGTAAATTAATTAACCGGAAAAGTCAACCGGTCTGCCGGTTGGCGTAGATGTTCATTTTAACTTCGCCGTTGAACATAGGTCGTTGAGCAATCAATCCCGGGGCGCTCAATCCGTCTATGTTTCTTTCCTTGGCGAATAAAAGCAAGCTGAAGCTGATTTTCGAAGCTGATCAGCTAACAGGATCGGTCGCGATCGACACTTCCAATCGTGTAGCTTACCTTTTGTTCAGCGTGTCGTTGTAAACGTTTACAATTTAATTATACCGAGAGATACCGGAGATTCGCAGAAAGATCCTGAAACTAGACAATCGACTGCGCCCTCGCGCCCTCCTAAGACTACAGATAATAATTAATGCTCGCTATATTATCACCGCGCGCCGGAGATAAGTCAGCATTAATTATTGACGATAACGCGGTAAACTAACCCCCCGACGGCATTAATTATGCTAATCATTATGCTAATGATTACACGACCAGCACTTAGCTACTTCATGCATGTATGCATGAATCGTCGGCAAGTAACCATACTTAATTGTTTGATCGTATAATCGTTGTCTCTGCCAAGCCGGAGCATAATTGTTACAAAATTCTTCGCAAAGTAATTAGAAGTTCGTCGCGTATAAAGAAACTTTTATATAGTGCTTAACGTGTTTCGTGTTGAAAATAAGGAACATATCAGAGACAAAACATTAGTGATTAAAAACATATCGAAATTAAACAATAAATCTTTCAAAAAGTAGACTTTCTTGCAAGAAAAAGATTTAATATAGAATTCTACCAAAAAAAAAAAATCAAATAATTTGAGTTAGAAATATCGCTGTTTTTTGATTTATAACTCTGAGAACAAAACATGTACAACAAAGTACGTGTCACCAACATATTTTACCGCATATCTGAGACTCGTCCAAATCTGAGAGGGACGATTTCCTTCCGCGAACGAAATTTTCATTTAATCTTGCATAAGCGGCGTGTCCGCGACAACAGCGGCAAGTTAGAGAGAGTGAAGCGAGTTGTCGGCAGTCAGAGAGCACACGCGTCAGCAATTCTGCCCTGAATATTTGATAATTTTAGCGTTTCTCGGATGGACGCGAGACACGCGCGAAGGACAGGAGTCGAGAGAGAAAGAGATAGTCGAGACACGAAAGAGACAGCGGTCCGGCGAGCTGGGAATGATGTAATTACGTAGTTAGCGGGACCTCACGTAACGGCTTGACATCTGTCTTCTGCCTCGAGAGTCGTTCTAACCGGCATCTGCCGGTGTCGCCCACTTCGTGTTTCAAGGAGCATTTTTCATCCGGCCGGATAGCCGGGCTCCTCGTTATTTCCTGAAAAGATTAGAGAGTGAACGGTCACCGTGAGAGGGAAAGGAAGATTGGACAGGGTGGCGAGCGAAAGAAGAGGATCAAAAGACTAAGGATCATCGGTCGCGTCGCTAATTACGTCGCAATCGTCAATGGTATGTCGTACCATGAAGATCGTCCCGTATGGGCTTTATCGTGCACATTTATCCCGGATTTTGTCGGACGGTTTATAACCGTAAATTGATTTTCCCAAGCATTTTCCGCCAATTGTTCCGGATTATAGCGAACGGAATTTTCAAGGGATTTCCGCGGTGGAGAGTACCGGCTATACGTTGTCCGGTGGATTATCGATTTCCGGTCCGTGTTATTTGCCCCTCAATACACATAGCTCCAAGATATCTTTGTACTCTCTATTTTCTTATTTTCTTTTTTTAGAAAATTACTGTTTTATTGTATCGACATAAGGACGACATAACGACGAGTACAACGTGAAACTATGGTGGTTCTTTATTCCATAGTTGTGCATAAATCTGCTGGACGACCGTAGAACCCGAGTAAAAGCGTTCTCAATGGTAGTTCAATACCTAAATACGACGGGAGCTACGATCGATCGTTTTTCTCTCAGAATGAAGTGCCCCCAGCCAACATTTATCTTCAGAGCCGAGCGGTTAGTGCAAAAATTAGCTTTTCGCCGTGGTAAAGCAAAAAAATAGTGGCAAGGATGTCGGATCTGCATAATCTTGAAGGAGTTCCGTGTTGGTAAGAAGAAAACGGAGAAGAAGAACAGGAGGAGGATGAAGATGGAGAAGCCGGGAGAGAAGAGGCGAAGACGATGATAAAGAAGAAAACCAGACGTGCAAGGACAAAACGAGCGGCGCTGAAGAGGATGGGAACGCCCTAGAAGTCTAATCCACATTCATCAGGCTTATAAAACACCGGGAGAAGCTCCAGGAAGGAGATACCTACCTTACCTCCGTCGGCTGCCACGTACCTTACTCTTCCGACGCAGCGGCGCGGCGAGAATAAACTCTGTCTCTGAACTCCAGTAACATCATTACAGTTGGAGACGAGTTACAAGAAGAAGGGCGCGCAAGGAACGCTCTTTCTCTTTCTCTTTCTCTTTCTCTTTCTCTTTCTCTCTCTACATTTTCATCGACATTCATATTAAAGAACCGGTGCGATAACGAACTTTATTTAGGGCAAGCGCAAGCGTCTGGCAGTCTAATCAGCATTCATTCAGCCGATGGCAAAACCGCGGCAAGGAATCTCCCGTAAGATTACATTTCATATTCTCGTTTCAAGGACTCGTGTGATACGTAAATTATGCATCGTTCCATTTCTGTTTCGGCACGCTCATTTTTATTGAGCCAATAGAGTTCTACCTCTATTTAAATAAAATAAAAATAAAAATAAAATAAAATAAAATAAAAACATTTAACAAAATGTTCAAATACAATGGATAAATAACATTTCTATCTTGTCTTCACTTACAAAAACATCGTTTTCAATGTATCTTGTCGATCCTTTGCCAGGATGTGCAAAGGATACAGGGCTATTTCGCCCGTCCGTCGCCTCGAGGCGAACGTCGTGCGAGATCGTTCTCGTTACGCTTTTGTCCGTGCATTCTTCTTGGCAGTTTGTTTCGCCGACGACCAGCGACACGGAGAGGACAGCTCGTCGAAGCATCGAGCCGGCGCCGCTCGTTCTACCGCTAACTGTACGCGACGCGATGTCACGTAGCAGGATACTTTACGAACAGCGGAAACGGACGGAGGATGGGAATGGACTTGGAGACGAAGCTCGGAATTAGCTGGGCTAGCGACGGTACTTTCCTCATGATCTCGATGGGGTGGAAACGACTCCTCGGAGGAAGGACGACGACGAAGACGACGACGACGACGATAGTGCCGGATGCGTCCTGGCGCGGTAGTCAGGTGCCGCGTACGTGACGTCTCTTTTTGCGACGCCCTGCATCCGCGCCGAGCAAAAGTTTTCCTTACCAGCCACCGTTGCAGCTGTTTCTCTCTCTCTCTCTCTCTCTCTTTTCTTCGTCTTATCGATCAGTCTTCGCGAGCTTCATTCCTTGCACGTTGATGCGCTTCCTTTTTCTCTTTATCCTTCACCTCTCTCTATCGCAACCGTGGAGATTAATGTACCTCGAAGACTGTCGCGGACCAAGTTGAATGTCGATGGCGATTATATCGCCGCAAAATCATGAGACTTTTACAAATCGCGGATTCTTGAATTGCAGTTTCTTTTAGCAGTAGGTTCGCTTCAATTTAAAATTTAAATGTATTATATAACATATATATATATATATATATTGTATAATACATATATCGCTATATAATGCTAAAAATTATTTATATATTATGATAAAATAAAAACCAACTTTTACGCCAACTTTTACGAATTGAGAAATAATTTGCCTTTTTTCTATACATCTTACTAATTAAGATATATTTCTACACAGATTGACAATATGGATTTAGGTTAATTGGAGATCAATCAAATTTCCGCGAATTTCTATACAAAAGATCGTCCTTCTTCCAATTTCTTTCATGCTATTTGCATAACGATTTTTGAGAATCCTCTAAAACGCAACTGAAACCGTGAAACTAAAAGAGACCCGTTGACCTAGTTACATGAACGAACGGGTCCTTATCAAAGACAGCGACAGATGTTTTCCGAAAATTTCTGAATTACTCGGCAGAATGTGAGGAAGAAAATTCCGCGATTCTCTCGGTCCATTTATTTCGCGATCGTGACTCGATAGCGAACACATTTAAGATTTCGGAGTGATATAAAAATATATATTCTAAATTAAGAATCATTCCGATTCATCGTGCGTATCGTCGCTCTCCATTCGTGACATTTACGGATATATGAGAATTACAATGATCGATATCCAATCGTCAATTCTCTCTCTCTCTCTCTCTCTCCCCCTCCCTCCTCTGTCCCCCTCCCTCCATCACCCCTCCCTCTCTCTCAATAAATCACTACGTTAGACAGGCACTGACGGAAGCAGAGGAAATGCATAGTCCGCGAGAGCGATCGGCTTTTTATCGTCGTTATTTTCCCCAGGCCGGCCTTTAGCTGGGATGGCCCGGGTCATCCTACCCTCGTCCCGACTACCTCTAGTCCTCCACGACGCCAAAGAAGCGTCCACGAATTTGGCGTGGTAATAATTTCCACGAGAAAGTCGGAACTTGGACCATTCTGCTTTCCATTACGGGGAGAGACGCTTTTCCGAAACTTTCTAGTCTTTTTTCCGTTAAAACAGAGATGGTTGCGTCGTCTGCGTGGAGGAACCAACCAGGAGATCGTACATCGCGTACTAACCAAATTCACCGCAGTTAAAAATTCCCTTGGCTAGCCCCCGACCCACGGTATCATCGTTATTAGAACAGTCGCTGGGAGGCGTCGACTGAGTTACGACGCAATTATGCCGCAGAGTAATACTCGTACGTCAGTCTGAAATGGTCCAGCAGCGGTCCCCTTCGCTTACATACTTCCTCAGAGTGGGTTTTAAATAAATGGTCTGGCTCCGTTCGATTCAGTAATGTTCTCATACCGAAATCGCCGAAACACGTGTGTTCATGCGCGCGAATTTTCTTTCTCTCCGTTTCACTTATTTTGCGTTTCGGAAACAATGGTTCCGCATGCAATTCGCAATAAACATGCGCAACCAAATGTATTCAACGACTTTTCGATATTTTAACTCTCCGCCGGCCACATGGAATTTTAATTCCTCCATCAGCAATAGGAATCTTCGAGAAAAACACAGCAATTTTTTTTATTGTTCCGGTTTATAAAAATGTGAAAAAATTCTGGTATATTTGTTAAGCTTTAACGAGTTTTTACCATAGCAGACGGATATATTTTATCTATTTTTTACAGATTTAAAGTTATCTGTCTAAATTCATTATCAAAATATTGATGGCCCTTAAAATCTTAGACGGTGGAAAGTTAAGAGTATCTAAAAAACTAATTACTTTATACTAATTTTAAATATTTTATTATATTTTTTCTTGATATACATTCTCAGGTCTCTGAAACCCTATCCATATTTGTTACCGTAACTTCCGTAAAAATGGATATATTTCAATTAATTTTTTTTTTCGCTCGATGGAGAATTTTAATTCAAGAAACAAATCCATAATGTGTAAAAGTTGATAGAATTAAGGAGCTTCAAAATATACAAGTTCAAAGAAAAAGAAAAGTTCAAAAACGCAAAAAAAATCTGAATTTACCAAATCGCATTGGATTTTCTGGAACCCCAGTGTGTATAGTTATAGTATTAATTTTTTATATCTTCAGAGAATTTTTAAAAATAATTTAATAACGTGTTTTAATGTCTAAAACATAAATTACACAAACATTTTTAAATGTTAAACTCATACTGAAACATTTACAAAATCTCAGAAGGAATATTCCATAGAACACATGAAAATTATTTCAAACTATACTTTATTAACAAAAAAATAAAGTTTAAAATTGTGTGAGCAAAGGTAGGTTGCAAGAAATAACTATAACGTTTGGGATTTTTTACCGTTTCTTTTCTCTTTGTGCACTTAATCGTTAAAAAAAGATATAAACCCGGCAAAAAGCGTATGATGAATAAGTCATCGAACATATCAAAGTAATGCATCCTAGTAATCGAATGAATTGATCAAAAGTAACGGTGCGAGAAAAGGAAGCTTTCACACGCTGAATGATATTGCTTTTTAAACGATGAATGACTCGCATTTAAAGCTTAAAATTTTCAATTCATTATATTAAAATGGACAGTTACAATGTTAAAAGTTCCTAATGAGAAACCTGACACAGGCGTGTCAAGAATTCAATACCACGCAAATGTACAATTTGTAATAATACAAAAAGGAAACAATTGTATCGTCACTGAGAAATTTAATCCAATTATGGTGGATTATGGAAATGGAACTGACTTTTGCGTTCTTTAGAGAATTTACTCGTTCAACGAAATCGAAGCAGACGTTAACGTCAGGTACTACGGAAATCTTGAAATCTATTGTTCTCCCAAACACAATACTTTCTTTCCCTGCAGCCTCATCGGTCTTATTGTTGCAACGTGCGCGAGACTTATCTCATTGTACGTTTCATTTGAGACTATCAACTCGTCGAATGAATCTTCCCAAAGTCGAAGGTGTAACCAATTTAAACTTTGCAGCAACGAGTATTGTCTATATATGCCGCTACATCGAGAACTTTTTCAATTTCCAAACCGACTTGTAATAAAGTAGTCATACACATTCTTCTTAACGAAGTTCTTCGGTTTAATAGAACAGCATCCACGGGTACTCGAATTCTACGATGTAATACAGATATAATCAGTACATTATTTCAGCAAGACATACGTTAAAGAGAAAAAGATAAGAAACCAGTGTAAGAAGGCGCGAATCATCCTTTACAGCGAGTTGAAACGTCTACTCATTACTTCACCGTGTAACAAGCTCCCAAAGTCGACATAAGAGAAATCCTTGTTGGAAACTAGACGCCTACAGGGACTACATCTAAGTTTTACTGCGAAAAGTTCCCGCAGGCGAGCGCGCGCCACATAGAATGACGAAGAAGCGAGGCTTGTACGCTCACGGCAAGTTGTTATCGCTATCACGGCTAGATAACTCTCCGAAGTGCATTCGAGTGATCTTCGTAGAGAATCGCGACGCGGTCTTCTCTGAATCCGCCTAGCCACTCGCTGGCAGTGATCCATCACGCGACACCCCGCCGTGTTTAGATAAAGTCCTTCTCCCAGACTTCTACGTTCCTTCTTCCGTCTAGACACCAACTCTTTCCTCGTTTTAACATTTTCTCGCTATTTGTTCTAGACTCTACCGAGCGAAGAACGATGACGAAGATCACGAGTTTCTGATGAGCTAACGGTATCACGCGACTAAGATAAAAAGTACGAGAAAGATCGATGAAACGAATTGTAGAATATCTGCGTTTATTAATCGCCTCTTGAAATTTGCATTACTGAGATATCATTTGTCTATCGTTAAAACGATATTGATAAAGATATTTTACAGTGGCATTAGAGTATCGTCAGTAATTCTCTGAAAAGAAAAGCACCGAGCACGTTGAAAATTAAGGTTGTATTTTTTAAAGTACATTCGCTAAAATGCATTTATTTAATATGGCGTTCAATCATGATTTTTATAATTGATTATACTTTGTTATGATTTCCGAGACATGCTTTTTTACGAGATTTTCACAAATGTGAAAATGATATCAATCGATGGATCGCAATCTCGGGATGCAAATCCGATTGAAAATATCTAATCAATTATGAAGATGAAGCTTCGAGAAACATGAATATTTACTTTCAAGCAATTACCTTTGCACTTTGGAAGATTTAAAGATTTTTACCAACTCTGACAGAAAATCTCATGGGAAGCATGTTTCAACGACAAGCTATAATCAATAATAATGTTGATTGGATATTATATTCTAAGTAAATGCATTTTACTGAATGTAATGTAATTTTAAAATATAACCTTAATTTTTAATATGCTTGCTTTCTTTTAGAGAACTGCTGATGCTCATGTGTACCACTAACTGTACCTATGTATTATAAATTAAACTAATTAATTATGACACAGCAAATTATTAAGTAAATAAGATAAAGGCAACAGGATAAGAATATTTTTCTTCATCCGAACGCAAATACTCACGATGCAAATACTCACAAATCGAATTGTATCTTAATGTGAGGACTAACGCATGTGATTTACGGACGGCACGCTCGGTCCCATGTTGCATGCGCGTATAACTTATCGGAACACGTAGCGGCAGAAATTTTCAAGGGAAAGTTGTCCCACGTTTCGCGAGAGGGTTGATAAATTAGGGAGATTATTAGGAACAGGCTGTTGCAAGAACTGTTTGTTGATAAACGTGCTCGGTGCCGTCGTGCTTAGCTTAGCCGCCGCGTCTTAAACCGCCGCGTGATCGTAATGGTAAGTCGTAAGCACGTACCTAACGTAAGTCGTAACATAAGGCCCCGCTGCGGCGACGGCGATAGTATGTGCGGCCTCACACCGTGCTACGTGCTTATGGTTCCTCATTATAATCGCGGAACAGCGCTTTCTCTCTCTCTCTCTCATTGCCTGAGGATTGTTTTGCCGAAATTGCAAAAGTTAGAAATATTATCAAAATTAAGTCTATTCTACAATTGTGTAAGCGTAGTTGTAAGTAACTGTAATTCAAGAACTGATCAATCGAATATGAAAAGAATTAGAAGTGCACCTGATCGTAAAATTACCGGATATCGGATATCTAGGCAGAATGTAACATCGGATACCCGATATTCGATCGGATCCGGAGAGTGTCTTCAAAAAAAAGCGTATAGAGAAAAAGATCGTAATTTTGTAACAATGTATAAGATGTTAAAGCATCATTAATATACTTATTTCTAAAACATTTGTATGAGAAATATGATTAATTTAATGATAATTTCAACCGGATATATTCCCGAATACTAATATCCGGCTATCCAGTCGGATAGTAAAAAAGTGCCGGATAAGACCGGATACCAGATACTTTCCGGATATCTGGTGCATTCCTAAAAAGAATATTCGACAGTGATTGGTTAATTCTTACAACTACAATCACTTACAACTACGCTTACGCAATTGTAGAATGGACTTTAGGGCTGCTGCAGACAAAATTTCTGTAACAGTAACCTTAAGACGTGAACTTAAGCCGATGAGCCAATCAGAATGCTGCTTTAGATCTACGTACTCTAACGGAAATAGAAATAGCAGTAAATTTATCCATAAGGCACGTTTCAACCGATTCGCCTTATTGCCAGGTTATGGATAAGTTTACTGTTATTTCCATTTCCGTCAAGATTACATAGACTTAAAACAATATCTTGATTGGCTCATCGGCTTAAGTTTACGTCTTAGGAGTTCCGCACAATAAAAGGAACAGGGAACAGAGAATAAGAATTTCAACCTATCAGAAATCATGTATTGTGGGATACAATTTCTAATAAGTTGAAATTCTTATTCTCTGTTCCTTGTTCCTTTTATTGTGCGAAGCCTCTTACGGTCACTGTTGCAGAATTTTGTGTGCGGCAGCTCTTACTGCGTATGAAACGCGAAACGGTACGTCAACAAATGGCGACACGTCACTCCTTTTTTGCCCTTGAAAGTTTCCATCAGTTTAGACCGACGGTCATTTATGAAGCTAATAAACGATAATGCAAAGGAGACTTCTCATGGAATGTGATGGATATTCATAAGAAGTTAAATATTTATCTCACGAGTATTATTCGCGACAGTATTAATTCTCGATAGCTGCATTATTCATTCCTTGTGGTCACAGTGGAATACATAAATATAATTTGCAAACAAACTATATTTGTATACATATAATGTTGCATACGTTGTATCAATTAATATTAATGCAATACTTATCGTTTTAAAGAAAAAGAGAAAACAAAAGTCATAACCTACACTGAAAAAAATAATTTACTAAATCTTATTATATATTTCTTTGAATAGTACCAAGTAAACATTTAATTACAGTAAATAAATATTTACTTAATAAAAAATGATAATTGAATCAAATCAATGGTTTTGTACAAATAAATATATATGTTTACGTTTAGTAAATATTTAATTTTACTATTCAAAGAAATACATATTAAAATTTAGTTTCTTTTTTCAGTGTACACGTCTCTCTTACGAGGAGATTGCAGGGCGAATTGCACAAAACATAAAATCGGTAACTTATATCGTATGTAATATTGGCGGCGTTTACGAAGTCGACCCTCGAAGCCACGAGACTCTTAAGTTCCCACACGGCTGATGAAGATTTCCCAATATATCCGATAAAGCTCGCCCTTTCTGCACCCACACGGGGGTATAGTAACACATCACGAAGTCGCGGAAGTTTTACCGCCGAGGCGGGGACTTTGAGAGCGGAAAACTCGAGAACCTCGCCTAATCACGCTGCCTGGGAAGAGTGCGGCGGTAGCAACGGAGTTGTAGCAAAGGAGTTGTTGGCGGCAATATTAACTTTGATATTAGACGGCACTAAGAAGAAACACAGCCAATAACTTCTCGGTCAAAGTGGTCGCGATTGGAGAACAGCGCGTCGCCCCGTCGCGAGAAAACACTTTCTCGCGCTTTTCAATAATCGTCGCGACATATATCACAATAAAAGCAACCAAGTCTCGGCTCGCCTTCTGTTCGCACATACGTCGATGTCGATGTCGTGATATCGCGTGCGTGACGCACTCGTGCGCCTGTGTAAGTGTCGATATTGAACTCCGGTGCACCCACCGGCCGCGCATATTGCAGCTATTCCGTCCATTTCTTCGAGTCCCGTCGTCGTGACCTGTCGTCGCGTTTGCCTATTCACGCTTTCGTGCTTTTTTAATTTCTTCCTCATTCTTCGTAGCCGAAAAAGTCCGCCGTTTTTTTTCTAGGCAAAATGAACGAATGGAAATATTGTGGAAAACCGCTAGTAAATCAAATTATAAATAATGTATGTTTCGGGAGAAGTTTGTAGTAAGAGTTTACTTATAGGAATTTGTCTGTAATATCGTAGGAGAGCTTGCTCGTGTAAATAAAACTATGAATCAATCGATATTCCGTCAAAAAGTAAAAGTATATTGCAAGAGACGTGCTCGTCGATCTATATTAGTCGAGACTATGGTCGCATCGACGCTTCCATCATATGATTCAAAAACTCATCAATAGTAATTCCGTGGTTCAAATACCGTTAATTAACAGAACACTACGGATTCACCGATATTCGGTATTCATTTCGTATTTATATTTCGCTGTCACCCCGCGTATCGCAGCTTTGACGCATTGCGTTTGATGTAGCGCGCGACTTCGTCACGTCCAATCTCCGTCGGTCTCACATTTTTTTTCGAAATTGACGAACAAATTTCCTAAAAAGACAGATAACTTACGGGGGAGAGAGAGAGAGAAAGAGAGAGAGAGAGACAGAAATAAATAAATAAAGTATTTATTACTGTTCTAAGGCAAATCTACTAAGAATCAATCCACGATGAAAGACAAAAAGAAAACGTATAATACAAAAAAATAATAAAAAATAAGAAAGAAACATAATATAGGATTCTTGCTAGATAATGAGAGAGAGAGAGAAAGTATTTATTACTGTTTTCTAAGGCAAATTTACTAAGAACAGACAAAAAGAAAATGTATTAAAAAATAATATGAAAAATAAGAACGAAAACTAATGTAATGAGAGATTTCTGCTAGATAATGAGAGAGAGAGAGAGAGAGAGAGAGAGAGAGAGAGATTGTTATGAGAGGACGAAGTACGGGTAAACTCGAGCGAAGCTTTTGGTGGCATTTCGCGCGTCCCTTTGAATGAACGGCAGGCATGTGGAATCGAGTGCACAGTCATCGATCCAGAAAAACGAAATCTTCCGGCGATTCCAAAGTGTGCTACGGCTGCTACTTTTTCTTGTACCGTAATTATGTGAAACAATACGAGAGAGAAAAAGAAAGAGAGAAGAGAGAAGAAAGAGGGGGGAGGGGGAGGGAAAGGGAGAGAGAGAGAGAGAGAGAATGGGGGTAGGAAGGGCAATGTGCTGCGGCATAGGTATATTGAAAAATTCCAAAGGCCCTTTCCCCGTCTTCGCCCCCGGTCGTCGTTTCACAAGCAACTACCCTGTCTCTTCCCCGGTCCCTTCTATGCCCCCCTCCCCCCTTACGACAGAGATTGATGCGGGGAATGCAATTTCCTCAGACTCTAGCGCGTTTATCCTCTGGTGCACCTTTTCCCTACGTCCCAACGATCTCTCTCGCGCCAACTTGCGCATTTGTATTAATACGATCGGGGTGGATTCGAGAGGAAATTCTTCAGCGTCGCAGGATTCTAAGCTCACGGAAGTGTGTCGGCAATCCTATTATCTTCGAGCGATCACGAAGCCGCGAGGTGAAATAGCCGGGTCAGATCTGCAGTATTGACCAGATTGGCCGGATAAACGTAAAAGGAGCTTACATTAGAAAGAAATGAATTGAATTACAGTTAAATGATTAACAATAACGTCAGTTCTTTTTTTTTTTTTGAAGTCAACATAGCACTATGAGGCACTTGTTGAGAAATCTTGAAATCTCATTCTATTTTCCATCACTATACACAGTTGCACTGTAGATCAAAAAGTATATGGTCATATATGATTAATATTTCTTTTTATATATTATAAAATATAATACATGTATTAAATATCTAGCATAAAATATATATATAGTAACATAAAATCTCTTATAAGTTTTATTAAGACGACTACTTGGTAAATAAGACTTTTTGACTGCTGCATTGCTGGATTGCTACATTATTCTAATTCACTGTTAAAATTAAATTTGTAGCGTCAAATTTAATCATATAGTGTCAAATTGACACTATATACGTAGTTTCAACTTTAACCACTATTTTAGTATAAAATAACGATATATTGAGTAGAAGCAGCGATTTAAATTAGGCTAAATTAGGATTAAATTTCCTTGTTAATCCTTTATCCTCGTAATTTTCATTATCTGTAAAAGAGCTATCATATAAGCTCGCTTGATTCGTCATATTATCACAATTAGCGCACCCTTCGCTTCATGGCAGGTCGCCGCGAGACTCGTGCGCAAAATCTGAGGTAATATCAGGATAATTGAGCCGTCACGCGTCACACTGTGCCATGTATTTGCACACAGCGAGTCTGTAAACAGGAATGCAAATAAGCAGCAGCGCGTGAGAGACGATGACCTTACTTTGCGCTCGATTTTTCTACCTCCCGGCGGTGGGTTTTATTGCCGACGCTCGTAAACCCGAGGTCTCGCATCGTTTATTCCCCGGCATGCGAGAGCGTTTTGCGCGCGATTAAGCGCTGCTGTCCGGCCAGAGAGACTTACGACGACGCATAACGAATAGAGCATAGTTACGCCGGATCGCTCATCCGAAAACAACGAAAAGAACCGAGCGTCATCTCGCATTACGCATCTTCATATATAATAGCATGTATATATACGTGCATAGTATAGCGAATAATTAACCGGAATTCTGCTGGCACAGCTAACTGCTCCGTTTGATAAAACGGAGTGATAGAATTATTTGCTGCAGCAAAGGATTACAAACTCGTAAAAGATACTACATACAGTAAAAGAAATGTACAGTTCAATAGTAAACTCAGCTTTTGAAAAGATCCCAGGTATGTCTAAAGTATACTACTGTATATATACTACTTTATGGAGAGATAGCTTCTTACGGAAGATAACGGGGAAATTATATCTTGCGCCACAAAGGAAGTCTGTAAAAATATCCCGTCTATTCTTTGAAAATAGTCGGAGTCGCGTTCTTCTCCACGCAGAAAAGAAGATTTATTTCCGCTTCTGCACGAACGAAGCGACCTTAAAAGATTTCCGGATATGTGTTGGTCAGCACTAGAATAGTAGCTACAATCAAATATTAAAAATGTTTTTGTAACTCCAAAAGCGAAGTGGATCAATGTTGAGGGATGCTGAGGTCGTTTCGCTATTCGTTCGAATTTATCGGATATGGGCTACAAAGACGATAATGAACTGACGAGCCGTTCGGTCCATAGCTTTTGCTTTGTCTGTATTCCCGGTTCGACTTCCATCTCGCAAGCTACTCACAATGAATCACTTATTTGCTTCGAACTACAAAAAGCACAAAAGACCCTTCCATTAATCAGAAACTTCGACCATGTCCCTTTGGTTGTTTTTCCTTACTGATGGAAGAAATGAGGGCAGGGATTATCGACCGAATTAACTCGCCGATCCGGCAATCCGTAGTACTCGCAAATACTATTTTACAAACAAACACGGGACATGTTGAACATGCATTAAGCTCAAGCTAGGAACACACAGTTGTAGCGCTGCAGGTGTAAGAGCTAAATAAATCGGCGTAAGATCAACCAGCCCACAATTTCGCGTATGTCTCATTGATCGACGTTTTGTCGATCGTAAATTTAGCACGATGTTTTGCCGCGACAAAAGTGCGAGAACAATCGAAAGCACAAGCAATACGGCATTCTCTCCCGCAAGGGACAAACGAGCAGGTACAACGGCGTATAAATTCGATTCCTCGGATCGTGAAACTCGAAACATCGCTAACTCGCAAGCAAACTCCGGCTCAATCAGACCCTTGTTAACTCCGGCTGCTATTACTACGGATATTGAAGTATTGATTTCGTTCCTCTCTCCCTGCTGAAAGTTTATGTCGGCATTACGGATTTCATGCCTTCTCTACTTACTTGTTCTCTCTCTCCCTCTCCCTCTCCCTCCTCCCTCTCTCTCTATCTGTTTCCTTCTTTCTCTTCTTGATAATTTTATCCTAGCATCGCCAACTGTCACTATAGATAGATATTTGCATTTCAATCGGCTGATTAAAAATCTATAATTATACCGTTCTCGCGGTAAAGATGGATGAGAACTTTTCTGTGAGATCGATTCTCCTTTTTCTTCTTCTACTCTCAGCTAATTCATTGCTTTGTCTAAAAGTAACGTACCCATCGGTGGGTGGAAATTATATCTTGTCTTCCTCGATGATTGATCTTTGAACTCTTCGTGATGAAAAGCAAATTATTATTTGTAACCTGAACTAGTTTTTATATTTTAAAAGCTTCAAATTTATTTTTCAAAAGATGGGAACATGTTATATAAAAAATAGATTTAGCTATATTATTATAACCATTGTAGATCTTTCCATTTCTGCTGAAGAGAGAAAGTAATATCAGTTATTAACGAATAATTTATATTTAGAAAAATCTTCAAATAAGTTATATTTAGGAAAATAATGCAAAGTCATAATCTCGAAACGCTGGACGTTCTTGTTAAAGGCGGCATCATTAAATACAACACAATATCGTGAATAAAATTTCCGCCCCCGGCATATCGTAAAAACCACAAAAGAAACTAGTCCGAACACAGGAAAAGAAAAAACTTTGAATAAGTGAAAGTGTTGGGATAAATAAGAAAGGCTATGTATACAACATATACACATATAAAAGAGCGGGAGATATTGTGCAAGCAGTGACTAATAGTAGCAAGTATAAAAGAAAATTCAAAACTCGCGTGTGTAAGGCTATAAGGGTTGGCGAAATGCGTTATTGAGCGAAGAAGAAATGCAGAAGCCGCGGTATGTAACAAAGTACGAAGACGAAGGTGCAAAGAAGACCAAATAATAATCGAAGGACTCCGACTTATCGTCTCGGGACTTGATTGTATTCGGATTGCATCTTCTCAACCGTTTCATCTACTCACAATCAGTCCATTATCATCTTCGCCGAATAGTGGAAATAGAAATTCGCGGTTCGTACCAAGAATTGACAATGTGATCATCCTCGGAAATATTTGACCTTCCCCGAATAAAACGAGAATGAAATGCGGATAGTAGGGTAATTAAAAAAAGGAATAAAATAAAATTGCTCAGGGAAATATTCTCTTCGATCGTTAAAGTTGATGCTGCATTTAATCTTGTGCAATCTTCGATATTTATTTATCGTCGCGATAGAAAATTTGTCTCTTTTATTAAATATCTTTTATTTTTCGTATAATTAAAAATGGCGTAATACATTGACATGATTAAGAGAACATATAAAAATGGAAATGTAGAAAAATACATCCAAACAAGACGTTTCGGATGTATTGGCACGGTTCATCAAGTTTTATCTCCGATGCGACTCAACTCGTTATAAAAAAAAGGATTCCATATGCAACGAAATTGAATTCTATCTCGATTTACGAATCCATTATCAATTCGTGGTTATATTTCAGCGACTTTATAGAATGATCATCGTCGACGATCTTTTTCACTACTATAAAAATATAACAGAATAGATACGTTTGTTCTCCAACAAAATGAAAATCAATGCACTTATTAAGAAAAGATGATAAATCTTTAAAATGTAACACTTTTTTTCATTTATATGATACGTAAAAATATTTTAATTGCGAAAAATTGTGATACAAAAATTTTCATGTATTTACTGTCTTTTTACTGTCTCTCAACAAATTCAAATAACAACGACAGCACCGAAAAACGGGGCGGTAAATACCCGTATCATAACAAACACGATTACGTGACATCGCTGTAATTAATACCTCGACAGTCGGTGCGGAATTATTCCTGCTCCGTCGACGGAGTAACGCAGGTGACGCGTATCTCAAAAATTTAATCCATCCACGAAACATGGCTGCGAAACCCGGTGCTTGCGAGCGACGCGAGTGCGACGCCAGGGAAGCGCGCGACGGCATCTACACAATTGGGATGCGATGCTCAGTTGATTAAACGCGGCCCGAATTGTTGGTGCATAACGCCGAATATAATACTGGGGAAACAGCATCACCGAGCCAAGACAACGCTTTCCGCGTCGGCTCGTGTTTCTCGTATCACCGTCGCGCATCTATCCGCCACCGTAACTGCGGTGATGTCATCTCGGCACGTTGCGTTCCGCGGCAATAATTTCGCGGTGATGCTTTCTCGCGCGAATAATTAAGAACGACGGACTATACTATACTTGCGATTTCCGTCCCAGTTCCTCCACAATCGCTGAACGAAAACGCAATAATCGAAGTTCCGAGAAGTCGAAGTCGAAGTCGAAGTCGAAACGCCTGGACGCGACAAGCTGGAAAATGATGGTGATTCGAAAGAGGATTACGCGAATTTCACGCAGAACTAATATTTTGAGTTTCTCTCCGGGATCGTCTTTCGTAAGGCGAACACTGAATTTCTGTGAACGCCGTTGCGTATCTCGGATCTCGGATGCCAAGGAGAAGTTCGCGCGTTTTCGCACAGCGCGATGGTAAGAACACTTGCAAATCCATGGAACCACCGCCTATGAAATATTAAATTCTCGCGTTGTCGCGCCTCATATTTTCCGAACATTCTGCGCGTCGCGTCGATAGAATTTCATTAAACGATACAGAGTATCAAATGTACAATATCCTACGTTTCATAGCACGCGCTCTAGGCAATACAGCTTTTCGAGTTTCTCTGTCGTGTATAATGAATTCTTGGAAATTTTATAAGATACGCATATGCATATGAATCCTGTTTACAATGTAGACAAACACCGACGTTATGAAATTATAAAACACATGTTCAAAATACAGAATCGCGTTACCCTCAGATTGCTTTGCTTCAATGATGGACGTACTTCATACAATACATTCTCTTTTTATCAACGAGCAGTTTTGGATTCGCGAGTTTACATACTGATGAGAGAAAAACTTTTAATACTTGTAATTATAATTACATATTATTGTAATTACGATTATTCCTATAATGTTAGTAATAATAACTATATGTAGAATTTTATCAATAAATATATATAATTCAATCGAAAATGATCATAATATGATCATTTTAGTTAGTATTAAAAGTAGTTGCAATTATTATAAATTATAGTAATTGCAATCATTCTTATGATAATAGCATAATTATAATAATTTTCGGATTGCCAACTATATATATTTGTTAATAGAATTATAGTTATTATTACTAACATTATAGAAGTACACGGAGAGAGTTTTTTTTAATTTACCCTGAAAATCGTGAGACAACATTGTATTTCGAAGAATTTTAATGTAAATCTCTCTCATTCATTAATAAAACTACAATAAAGTGTAAAATAAATTTGATTAATCTTACTGAAGTACATGGTAAAAATCTTTAAAATATTGTATTGTACCACAACTACCATATTTTCAGGGTAAATTTCAAAAGAAAATTCTCTCCATGTAATAATTATAATTACGATACATGTAATTAAAGTTACAAATACCAAAAATATTTTTCTCTCAGTGCGTGTAAAGGATAAAGGAACAGTTTTTTTTAATTATTAAGTGTATACTTAACAGTATTGTATTCGAGTTGATCGCTCAAAATTATTGAATTTTAATCCTCGAGTGCTTCACAATAGATTAATATTTTGAATTTATATATAAAAAAATTATGGTTCAGAGTTTGATGTATCTTGCAACAAAAATTTGCACATAAAAGAAACAATCTTCGGCCTGAATGTAACTATATGTATAACTGGCTAAAAGACTTCGACTTTAAAGCCGACCTCGTAATAAAGCGTTAATCCTTCGAGCCCTGATACTTCTCGTTGTCACGTACCCCGCCGTTTTTTTTCCTCTCGCGTCGGGCCTTTGTTCATCGCCGCATATAAAGGGCTTTGATATTAGTAACTCGAGGGTGGTCACGTTCTGCCGAGCTGGCGTGTAAAACAAACTCGATGCCGCGATGGCGATGTCATACAAGATGTGACCGAGATAGAATATCGGGAGGACGTCGATCGTGAAATGTCACAGACTCCACTGCGTATTCTTTCCGGGGATCGTTATTTCTCTCTTTTTTGTCGATTGAATATTTTAATAGATGAATTACCGATTAGTACTTTTTGTTATTTTCTTTCAAACTAATATTTAGACTCAAATAATGTACATATAATTGCAGTAAAGTAGTGCGAGAATAAATTTTAATAAATATTTTAAATATTTTAAATTCAATTTACCGATAAAATTTTAGTTTATCAAAAACTCATTTAAAAGTTTTAATGTAAAATATTCCTTTTTCTTTAATAAGGTTCTTATAATATTCGTTGAACTAAAAAAATTATTAAATATAATCCCGCTTTTCTTCATTAAAGTCTCAAAGTCAACCTTTAGGAAAACGGGACCGAGCGTTTTTTCCCAACGTTAAAATCGCTTGATCCGAAAAACGCGAAGTATCCATCCTCCTTGAAGCTGATGTCTCTAAAAACAGCTAATCGCCCTCGCGCGTTCTCCCTACCATCGTCGTAAAAATATCCAATATGCATTTTACGACGAAAAGAAGCCAACGGACCAACATCGTAGCACGCGGAGCAGTTTCTCTGCCACCGGTCTTTTGTCTCTCTCAGACTTCAATGTGCGCGGCGCCGCGGCACTGCGGCCACATAAAAGTCTTGATTAAAATTTTAACCCACTATCAGGTTAGTCATGCACTACCCGTCGTGTTACAGTATCTTTAAATTCATATATCCTGCCTTAATCAACAAATATAAAGAATAATGAATAAATATAAAAATGTTGGTATCTCCAGAGAATGCACACGGAAAGATAATTACAAAAACCCTAATATACCTTTCCTTACTCTCTTGCGAAGAGGACTTCTTTCAAACTTTTCGTGTTATAATGACACATTCTATGGCCTAGTTTACATCATGCACTTAATATACGTACTAACTAATAACTTTCTATTAAATTATTTTAATTTCAGCGATGTAATTCAAAGAATGTTGTACTAAATTGATACAATATATATCAAAGTGATTAATTAAACACATCTCGTGTATATTTTTACATGTACTGTTTTAAATTAAGATAATTCAATAGAAAGTTACTAGTTAGTAACCCGTATCGAGTGCATGTAAATTACATCATTTTCGAGGATAATTTTTCAATGGCAAGTAAGAACATGAACGTCAATGATCTATCATGTTTCACAGCTCGATTATATTTTTGAAGGACTCTATTTTAATTAAATTATACAATGAAGGATTGACGAGCTGCAAAAGATTCTATAGGATGTGAGTCATCAAGCCAATTGTGTTTTAAGCGATCAGAATCGCTTAACCTTTGCGCAATCAGAAAAGGATCTGAGAATGTTTTCTGAAAATTGAGTGATAGAATAATTAATGATAAAGAGCAATCAAACAAGTGTGTTTGACGAGAAGGTAATCTAAACGGCATTCACAAACCCCTTCTTCGCTTGGGGAAAATTAGGGTGTCGTCTTGCCTTGTACAAAACAGAGAGGGTCTCTTTAATGAATCCAAAGTAGCTGCTGTTTCGTTTCGCCTTGGCGAATACGTCGCTCGCGAAATGTCCTAATCTGCAAAATGTCCCAAAGTGCTGATGCGGAAGACCGTATAAATTCTATGGGGCGTGAGCCTCCGGAAAATGCGATGCGCGCAAATGTGCACTTGTATGTGAACGAGAGAAACGGACAAAGAAAGAAAAAGAGAGAGATGGAAGGGGGGAGGTGGGAGAGATAACGAAACGTAAAGCAGCCTCGAGGGTAACAAAGTGCGCCGTAAGGTCGTTAACCGTGTTAAATTTAAATCTACCCAAATTCGTCTTGCATTTAAGGTCCTTTTCACCGTCTCTGCCTCCTCGCCGCGTTCCTGCCTCCACCCTCGTGCAAACTTCAAATTAACTAGAACAGGGAAAAAGAGCCTTCATGGCGAGCAATTAAATCGCTACGAGATAAAATTCCCTTTGTTAGCCGACGGAGAACGGGGCAGTCGTTATACATCGAAGCTTGGCCCGTGTCAGGTCGATAAGCTTCAAATTGTGGAAGAGCAATTGCCCGTGGTCATGCGATCGACCCACATGCGACACGATTTCTCACTCTCTCTCATTCTTTTCCTTTCATTGTACGTCAAGTCATGATGTTTCCATAGAAAAATACACATAGACGTTTCCTATAATATGCAAATGTCCATCAGAAAAATTATTCTTTGTTTTTTATTATTTAAATCCTCAACTACAGCTATATATATGCAACCTACACGTAAATTCTGAATTTTATTTGAAATACAGAATGCAAGAATCTCTGCCTTACGGTGATTGATAGAGAAAAATTCAAAATTTCTTTTATCTACAGAGTTTAGACACTCATATAGTATTAATCGTACAGATCGTACAACCGTCTAAAATTTTTTGCTTTGAATCCAAATGTTGCTCCGTTGCTCAAAGGTTTACAAATCGCAGATTTTGCTTTTAAAAAAAGGATTTAAAATCTTAAAGCAAAATGTGTCTCTAAACAGAGAGAGAAAGAGAGAGAGAGAGAGAGCAGAATATATGTGATGTGTGAAAGTTCGTAATGAAAAAAGACGTGTTTCTTGGCGCGAAAGCTCTAAGATTCTCCGTCATCTTGCTACCTCGTTCCGATACTTGACCGCTCATAGCACACCCGACACTTTATTTCGCGTCGAGTAATATCACTTCGAGACTTTCAACGTGCAGATGGAAAAGTACTCGTCGTTACAGGCAGGCGGGGACGGAAGTGCGTCTGCAATCCGTAGCTCGCCATTTGTTTTACGGCACTCGATCTTGTACGAGGTGAAACACTTGCACAACTCATTTCGTCGTACTAATATACCGAACATTTGTTCGCGCACAGGTCAGCGCGATCGTAAAGCTCTTTTTAGAGTTGTTATTCCTCGTTTCTACTAAACTAGATGGAAACTCGCAGACTTCGAAAACGCGAAAAAATAGATCAAATGTTCGACGATGCATTTGGCGAACGATCGATCATGATAATGGTAAAGTTCTTCCTTTTTTTTTTTTAAGAGGAGTACTTTCAATATGCAAAGTTCACTTAGCAGTTACCATTCAAGGTCTACAGCACTACATTCTATCGAATTTCATCACCATACGATTTCTGCACTTCTTTCCTGCTTTTCCCTACGATGGTATTGATTCATTCTTTCTAAAAAAAACTTTCTTTCTCTCTTAAAAAAACACCTATACGCAGTGAAATAATTCACGAAAATACAGATTCTGTCTCGGGCCATCTTCTTTTAACAGATCACTATCCGAGGAGAAAACGTTCCTTGTGGAACGCAAGGAACAAGAGGAGAGAAGAAAAGTGAAAAAGCGTCACCCTCGCGCGAAACCGCCACTCCTTTAACGGTTACGAGGACGATAAAAGAAACTGCTACAATTTAAACTTGGCATACGTAAGTAGAGTTCTCTCGGACGATTTTCCGCTTCCAGAGAAGTGACTAAACTTCTTTCTGTTCTCTAATACGAAGAGAAAACTATTCTGGCCTTCGTAGTCGTTCGGATCATATCCGACTTCCATATACACTCTATTTTGTAATTGCACATTCGATATTCGTGCTTTCATTTTGAATGCTTTTAACCTTGTTATCTTTCCTCTTGCTGAGACAACTCGATAAAATAACAACGAGGACAGTATAATATAGAACGATGAGGAAGGCCTAATTCTTATTATTTTTTTTCACATTTTTTTTGAGAGGACCTGTTCGTGGTTCCGACACCACGGACCGACGAGCATAACGAGCAAATGCGGATGAGATGAAAAGAAGCGACGACGAAAAGGCGAAAGAGGAAAAGAGGATGCGCCGTCATTTTTCTTTACTGGCGTTTAAGCACGTAGAGCCATTAATTTGAAGCTTTTTTTTTTTAAGCACCACCACGATCAACCGAGAGGATCGTTAACCATCAACGACGTTCTCCGAGCGTAGGGTGCGCACAATTTTTAGAACAAAGTTAATAATGGGCCAAGACACGGACGGCATAAATTTGATGAAGCAATCGCATTTGGAATATAGTTTGATGATGGGATATAGTTTCTTGCGAATGAAGATACTGTGAAAGAGAGACTGAGATTATCTTGCAAACTCAATGAATTTTCAAGGAGTATAACTATCGCGAGTAGCGAACACTATATATACAGCGAATACCACAAGTAGCGAGTCCATACGTTTTCTCACGAGTACGCGAGACACATTTCGCATGCGTCGTTCATGCATATGTATTTGCATAATAGACGCCTACAAAGTCATACGTACGCGTTGTACGTGCGTGTACATATTTACATATGTATGTAAATGTACGCGGTATAATATGCATTACCGATCACGAGCCACGCCACGCTGCGCCGCAGTTTTCAACGAGCTTACGATTCGGAGTTCTAAACCAAAACTGCTGTGCATCGCCATTGTAATTGTTATTGCGTGCCCAGCGGCTTTATACCGTTTATTAGTATGCTAAATTACTATCTATTGCTACATTGTGTTATCAATGACATGATCGGCTAGAGAAAATTTTTGGATACTCATAATTTAATTATGACATAACGCTAATAATAATTATTAATAATTATTAATAATTTATTAATTAATTCTAAAAATTTTTCGTAAAATCTAAGACATATTAAAATAATAAATATTAAAAATTATAAAAATAAAATAATAAA
>NW_011627094.1:68315-101553 GCF_000204515.1 Acromyrmex echinatior | reverse complement strand
TTACTAATTTATTATTTTATTTAATAATAATATAAATGCTTTTTAAAAATAGGAAATAATATTAATATACATCTTTGGACAAGATATTTAATATATCCTGTGAAAAATAAATATAAATGAACTTTTTATTAAATTTGAATTTTCAAATTTTAATTGAAACATTGTAAATGAAATCATTGAATTTAAGCTATAATGTCTAAAGAGAATAATAATAATTATCAATGATAATTTTATAATTCATAAAAAAATAAAAAGACAATGTGGCAAATAATAGCGTACAGAAATATGTCGAGAATAATTTTAGTTGTTACAACATACTGGAAAACGAGGGTGAGTATAACTTGAATTTGTATACATATATATATCTATATATTTGCGAGATATTTTGTGAAACAGGGCTTTTTTACCTATTTTATAGTAATCTCAGCTTAAACGGATTGAGAGAGTGGAAGCGAAAGAACGAGAGAGAGAGAGAGAGAGAGAGAGAGAGAGAAAGCCTAAGTACAAAACTTCACTATGTATTAAATTATGTCATATGACGCGGTCGGTTTTTAAAGTGGAATTGTTTATATTTCCCTATATCGTTTAGCATTCCCTATTCAGACAGGATAGCCTCACTCTCAGGACAACGAAGAAGCGACAGTTTTCTTCATAACGTGGAAGGAGGGGTTGTTCGGTCATTTCGCGAAGGTGATATTGACATCAACGACAACAACGGCTGCAGTGCTTGAGAACTTTTCACTTAGAGCTTTTTAGCAAGCTGCAATTTTTAGTATTTGTCGCACTTCCGTATATTATCCCGACGGTCAACAGCGACCAAAAGTTTTTCGCAACAACTAGTAATTCCGAACAGCTCTTGAGTGTAAGATCTTCGCTATCGATCATCATTATCCATGTTGCGATCTTCTAATGTCGCTAATAAAATTTCTTTCAAAAAATCTAAGATCGATGAACGAATACTTATTAAATTCTTTAGAGAATCGAATGGGACGTTTGATTTTTCTCTAAAGAAATTTATACAAAGGACGAAAAAGCCTCATATAAGAAAAGATTAGCCAAAAAATTTTCTAAGAAATTTATTCTAAAGGATATTTAATTTAGGAATTTAAATTTATTATTAGAATCAAAGATTCTAATATTATCGTGCATCGCGCAATATGATCGTTAACAAAAAATGCATGCAAATTAAATGCGAAATGGTTGCGTAAGCGAGACGACTATTTTCGACCATCAATCGCTGATCGAGTCAGTGTAGGTCCCGTAACAATTTACGTTCGGGTGTCCCCGTCCTAATTGAGAATATTGCTGGAAATTGGCTGTAAATTCATGCGTATCGTAGAAACCAGCAATTCCCGGTAGTTAATTAACCGGATAAAGCTCTGACGCGATCTCGCACATTTACGCTGATCCTTGTTACTTGGATGCTCGGCTGCTTGGTCACCTAGTAAATCTGCACGGACTCGAAACCGGAAGCCCGTAACGATGGATACGGTCGGAGTTAGCATACATAGTACATGGGCGAACAATCATTTTATTAAAACATTGATAACGATTGTATCGATATTGTAATAAGTAATATGGATTTCTGTATCATATTTGCGAATGTATCTGTATTTTGTGTGAGATCCTATTTGGATTAATTTTAAATCAAGCTATAAACAATATAGTTACGATAATTGCAAAATTATTTTGTAGATATTTATAAAACATGTTTTATAGGCTTCTTGATAAAATAAACAATATTTCAACAGAATTGTTATGATAAAATATATGCTACATCTATTGTGATAATATCAGATCGACGTAAAAAGATCGCAAGATGAGAATTCTCTTTTATTCAATGAATAAACTTCGTTTATCTTTATACGACTGTCTGACGCTCAAACTGTATTCTTGAGTTATTTAATGAATGATCATCTCGAGTTTCGGTATTCGATTTCGTTGCGGTAACACGAGAATTACCAATCAGCGCGCCGTGGCCTTTATTGGCGAAACACCGGTTGCTCATTATCACGATTTATGCGTTTAATATCGTTGCAATTGTATTAAATAATGAAATTTCGAGTTCGGGGAAGAGGCGTGGAGGTGAAAATGGTTAGGTCGGTGGAAAAGGGACGATGTTGAGAGGGGAAACGGCGGGACAAACTGGCCCCATGTGTGTTTGTTCAGCCATGGAGAATAATGTACACGGGAGGCGTTAATGAGATTTAAAAATAATGGTGATTACCTGCATTACTCATTAGGTATAACTCGTGGCGATGTACGCTGTTGCACAGCGCTATACCTATATGCGATCCACCAGTCGAGTCCAGCAGCAATTCCACGTTTTTGGTCCTCCGTCTTGCCGCGCCCTCCCGCGTAATGTACGATACGCAAACGCGAATCCCACACCGGGGGCTTGGCAGCACAGAATTACTCGCGGCAAAACAATGCCGCGGAAGAAAACTCATTATACCGCTATTACAATCCCCTCCATCTCACCATGGAAACCTTCGGGTTCGCTTTCTTAGCTCGTTGGAGACTCACGTTCTCCTAGGACGGCTAGGAGACATAAATCGAAGAGCTGGGAAGAAACACCGATTAATTTAGGAGTCTTCGTGGTAAAGCCGATACGGTCGTTATCGTGGAAACGGAAATTAATCGAGCCGATCGATTGCACGCGCGGCCATGCGTCTCGGCAGTTTCATCTCGCGAACGAGCTAGCAAAGATATCGTGTGCAATTACGAACTGCAACCCAGATGCACCATTGTTTTCGGCTCGCTCTTGATACCGCAAATTCAACCGGACACCGGCATTCGCGGCATCGTCGGCTAATCGCAATTCCAGATATGCCGACGAAGGACATCAAACCCACGTTTGCTTATTGTACCCAAAGTGATGTACAGCCGCGGCGGAGCCGCTAAACTGGCCTGATCCTCGACTTGATATATGCGTTCCAGGGTGTACGGTACACAACACTTATTCCCTCTCTCGCGTCCTGCTGTAACGGTACAGCGTTATTATGCCCATAATTCACTGGTGCCTTGAAGCACACACCTCACAAAAATATCGATCGTTATATTGAAGGGAACGCACTCTTAGCCTTGATTTTCTCCCCGCAGACGCCGCCTGCGATGGAAGAAAAAGATTGCCCCTTCGACGTCGGGAGTTGACGGGGCATCTTCCTACATCTCCTCGACATGCTTTCACATATGATAAATGGTCATTGAGAAAACGTCAGCCCAGTATTCGTTTCATATCGCAATCCACGTATTCGTATCAAAAGTCAGCTGTACAACGCGTTAAATCGAAAGGCGGTATAATGGCGAGACAGGCAGCTATCTACGAAAATGATAGTATTATTATGAATATCAAAATGTTGAAATAGAAAATACGATCGGGCACAGAATAATAATGCATAGTTTTCTAATTTTAACTTAACGCGTTCTAATAAAAAAAAATGTTTAATTATAAATTTTAAAACAAAATTAATTATAAAAAATATTTCGCCGCAAGTTGAAATTTTAGAATAATTTCGACTGTAGTTTGCACGCTCTTGCAGTCGAAGATACGTTGTACCTACCAGCAGTAACCACTATACACGTTCGTCGATATAACAAGGTCGACGCGCCGGAACAGCGGAAAGGATTGGTGTGGGAGGGGAAGGCTGTTGCGGGAGTGGAAATGGGGTTTGGGACGCGCGAGAGGTGGCCAATGCCGTTTTATGCATACCGAATGCATACCCACCCATTCTGATGCATCGCATGTATGGACAATTGATTTATAGCCGAAATAAACCGCTCGCCTTTCGATAAATAGAAAACCTCCATAACACTGAGCGAACTACTGGATCTTCTGTGCTCAGATATTTCTTCCAATATATAAAAGTTATACATTTAACACGTCTTTATATAAACTGTCAAGATTTATCACACTTATTCTTTAAATCAAGAACTGTTGTTTAAATTTTTAACGATTCTCGATTCTATTTAAATAATAAATAAATTTAATAAGTGCTTTAAAAGATTGCAGAATGTTAATTATAGTTTAGATATAGTTAGAACATACATAGAGAGAGAGAGAGAGAGAGAGAGAGAGAGAGAGAGAGAAAAAGATATTCCGATTAATTCAAAGATTTTATTTTCATGAAGACGAAGAATAATCTAAAAAAATTGTTCAGCAATATGCATGTTCGAGATATACGGCACTATTTACGACGAGCGGTTGTTGCAAAGTTCGGCAACACTTTAATGCCAGCATTTTCTCTCTTTCTCGCATGTTTCGCGAAATTCTCTATAAATTTTTGCGCTTCTGTGCTGCCGAATGTTGCGGAATAGTCAGCGACCGTGCGCTTAAGTAAAGGATTTATCCACTCTCCCGGCAGAAGTTGCGCTCGAGCGAAAGAATCCTTGGATTAATGGCGTCCTACTTTCAACGTGGACATGGAAAAAGAACGTGCACACGAGAAGGATCAAGAGAGGGTGGAAGATCGCAAACTAATGTCGAGGGACAGCGATGGGGACGGCGCGACGGCGGCAACGTTGGTGGTTGGGAGAGGGTTTGAGGAAGGATCGGTCGATTGTAACGTATATTAAAATTCCAATATCCAGACTTCGGATAACTTCTGTCGTATATCATACGAGCTGAACGCCGTGAACTAGCCTGCTCCGAGGTGCACGTTCTACAAACTGCTAGACCTTCTCCACTTGAAAATCGCGAATCGACGAGCGTCCCCCATGAAGACTCGTATAAGATAAACCGTTTTATGTGCAAAGTTACGGCAAAATGCATATTCATCGGCTCTCTCTCTCTCTCTCTCTCTCTCTCTCTCTCTCTCTCTCTCTCTCTCTCTCTCTCTCTCTCTCTCTCTTTGCGCGCGATGAAGATTTTGAAGATAAAACTTGAGATGAAACTGGGAGTATCAAGGGGGTAAATCGTCGCCATTGTTTCCGCTTCCGTCCCATGACTTCTTATTAATAAAACTGCACGGTCGATTAAATTTAATCAGCTGCGATCGTGGCGAACGATAATTACTATTCATTAAAAATTACACTGTTCTAGTTATTCTGCTACGATAACGAGATTGAACAAGTAATAAATGAATGACTTTTACATTACAAAAATGAAGTGGTAATTTCAACTGTCGCGCATCTCTCAAGTTTAATGTCTTAAAGTCTTAATGTCTTTGTTTCCTTTTATATTGCGAACAATCGAGGAAGCACAGAGATTTTGAGATTTATAGCTATTATAGATTATACGCTAAAACTAATTTGCTCAATCGTCAAAGCCACGTGCATTCCTCCTCCTACTGATTAGACGATGTTGTCTCAAAAGTGAAACTGGCTTTAAAGGATTTCGCGCGCCGCAATCTCTTTCTCTAACTCGATTCTTCTTCTTTACATTCGGCGGCGCCGCGCCGGTAGAAATAGGATGGAATTAAGGATCGCGCTCACAATGGCAGTGGCTACGAGGCCGTTCCGATCCTTACAATAGATGCAAGATAGCCGAAGAGCCTCTCTCTATCCTCGGGAGTCGTAGGAGTGTCCCGCCGATAGATTTATCGTGGTTTTCTTGCAAGGAGTTCCTCCTTCCTTTACGGCTATCTGCGATCTATGCCGTGCCCTTTTCTCCCCTCGTGACTTCACCGACTCCCGCTATCACCACTATCGGTCGCTGCAATGCTCTCTTGCCCTTCGCTACGGCCAAAACTCGAAAGCCCGATCCACCAAAGAGATCCGTAGAATTGACAACTCGCAGCATTTGTATTCCTCTCCCCTCGTCGTTCCTTGTTCTATCCGCTCCACGACTTCTCTACCTATACCGCTCGCGTCCATCGAATTTCCACCCGGCTCTCGCATCGTCTCTGAAAGACTTTCGATCCCATCTTCGTTATCCCATCTTCAGACGAGAGAGCAGTCTCATTTTTGTACTCTCGCTCTCGTTCGTGAATCGAGATTTTTATGGCTTACACGCCTGATCCGTCGATGCGATATTACGATGCTGATGGCGTAAAAATAATAAGAAAAAATCTAGCTACGTACATGTACGTGATGTGTTAAAATTAATAATTTATATACTTATGTATGCATAGCGCTTCATTACAATAAGACTGATACGTATTATTATCATTGTAAAAGAAGTTTCCAAGATACAATCAGAAGTGAGAGATACAAATATATAGACAACAGCGAAATGAAAAGACAGGTGCGTGTCCAAAACGCGTGAATAGCATAATTACGAAATTCTACACCCGTACGACCGAATGCGGTTTCCGGTCAAATTGTCCACGAATCCGCAGAAATGTAGCACGCACTCATTTTGCGGCGCGGCTCAGCGAAACTCTACTATGTCGTCCGATGCAACTAACCACCGTTGATGTCGACGCAATATGTTCATTATGCGTACCCATTGTCCATTCATACCGCCCAGCAATATGTAATTGCTTTTGTTGCGGTCTCACGAATAGAGCGACGCAGTCCTGCAAACTCGTATTTATCTAGAATATGCAGGCGTTACATATATAGAGAGACATAGTCACCGCACGGCGATTCCAAATGGTAGATCAATGTAACAAGTTTGTATTTTCGTCGTGACAAGTTTCGAAAAAAAATTTTGGGAATCATTTCCCAGTTATTATCCCTTCTGCCAGTGTTTCCCATTTAAATCCAATGATATAGAGAATTTTTTATACTAATTCCCTAATCCTACGGATTTTCATTCACGACATTTATATTTAGCTCGAAACAAATTTATCTCCAATAAATCGGAAAATGAAATTTTGCGAAATTTCGCTAAAACAGATTAAATTTTCGATCGATTTGCTGAATTATCGGAATATTTCCATCGTACGTACGGTGGGATATACGCGGGAATATACGTGCGCGCATTTCGAACAACCTTTCCTCCATTAAGTCTTGTAGATGCAGTCGCGCACGTCACCGACAGGCAACCAATATTGGCTCGTCTCCAGCTCGTCTCCACCACACTTTCGTCTCTCGTTTTCTCACTTAGACGCGCGAGGATGAGATGAAAATAATTTACCAGCATGTCGCAATAAAACGCGTTTCAATTACTAGTGCTTTATACATCGAAATAAACGCTTGAAGTTAAAGGAGTTCTAAAAGCGCACACAAAATCGATTTATTCAAAATAAAAAATATTTTTTAGCTAAAAAATAAATTTCGCGAAGATAAATCTTTAAAAAAAAAACTTATGTGTATAAACTTAAATTTCATTTTACAAAAATGGCTATTCTTTCCCTGTTCTTTAAAAGAATTTGTTTAACAACAAAATAAATAAACAATTAAAATATAAATATACTTTATGCTTCTCTCTTTCTTTATCTTATTAGTATTATATTAATATACCAAAAACTAATAACTAAAAAAAAGTAGATAAAATAAAAAATTGCATCGGTTGAAAATTTAATTTCAAAATACATCTAGCTTAAATTTTACAACTACAGACACATACATGACGTAAACAGGTAAACAAGATGCGTCTTCTTCCGTAACTTTCATGTTCTTATTCTTTCATTTTGTTGCAAAAGCAATTCGAAGAAGATGGAGATGAGAGAAAGAAGGAGAAAGAAAAAAAGCAAAAAAGAAAGAGAAAGAAAAACGGCGTGGATACGTACGTAGATGAGGAAGGCGGATCGAAGAGGAACAGGGAGCACGAGGAGGGCGTCGGCACAGACCGAGTGAAGTACGAGCCGGTAACGTCGGCCGGGAAAGTGACTGCTTTTAAACCGTCTGCACCGCGGGCTGATTGATGGAGTTCCCTAGGATCGAATTGCTTCCTAGGCACACTCCAGGATTCCATAGGACTCAGAGCGTAACTGCGACGTATAGGGGTTCCCGTATACTCGGCACGTCGAGGACTAGGCACAGTAACGCCATTACACACACGCGTTTCGACGATGACTTCTCCCGACGAATAACCGCGACACCGTAACGATAGAGTTCGGAGATGATTCTGAACGCTCAGTAAAAAAAAGTGGGACAATTTTTTAATATTTAATTCCGCATTAGTGACAGTTTGGAAGTAAAATGAAATTTTAAAAATAGTAAAAGAAGTATTATCTGTACAGAAAGAAATATTCTTTGTGTGATTACGTAGTAATATATAAATTTCCATAATATACGATAGAAAAAAGTTTTTGATTTTATTTAAAATTGTCGATTAAAAACAAACAGATATAATAAAATAAATATAACAAAGAATACGATCCGAATCCAATATCTATAATTGTAATGATGTTATTATTCAAAATAATGAAAGTACGAGTTAAAAACTTAGATTCAAATTTAAATACCATTTTACTGTATTATCTATACGTAACTATTTTCTTTAGATTTCCTTCTTCGCAGGAGAAGGATTAGAATCAAGAGACTAAAAGTTTAACCGCAATCCGTAATAAACGTTTCCATAGCAGACCACTTACTTCATTATGATCGTTTCTTGTAGTCAGCGGGAGTGCCCGGCCATTAATATAGCTTCCACCGATATCAGTGGATTAACCTACTTGTGCGCGTTATTACCGGTTAATCCGCGTGTCCATGTCGTTTATTTGTCGATTACCAGCTCAAATCCTTGAGTTTCGATCTCTCTTTCTTTCTTGCTAGACTTCGCCTAGACCAACATTTTATTAATGAACCAACGTCATCCTATCTCTCGACAACTTAGGTTGCGTCGTTTATGAAAGAGAAATCGCTCGGCGATCTCACTGCCTACCAAGAAAGAACAGCGACGACTTATTTTCACGTCACGTGCAGCACTCGTTAGTCTCGAGCGTTTCTAAAAATCGATAGCTCGTTCGAGAGACCGTCAGCAACGGATATACGGAAAGATGAGGTTTCCGTAAGCTGATTAGATTTGATAAAATTTTCATCGCGCTTAAATTATAGCGTTAATAATGTATATAGAAAGAACGGAAATCGATGAAAGAATTATGAAGTTCAGATTAGTGGATTTCTATTTTAAAGTAAATAATAATGTATATGCACATACAAAACAAAGCTTTTAAGTATATTTTTTATATAAAACGAGTAATCAAAACGTATCTACGGGTAATTTAATCCGCAAAAGCTGACTAATGTCGCATAGCTTCTACATCCGTTCACGGTATATCATCGTTGCACGCCGTCGTGTCCAAATGCAGGATACGTTTGGGGGTGGAATAAAGCGGGGTACGTTCAACGGCGTGGTAACGTTTAGCGTTACCGCGCGGATGAATGATCGCATTCCGATAGGAACGATGACGGGAGCGTTGGTAGCCACCGGTGATTCCGGCATTGGGAAAGCGCCGAGGCAAATGCCGATACGTAACATTGGAGGTCGTTAGACGTCAGCGAACACAGAGCGGCATAAATCAGAGAACTCGAGGGTTAGCGATAGATGAGGGGGGGGGGAGGTGTAATTACCAGAGAAGGTGATTATTCGGAGACACAACGGGAAAGAGCGAGTGAGAGTAAAAGGGACGTATAGAAAGAGGGAAAGGAAGAGTGAAAGCGTAGAAATATATAGAAAAGAGAGAAAGGGATGGAAGGAGCTGAATAGAGAGAGGGTGGACGAGGGTGAAGGGTGCCACGGTGCTAGATTGCACACACAGTTCCACAAAAAGAGCGACCAATCTACATACATTTACATTGCACGGGTTTTGTTATCCGGTCCAGCTCTTTCTCACTTTCTCTCTCTCTCTCTCTCTCTCTCTCTCTCTTTCTCTTACTCCATATGAAACCACACCAATCCAAACGAGCCATCGAGTTAGGTTGGGAGTCGGTATCTACGGTTGCCAGCGGCCGTTTTATTTCGTGGCTTGGTACGCCGCGGCACCCTTTTTCCCTTGTGGATTGCCAATGAAACGATCACCTAGGATCTGAATCCCGTGGGAAAAAGCGTCGATTCGCGGTGCCTTTTATTTTACCGGGACAAAGGAAAACCTTCCTCCGTGTTTAACCACGCGACAGCGAAAGGTGCGACGCTGACAATCGACCGGAAATACGCGGTCGTATATGCCGAGCTTCGAACTCGAGGAAGAACTCACGGACACATACACATGTCGGAATAACGTCACTCCGTACGTATTGTCGTGTCTCGTGACAGCGATAATTCGCGTGTGCGTACTAGAAAGTGGAAGTCGGACGCGAGAATCAGACACGGCATTGCAGATTCGCGTGGAATAGACGCGCCGTTAAACAACGAGAAGCGTCTCCGAAGTTGGTACCTATCGCGACCCGACGACGCGCCATTAGCGACCTAATTCGTCCCAAGGGTGTCCTTTAAGTGCACACTCCGCCTGCAGGAAACTACCGTCGGAGTCGGAGAGCAGCCATGGCGAGCCCTGTGCGACTCTCGAGTACGCGAGATTTTTGTCAGCAGGCAATCTGCATAGATTTACATCCGTTTAGTCGCTTAGTTAAGCGCGTTATCAAAGTCGCTCTTTCACCGCGCTACCTCGGGCGCTTTTGGGTAATAAAGGTCGACAAGGGGCAGCAGAGAGAACTCTCTCCACTACTTCGCGTACCATTCACCTATTTTTCTATGCCATCTCGCAATTATGCCTGAAACGCGCTATCCGTTGCCCCGGTTAACTTCAACGTCGTCTATATTTCGTATGCGTTGCGGGGTCGAATATATTTCGCTCTCACGATTCCATCTCTCGCATGCGTATTTAGGAAATTCATACAAATTTATGCATAAAATTTAGATATTTTGCATTTCTAAGAGAAGTGGGAATAACGAATGGCTGTAAAAGGCTAAATTTCTTTTGTTTATTTATAATAAAGGTAATTGCCTAATTGTGCAAATGATTCGATAAATCATCATTGCGTTGATTTATCGGTAGCACGAGTCCTGCCACGTTTTCCATTATGAGGTACCGGCGATTCGTGCTTCGGTGGTTCCGCGTTAAAGCGCAATTCCGATAACATAACCGCAAGTTATCGCCTCTTAGAGCCCAAGAGTAAATCCACCACTTGGTTCGGATCAGGTAGCACCCAACGAACCGGTGGATTTACCGCGGCGCTATACAGAGAGCCAACAACATTTTGTCGGGTCATCGTGTAGCTGCTAGCTATATCCATTCTTTCCCGATCCTTGTGTGCTCGCTTTTTACGCGGGGATGAAATTTCTGCCGGGAACAGATGGTGTCTCGTCGGTAACGACTCCATCTCTCGACCTGAATGTATCTAAAGATGTACTGCGCAAAGCGTTTCTATCTTGTAAAGCTTCGTAGATAAATTCTGTACAAGGCAACATTTCTCCCATGTTATCAATGTACGGTCGAGTAGTTTGCAAAAAAAAAATCATATTATGATATATTCTACGTTTCGAAAGACGGCCGTATGAAATTTCGCGCAAAGATATCGACCGACGCTTATCGATCGTGGAAGGCCAATCGTTTTCTACGAAGGCGCGTTGCGTGTCTTTAATAGGTCTGGGCAAATATTTGTGGTAACCTTTCAATTTCTCCCAGTGAAGAAAGAAAATTGATTCTACTGGCTACGTTTGTGGTGCAGTTCGTGCAGACAGTGTTCGCCAAGCAGCTTAGAAGAGAGAAACGAGATCGGAAGTAAAAGAAAATGGAACAGAGAACAAAATAGGAAAGGGGGGGAGAGAGGGAGAGAGAGAGAGAGAGAGAGAGAGAGAGAGAGAGAGAGAGAGAGAGAGAGAGAGAGAAAGAATGTAACTCGGAAGAGATCCAATGTGAAATACTGTTTCATTTTACATTTTCATATAAACTACTGGTAGACTCTTTTAGATGCAAATGCAACGTTTACCTAACCGGTCCGCGATGCATCATCTCACATCCATGCGAAACGCCCAGCCGACGAAACCGTGACTTTCTTCCGACGCAAATGTCATCCACGGAATCTCTTTTTGCGGTACTCGTTGAATTTTCAAGACGCGTTGTATAGTGTCGAAAGAGAGCGATGTGGAAACTCGGCGATCTGCATCCGTTTTGACATACCACGCAGCTAGCTTCCCTCCTTCAAGAAGGTAAACACGCGTCCCTTGAAACCGTTCGTCGCCGTGAGAGATCCCAGAGGCAAACAATTGCGGGAGTGTTGCAAAAACACGTTTTAAATCATTTCAAGAATATTTTCGTTTATACATTGTAAATTGAAAGGTTTACGAACGAGAAATTTAAATAATTGATCATGGCGACATCACGAATCTAATTGATTTTCAAAACAATATTCAAGACAGCCATAAACGCCATCATGCACACACTTTATCGTTCAGCTTCCTTTGGCGACACTTGAAAATTAATACATTAACGAGAAACACTCGCAGGGTCTATCTGGCAAGTACACGTAGATATATGCGGTACCGTTCCGTGGTACTAATCCCGATAAATGTTCCGGTGCGTACCCGTTAAAGCTACGGTGAAAACCGGCTCTCCCGAAATGGCGGCGCATGTATACCTATAACACTGTCGGGGTGTTCTCGAAACTGCGCACGGCCCATAAATCTCGAACAAAACTAAGCTCCTAGCCAGGCTGGCGCGATGTAACTTTAAAGCCCGTTAAGTGATTATTAACGTTCCTGCCTTCGTGCGGCAAGCCGTGTTAATATGCAAGAAACCAGGCTGTTTTGAAATGCGCGGCCCGTAATTACTCTTCGACCGATGATGTCGGTGATGCACTTATCGATACGATAATAATCGAATTAATCATTCATGAATACGCATTACGCGTCGCGTTTGATACTAATCCGTTCGCTTTAAAATATTAAAATTCAATGGTGATAGTAAATCCGTCCAAACGTCACGATCTTGAAGTTCCTAATGCTCTCAGGCATGACGCTGTAACCTGGATAACGTTAAAAACTGAAACTCCCATCAGTGTAAAGTCGATGCGAAACTCACATAAATACGGTTTTGCAAGAACTTTTTATCGCAATAGCTTGTAGTCCTCTTCTCCATCGTAATTCTAGCTAAGAATAAGATTATCGAGTTTTCTACTTTTAATATTATTTCCTCAAGATATAAAGTCAAACAAAATTATAAAGAAGAAAAGTAAAAGCTCTTTTATTCCACGTATAAAATGTATCAGTGTATCTCGCTCTTCCTTTACCTACAAAATTTTTGAAACATTTTTAAACGGTTACAATTTGGAAAAAAATATCTCTCTATTTTCTTATAGAAAAAAATCAATTCTGAATTAACCGAAGAATATAGCTAATTTAGATCTATATAAATATATGGATGCAAGTCTAGAAACGATAAAAAAAAACATAACCGGTATATTACTAAGCACATATATAGGTACAATAAGCAGAGATGGAGCCGGCATCGTTAATGATTTGGCGTGCAGCCTCGCTATTATGTCGATGGAATTAGTTTTGCGGGCGAAATGCCCAGTTATTACCAACCTCGGTAACATTCAGATTGCGCGCAAGCTGCGTTCTTTTATTATTAACTTTAACGCTCGCATAACACTAGATTAATAACGTAGTTAGGCTATAAAAGCTCTTGGCTTACGAGCCTTTCGTTAATGCATATATTTTATGCGAAACGGTCAGCCCTCGTACGTTTCTATTTTACTTCTTCTTTTTCTGACTATCGTTTTCCATCGTAAACCTTCTAATTAACGACGACTGCAAGTCCGATAAGAAGCTGCTCTCGTTATTGTCTCTCCTGACCTCCGTTAGCTCCTTCCGTTCACACTTTATCGCTTTATCTTGAGAGATTTTCCATGATAGCACTCGGCCTACAGGCGAATAATTATGCTAATTGAATATCGGTCGACCTTCATCAACGAGGTTTAACGATATTCAATGCCACCTCGATTGTTTTCAAGATCCTGCCATTCCGTCATGAAATAATATGATAATTCCATCGTGGATAGTAATTAATTAAAACAATGTATGATTAAGAAACTTAATGAATTTAGATATCTTGAAAACTATAGTGTGATATTATTATGCAAAACATTCTTGATGTAAATATTACATCTTATACAATCATGTAACATTTCCAGCAAATCCTTGGGCATGTCTCGAGCTTTACATTTTATCATGTTACGACAACGTCAGCTGAGACGACGTCGCGTCTAGGACTGCGCAAAGTATTTTCAGGCTAGCAAAAACACGAAACATTATCCCTATCTCACATAACATTCGGTACTCAGTGTACGCGATGGCGTATACGAGCTATCTTCACCTGTTCACGGTAAGGTCTGTGTCCTACAGAGGATTTTCATCGCTCGTCGTGCACGTTCCATATCTCCGAAGAAAATAACCACTTAAGAGCTCTTATACAAGAAGGGAAAGGAGCTCGAGGTGACGACGAACAGGCCGAGGACAAGAGAAACGAAGGTGGTGGATAGAAGAAGATAAAAGTGGATGGCCCTATAGAAGAGAGGTCATGGTAAGGTGGGTTGCTCGGCCCCTGGAAAATTACTCCTGGCTATCGTTCCCCACTTCCGTAGATGCGTTAAGACTCCCCTCTCTTCTCAGCTGCCGAAGCACAGAGAGACATGAGGGGAAACCCGTCATGGAGCCTAGATGGATCTACATCTACTTAATGCCCGCCGCTATCCGGAACAAATTACTCGGGGGACCGAGAAATTAAGTCGACATCTTCGCAGGATCCACCACACGGGGATTAGTTAGCATAGAGTAATCGCTAGCATAGAGTCGTCGCTGCTCGACGACCGACTGAATTTCTTTAGTTCTTTCACAAATTACACATAGCCGTCTTTAAAATCGACATTCAAGAAGATTAGTCACTCGATGATGAAATAAATTAATTGCGCGTAGTCTTTTCTTAATAAAATCTCGACAAGTGTAGATAAATGAATATCTGTAAATTTGATATTATTTCTAAATCTTTTAGAGTGAAATCTTACTTCAAAAGACTGAAAATTGAACCAATCTTGAAAAAAAGAGTGAAAATATTTTCACTTTTGAACAAGAATGAGATTTCATTCTTTATAAGTGTGAGATTTCATTCTTTTGGAGTATGAGAATTACTCCAAAAGAATGAAATCTTATTCCAAAAAAAGAATGAAAATTTGCTACTCTTGTTTGAGAATGAAAAGTTTTCATTCTTTCAAGACTGGCTCAATTTTCATTCCAAAAGATTTAAATTTAAAGAGTATGAAACATGAAAAATGTGAAGAAGAAAGAAACAGCAATATTCTTTGTACATTCACGTTTATTACTATATATAAAAATTTAAAACATCGATTGCTTTCACTTCTTTATCGCATATTTATGGGAAATAAATAAAAAATATTCTTGCATTCTCTGAGAAGAGAAAAAATATCCATTTTTTTTCCTTTTTCATTTCACCTTTGTTTACATATATCTAATATAATTTCCCATTAACCATGTCTCATAACATTTATTCTACGTATCCAAAAGTAAATTGTTGCTATTGTTTCGATGATATAGATGAACTAAAACAATATCAGAAAAAGCCCATGGATATTTACATTCACGTCCAATGTAGAAATGATAAAAAAAGCTAGAAAATTCGAGCAGATATAGAGTGTGAATTGGGGAGTGTGAATTCGATGGAACCCCAATTCACACTTTATATCTGCGATAGAGTAAGCGACCTCGTTTCACGCACCACACCCGGTCAATCCGACTATTGGGAAACTCAAGGTTTCCGCAGACCGCGCAATACGGCCTTTACGTATCGATGGAAATCGAACACGACGTATCGCCGGGACAGGAAAGAGGGGTATTCGTCAAGTCGAAAGTTCGCAGGCGAAAACTCGTGACGTTGCGCAAGGTTGCCGAGCCAATAACAGTCGGAAACCACTTGAGCGACGTCACTTCTCACAGACAGTCAGAGAGACTTCGTTTCTCGCACTAAACTGAAGTAAATCAAACAAAACCGAAATCGGAAAGACTCGGCACGGATCAGCCAAGCCCATCCGCAGTTAGCTAAACGGTAAACTTATCTAATCCAACTTCTCGCGCGTAAGGATAAGAGAGGCAGAAATGTCAGTAAGAGAAAGAGAACGTGTGGCAAACAAAAGTGATAGAGGAAGAGGAGAGTGGGACCAGATATACCCACAGTCTTTGCAGTCGATACCTTTCGTTCCTGGCAATCGGGATACGAAGTTTATTCGGCGTGCTCGAAATTCGGAGGATCCACGGGGGTTCTTTAATTACTCGCAGCGGAACAAGAGCCGTGCTGTTTAATCAATCGTTCGTTACCTTCCCGGTGTACCCGAAATTCTCGCGTATCAAGGACTACAAAAGTTTCGGACGAAAGGACAATATTTGTCGCTGACTGTAAATCGGTTCGCGAAGATTAATCAAATTTCAAGCAATGTCGTGCGTTCACCGTATCGCTTTGTCATCACGCGAAATTTCCTTCAGCGATAATCCTTCGCTGATTAATGAAACTATAGTCGAGATAAAGCCTTTCGTATAATCGTGTCACTCCTTCCTCCATCCCCTCTAACCTATCCCGCAGCTTGGTCTGGATCCAATTTCCAGATCCACCAGAAAGTTTCACGACTGCCGGCCATACTTCGTCCTCTAATTTGAGACGGAGGAACATTGGTTTTATAAGCCGTCGTTAATCGCGGCGAACCGGAGCAGCTGTTAGGCGATCCTCTGGAAAGGGCCCGAACCAGCACGAGAGATCGCGGCGATTTCGAGATAAGGTTTCGAGGCTTGTTGGTGCAACCTGACCAACGTTAAACCCCAAATCCCCATGCGACCATCCGAGTTGAACCTTGTGGTGTTGTGGCGGCATTGGCCGACCTCTCCGCAGGATCTATCTTGAGAAATCCTCCCTCCCTTACGGAGCCGCGAGAGAAGCTGCCCCGTAGTTAACTGAATGCCGTTCAATGTGCATTCACCGCAACAGCGTCCGTGGTATCTAAAGGTCTTAGAACCCGCTTTCGTGCAAAAGACAGAAGCTACTTCGGTGTCTGAAGATTCGTTAAAGCTGCTATCGGATCTGTTTCGAAGCACAATAGGCAGGATTCTTGCTACGAACAACGAACGTCTTCTGCGCTCTGATACGCTTTTCTCAACGAAAGCTTAAAGAGACTGCGTCTTCTCAAGCGTGTCAATTTTCAAACGACGGTTTATATTCATTTGGAATACGTCTCGAAATAATAAAGGACCGGTAACAAAATTTATGCATTCACTCAATCTCGTTTCTCTGTCACTAAGTCTTCGTCCGACGAAGGTGAACGCGTCTTCGAAAATGGTCGGAATTCATTTTGTGGCGAGAAATGAGGAGTGAGGTGATAAGATAATTTTTCCGTAAATTCAAGATGGCAGCGGCTGATGGAAGGTCGCCGTCGTGCCAGTTATTATATCATTTCGCATTATGCGGAAGCCACTCGCTCGAAGTTCTGCCTTTGCCTTCTTGAAATGGATCCGAATAATTTATAATATTAGTTTATCTTATGAGATATTCCGCAGTCCTATCTTATGAACCTCTTCTTTCTTTGTACCAATATTAAGTACGCTTCGCGAGCCAATTTCCTTGAAGGTACCCGTATAAAATCCCGCGATTCGCAGAAACCAATAGTATCGCGAAGATCAATAATTTAGAGTTTAAAATATTGCACATCTTAATTGTAACCTGATACTTCTCAATTCAATAGTAGAAAAAAATTAAAGTACGTTTTATGTGTAAATTGATATTTCGAAATACAAATAAAAAAAATAAACTATATTAGAATTGATATTTTTTAATTTTTAATGATTTATATAAAATAACAACTTATATGTATATTCGTAAAACGCCGATATTTGTAAATACGACTCGACGATATATTTATAGATATAATTAAATAATAAGTTAAGTTTTTTTGAATTTTTGAGATAAAAATATTACACGAAAGAGAACAATAGCACCAAGCACAAAAAACTTCGAAACACGTTTAAATAGAAACTTCAAAATCGATCTCCCTAACGACCGACTTTCCTCAATGTACGTCGTGGTACTCCGACGCAGTGATTAATTAATCCATTGTCATTACATTGATTGTCCATAGGGTTGCATTACTCTGTCAAATCCCCGGCGTGGGTTTAGCAATATGCTAGGCTAAAAGGCTCTGTATACAAAGTCAGAGAGACGAATATGATCCAATGATAGTTTTTATCGAGGGTATTTCTATAAAGGGGTGAAAAATTGCGCCGCTCTGCTGAAGTTGCCAATGGGCTAACCGAGATATTTGCTCAGAAATCGAAAGACTAGTCAAAGGGGAAGGAAAGAATAGCGAGATAGTAGCAGATAGACGAGATGAACGAGATAGGGGCGAAATAATGACAAAACGAATGGGAAAAAAAGGTGAATGGAGAGAAGATTGTGAAGGTCGCAATGTAGGGCTGAAGCCAAAGTGAAACAGGGCGCGCGAATGACGAAGGGATGACGTGGGATGGCTACAACGATCAAGGATAGGCGCGAAGGGTTGGGAGAGCGATAGAAAGTACGACGGCATCGTTATAAGATGGAAATTAATATTTGTTGCTGTAGCTTTTTATTGTCAATTATCAAGATCTTTATAAAGATGTTCAACAATCTTTCGAACCTGATTGATCACTGTAAACACATCATTTCATTAATCAGTCAATGCGACGATTATTGTACAACTTCATCAGTTTGTACTTCGACATCGCTTTTCGTACGGACAATTTGGCAGCTAACCTTTGTTTATTTATATTTGAAAATAAGATTCGATAGCACACACATCCCGTTTCGCGTATATACATACAACGATTGCGATGGATGTTCCGTTCTATAGAACGGATATCCTCTGTCGTCGATTATTTATGCGTCCAACGGACACATTTCGGATGGAGCGCGTCCCAGAATTATTTATTTATGGATATCATAAATATCAGAACGACATAAATTTATTGGGGACCGATGCGCTTGAAAATGACGAAACGAGAAGAATCGTGGCGCTTTTTTCGCCGGAATACGAGAATTTTGAAATGATTCACGCTTCGTTCGATGCCGAATCACGTCGTCGTCGCTGCGCGGCGATGGAAAGGACTCCTGAAAGGCGATAAATCACGGTTCATAGAAATCAGCGGCCTTAGGAAACTCACGTCGTGCCACACTCGCTATTCCGCGATATCTGGCGTCATTGGCGGAAACGTTTTAGGGCGCGGAAATTACCGGAAATCTCTCTCTTTTGACTTGGTCGTGGCACGATGGATGAAACCGTAATTCCCAACTCTTTCTCTCTCTCTCTCTCTCTCTCTCTCTCTCCCTCCCCTCCCCCTCTTCTTCTCCCTCCCCCCCCTCGTTACGTTCAATAATGCGACTGACGGATACGTTGAAAGCACGTTTTCTCATTGCCCCGCTTTTATGCCCTTAAAATTCTATCGAGATACGAACACCATTGAGAGAGATCGATACTAATCCAAGTTCTGCGCTTACTTCCTTCTACCATGGAACGTAATAAAATTACTTTTGATAATTTTCTTTATTACAATTTAATCTAGAATGTGAATAACTTCAATTTCAAATATTTAAATATTTATAACAGTGAAAAGGAAAAGGAACAATACGCAAAAATGACGCATTTGAACATGTAAGTAAAATATGTTAAAAAAGAGTAAATACGCCAGACATATAACAATAGATATAACAATAGATTTATCAACGAACAGCGTGATACACGTGTACTTTTTGCACGCTATACCAATCAACTTCTCGTCAATTGCGACAGCCTCGACGAAATCAAAAAGTGTTAACGCGCCACACCGATACCACCACTGACAGCAAAGCGCACGGGGACATCGCGACCACAGAAAATCCCACGCGGCAGTCTGCCTGCGCTACCGGCGTCCACTCGCGTTTCTGTTTTGCATTTCAAATTCCGTCGAGCAAAGCGACCGGTTAAATTCGACGTGTGTGCACGCACGTGTGTACGAGCATCGCGACTGGCAGACAGGCAAGTGGACCGCATCGATTCTGACCACTTTCGGCTTAACGCAGCTTCAGCCAACGCATGAACCACGTTCTTGTGGGATGGTACGTGCCTGAGAAAGAAAGCACCGAGATTGTTTCGAATAACCACAGCAGCAGGTCCGGACAACGGAAAGAAGAAAGAAGACGACGCGCATGGAAAGACGAGGAGAAAGGCAGCTGAGAAAAGCAGACGAGCAGGAAGCAAGCGATTCGGGGAGCAAAAAGCAGTATGCGGTAAGCGGCAATGAATTAATCGCCGTGAACAGTGCAAGCTCGGTCCGACCTCTAACCAAAATCCCGAGCTGGCCCTCCATTCTGTTTCCCTTCTCTGCCCGCCATCACCTCCGCACCCTCAAACCAGCAAAGCCTCCCTAAAACCCCTAATGCCGGCGACCGCAGCCATTGCCTCCGCCTCTATCGTTTCCGCCGTAGCATCAACGATCGTTCTGCGACGGTGCTTACCGTATTAGTTTAAGAAACGACGTGGTTCCATCCTGAAAGTGACGAGGATAGAGAGCAGCCATAAGAAAGTACGATTTACAAATGATAATATAATATACTAAAATAACGTAGTAGTTCCATAACAGAAGATTTTGCCCTTAAAATTGTACGACTTTCATGTTAGTTTTCTAATGTTATATCATTCTCTTTCTTTGCACATGTGCGCGAAATCTCTACTGTCTCTTAAAGCTAACTCGACATTTTCTAACATCTTTATCGTACAACTTGGCAAACCTCAGAAAGTGAAGGTTTCAGACTTGAAATCGCTATCCTTTAGCCTGAAGATAATATAAGGTTCAATCTGCAGTAGAACCATTTCAGAAGTTTGAAACTTAAGCCACGCGAATCGAAGTGACTGTTATTTCGGATCACGATCTCCACGAAGTACGGACTTTCTTTATCCAGCCCCTTTTATTTCCGCTTCATTGTCTTTTTCTTGCGATATTTGTAAAATGACGATAAGTTTAAATGCGATTTCACGATATTCTACATATATAGCTCACAAGGAAATCTACGTGGAATCTCGAAAGTTTCATAGTGAAACACTCCAACTTAAAAGTATACATTTCTTATTTCCTTTTTGTACAATAAAATGCGCCGTTTATCTTGCACCGATGACTTATTCAAGTTGCTTTTGTTACAGCTTGAATTATGTAAATCCAAGAAATTTGAATAAATACTGTAATGTTAACGAAGAAAGTCTTTGGCGGTGAATACATTAAACATCCCCGATATGTTATTACTAATTAATCTCTGCCACGCTTTTTTTATTTCCGCGTCCGGTTACCTTACGGCGACCGATATCTGACTTTAAAGCGAGCATTACGAATGTTTCTCCTTGAGGCAGCTCACGTAGGCAACATCGACTCGACCTATTTCGTGTCCATTCAGGCTACTTCGAACGAGTCTGTCTCGGTTCTCTTCGCCCCCATACCCGAACAACCCCCTTCCCCCGTCGCAGATGGATGCATGCAACGCTGCACTTCGCTATCTGGTATCTCCTATCAACTATCTACTCCACTTACATACTGGATTTAGAATAGTTGGATATGGCAAGGATCGAGGTTAAACACTTATTTCTAGAGTCGCTCTCTCTAAAACTTGTTCTAGATTTCTATAACATCAGCGAAAATTTCCACGGCCCCCATTATACGTCTACATCGACCGACCGCGAGCTGGAATCCTTTGCGCCTCAAATCACTTTGGTGATAACTCCGCACGAATGCTCTAACGCGCGAAGTATTCAGCGTTAAATCGCGCGATTGCGAGAAAAGATCTTTTTACGACGGTGAAAAGCATATTCCTTTTTCTATTCGCACGCTATAACACTTCGAGGGAGGACTTCGTACTACCCGTTGGAACAAATAGAAAAACCGACAACGATGGGAAAGGATACGAAGGCTATTCACCGTGTTCCTGCGATTTACATGTAAATCGCGGACGGTAGTTCTGCGCACCATTTCGAAGTAATTTGGACGATCGCATGCGATCAAATTGGCAGAGCGATAAAGCTCGTAATCGCGCGAATCCGCGGGCTGTTAACCGCGTGCATAACTCGGTGTTATTCGTTAAAAAAAAAACGAGACAACATGAACAATTATCTACAGAGTAACTCTGGTATAAATGCCGCTTCTATCGAAAATTTATCAAAGTATTGCTTACTATGTTTAAGGTAAATATATTATACCAATAAAAACTTTATGCTATTATAAAAAAATTAGAAATATAAAATATTTATTTTTACTAAAAGAATTTTTTTAAACCTTGCATTTTTGCCGTATATATGCCATAGGGAGATATTCATTGGATATACGATTCATAAAAAATTTAATAATGCTTTAAAAAAAACGTAAAGTAACATAGTAACTTATAAAATGTGTTTATAAAGTTTTATTAAGGAATAAGAATAATATATTCTAATAATAAAAATCGGCCAGGAAGAGCTTATAATACAGGATGTCAAAAGTAATTAAATTTTAATGTGTTAGATATATTAAGACTTTAAGCAAAATTTGTTTCAAGACTATACAGAAATCTTTATTAATTGCATATAAATATAAAAAAACAAATCGAATTAAAGCATAATAAATATCATAAAAATAAAAATTTGATGAATACAGGATCACATATATATAATAATTAGATTCATGATGATAATCGATCCACAAAGTCTCACAATATCGAATTTACCAAAGTTCTCGGTTGCTCTCTTAATATTTCCCGTTCAATAAAGAACGTAATGATCTTAATTGTTCCATGATCAAGCCAATTATCACGATTTTTCATTAATCAATATTAACTTTAATACCAAGAAAAGAGTTAAAGAAAATAACAATCATAATAGTTCGAAAAATTAAAGAAAATAATACATATATATTCTCTAAAAGTAAATCAGTGTATTATTATTGACTTCAATACTTCAATACACTTATAAATGATGTAATCGAATATTTAATGTTGTTCAGTAATAATACACTGATTCACTTTTAGAGATTATGATTTCTGTATAGATTAAATCTTTGACATTGATTCAAGTGACAATGATTGATTAGTTGCGTATAAATTACTTCCACTTTTATTTTTTCAGATTTCTACGGCATAAATCTTTGCACAGCATAAATATCGGAGTTACCCTAACGAGTAGAATAAACTTTCAAAGATGAATTATATGATCGTCGGTGCGTATATCACGGTGAAAAAAAAGAATCGAATAAAGCAAAAGAGAAAAACGAACGGAAGGATTGAGAGAAGAATGGGAAAGACGGAGAAACAACCGGCAAAAGTAAGTTCTCGCCAGACTCAGTGTGGAACTTCCGGCTGCACTGTCTCGCAAGTTGTGCTTTTGCCCCTTGGTCGCCTCCGCCTCATTCCTATCGACGGCAGCAGAGCTACTCCAAGTTCTGGAAAATGGAACTTTGGTAAGCCAGACACCTCGTGCAACGATATCTTAACTCGTGAAGGAGGATACGAGTGCAGCGAATGTCACGCTACGTAATTTAAAACTGCACGAATTCCGACGACAATGCGGCGAACAAGTTCTTCGAACAAGGTCTGCGATGTATCATCAGCAATTTCTTGAAGAGCTAAAGAAAATCAGATATTTCTTTGATCGCGGAAGTAAACCAGCGTACGTAAATTATATCCCAACAAACCAATAGTCGATGTGCAATACGTATTTCGATGATTTCTCACGAAGATACAGGACAGTTCCGGGCGGGAGACTTGGAAGAGAGATAAAAAAAAAGCGGACAAAAAGCATTTCCGTGCTCTTTCACGGTAGCTTCGGTGAATTCACTGGTGTCATACTTGCGCCAGGAATTGAACAACTTTCTTAAACTCGCCGGGATGCTTCTCTTTCTCTAGAAATAGGAGAGAATGATAGTACCGACAAAGAGGAAACAGCGAGAGGCAGAAATGAGACAAAAAGCTCTTCCGGGCAAGTAGTTCCGGCAAAACAAAACTTGCACGCGTCGCGCTCGCGCACAACACCGACGCCGACGCCGACGCCGACGCCGACGTCGACACCGACGCCGACGCGGATGTCGACGGTACGGAGAGATGTTTTGCCAGTCCGTCCGGCCGTGTTGCCCAAAAGCTGGCGTGCGGAAAAACTTTTCATAAAAGCAAGAGGAAGGGAAAGGAAGAAGGGTACATTGTGCGATTCTCACAGATTCGCATGGCGTACGATTTCCGTTCGCTGAGAAAACAGTTTCTATTCTATGTATACGAGCGAGTTTCCTTTAACCCCTCTCTGAATTCGCCAGCAAGCAAGTTTTCGACGATTCGTCGAGGCAACTGAAAAACCTGAGGGAGATAAATAGGAATGGGTCCAATGGAATCGATGGACACTCCAGTGGGTAGCACTTCCGAGGCCATTCTTCCGGCGATCCGGTGGTCAGCAAACGAAACGACAAATCGTCGTCGTCGTCTGATCAAACGTGATTCACGACGATGCGATCCCGAAATGGATCGCTAACTGTGAGACGCCGAACGATAGCGAATCGAACGAGCTCTCGATAGTAACACAATCGGCGATCGGTGCGCGCCTGGCCCCCGCGAGAAATGTATCACGATCGGCGAGCCATTCTATCCCGCCGAGCGTGACAATGAAAATTCGTTTTGCGTTTGATACGAAAACGCGCCGCGCCGCGCCAGAGGGATTCGTGAAATTGAGAGGAATCGAAAGTACATTTTCACAGACGATAAACTCACCACGCGAATTTATTTGCGCGCTTGCCGGCGCTTCTCCACGCCCCATTAAATATTCTTGACTTCGGCCGGCGTGTGCACCTCCGCGTATATCGGAGATAAGAGGCGCCAAGTATCGCACTTCCCTCTTTAAAAAATACAGATAAGCGAACGCGAACGTAACTATTTGGGTAAAATGTAGACTCGCGTATCTAACTTACGCTTCCCCCCCCCCCCTCACTTCCTAAAATTAAAGTTTCCAGAATGATATCGTGATAGATATTATATGATAATTTAAAGCAAGATCCTTCTCGCGATAACAGAAATTCGTAATAATGAACTATTTCCGAGTATATTACACATAAGACAGACATCTATCAAAATCACTGGTGTCATACATTTTAGAGCTTTCACTAAAAATTCAGAACAGAAGAACTTTAAACACACGTGAGTGGAAATATTCAGTCAAGGCGATTCTTCGTGCTTAATAATATTAGGTGTTGGAATTAATTCGTAGCGTTTTTAATGAAAGAATGTTATTTATTTCACATGAGCATTAAAAAATACATTAATGAAAGTACTTCCCATCACTTGTAAAACGCTACGAATTAATTCCAACACCTAATATTTTTAATACATTTATACAATTTCCAGTTCAAGCTAACTGTGCTGACAAATTTGCCGGTCTTGAAACGCAGCTCTAAACTGAAACTAGAGTATTAATATCCAAATTGAATTGTCAAATAATATTAATAATCATACACGCAGAAAAAAGGTTGCTTCGATTTAAAGAAATTTTCTTCGCTATACGGTTAAAGAAAAAATTTTCTTGATTTGTGAACAAATTTCTTTGATTTAAACATTATTTTTTTAAAATCAAATAAAATTTATTTGATTTAAAACAATTATGTTCAAATCCAAGAAATGATATTCAAATCATGATTATTTTAAATCAAATAAATTTTATTGATATTAAAAAATAATGTTTAAATCAAAGAAATTTGATCACAAATCAAGAAAATTTTTTCTTTAACCGTATAATAAAGAAAATTTCTTTAAATCGATGTAACCTTTTCTCTGGATGTAGGCATCTTAAGATATTAATAATCGGATGCTAATAAGCATCTTAAAACCTGCAAATACTTTTATTGCAAAAAGTATTACCTTAGTCGGAACTCGAACCTGAATTTCTCGTATTCCCTGCGAACGTTCTCACCATTAGAAAAACTTTAAATTAAATGCATGTATGAAAAGTAGATAGGCAAAACTTGCAATTTAACCAATATTTCCCTCAAAGCTTGAAATACTTTTATATATTTGACAATTTTAATATCATTGCAAAAGTTCCTCTCTCTTTGACAGCGCATTAATATTTTACAGTTAGCTACATACCTATCACGGCTTTTCCTCGTTGGTACATTGAAAGAAAAATGTCGAAATACAGCGAACCAAATGTTACTTCATGACATTTTCTTCAATATTTATTCGTTATAATCAAATTTGATTGTAATAAGAAAATATATATTTTGAAATATATCTTTTTTTCATTATTTGTAAGAGAAATTTCATTCAATTCTTACTGGAAAAAAAATTCATTTGAGATAAATTAATGTTTTTGTATAGCAATCAAATATTTAGTTTATTCAACAAGATCAACAATCAGTTGATCTTTATAGGCAAATAAGTACTTATTTCTGGAGAATGTACTTATTTCTCAGAAACAAATCTTTATTTAGATCAAAAAGTTTATTTTAAGAAATTCGTTAGCATTCAGTCTTTAAAGAAACATTGTAAAACTTTGCATACAGAGCTTTGTAATAACAATGATGCTTCGTCTTCATTGAATAGATTTACAAATGTTCATATTACTGATGGAACATTATGTTCAAATAATACTGATATACTGACTGTTGATGTTAGTCAACAAATCTAATGTTAAATAAAACATCATAAATATATAATAAATATTGTATTTACATTAAGTTTTACTTAAAATACGATGTGCAAACTTACAACTGAAAAACAAATATTTTTACATTGTAATTTTTGTATTGATTTATTCGATATATATGACTTCTTGAATGTAAGATAGTTCTCGTCATCAAACTAGAAAAAATATTTGGTTCAAATAAGTACTTATTTCAATGATATAACAGCATTGATAATACAAACAAAATTAAATTATGAGGAAAAATAAACTTTATTTGATTAAATATAATTTATTTGTTAGAAATATCTTAATTCACAAAAATTGAAAGAAATTTGCTACTTGCAACTAAATAATTCATATCAAGGAAATGAACATTTATTTGAAATTGATAATACTTCTCTCGAAAATAAAATAGATGGATTATTTGCTACAAATAAATATTTATTTGTTTTTCCGCCCGTTTTTCAATAAGGGATTTATTTCAGAGAAATAAACTTTACATCTCACAAATAAATTCTCAAATACTTTTTTTTCAGTGTAAGTGTAGGTAAAATTATTGTATCGCGTGATACTAACTTTTTCACACCAAAGACAGCAACCCAAAGATTACATCACAATCTTCCTGCGTCTTCGTAAGTTTTCGATTTACTTTTAGAAAGCAGGAGTAACGGTTCGCCATCATGTCTGCTTCGTAGCCGTGTAACAGAGACAATACTGCACCGGCCGGTTGTCATTATAATGTGTATTTACATAGCCATGCAAATGCGAATATATACACTAGGCGAACCATAGGCAACATGTATCGCGAGAGAAAGAGGCGCAAATGTGCAATCGATGCACCTGTGTCGCCAAGGATTCAGCACAGTGTAAACTATTATAATTATCTGCGAAAATGCACACTGTCATCGCACGCAAACTATAGCATCAGCACGAATCGCGCGCATATATTTTCACACGTGAAATTTCGGTAAACATGTTTTGAAGAATATTTCCTAATTGCGAAATACGATTCGTCAAGGACCGTAATTAATCGCGTTTGTCAAAGCGAGCGGATTGATTACATTAATCGCGATTAATGATCGAGTGAAGCTCTCATCGAACGCCAAATTAATTCGACACGTCGCCGCGCGCACAATAGATCTTTGAATCGAGCTGGCCAGTACGCACATTATACTACCGGAATATTCTGATAGTTTACGATAACACCGACCGCGAACGACGGACCGTGAAATTGCGATGATTAAATCTGCTCGTCCGTAATCAGGCGGTGTGGGCGTCAAACTTAATGAACTCGGCCGCGCGTGTTGAACATCATCAACGCCATTTCAACACATCGCGCGCAGAATCGGCGAGCAACAAAATTAATCCCCGCAGCGAATCCGAAGTCCTGTGAGCAGTGCATACGGAAAATCACACACAACCCGCATACACGGTCTGGATTCATCCGTGTCAGATTCTGCCGTTGCCCGTGTTGCGTGCCATCGACATATCTCGGATCGTTTTCGAAGTGCAACGGTCAATTAATTCGTACATATAATTCAAGAGCTAATTAGAGAACGAGGACGAGAGGAGAGAGTTGGGAGGCCACAAGCAAGAAGCCATGTACTATCTGCAATAAGGAGAATACCGTGCAACTATTCGAGGACTGTTTCGTATGCGGGCCTGGTTACGGAGGTAACCTAAGTACAGTTCCCTAACTTATATTGAAGATGTTTGGAAGCTTTTGAGTTCGAATTGCCCTGCTGCGCACGATATGGCCGTACTTCGAATTCCTCTTATATACGCGTTGTATGTACGCTGTTCTATGTAACATTCTATCCCCGTCCTCATCCCCGTACCACTATACGCGCAGGACAGAAGTATTCGTGCATTGTGTTAGTTTCAAACGTGCGTTGCTCTACGCGGGAGCGGTTACTTCCGAGGTTCGCGAAGAAACCCCGGAATTTGCAGCCGCTACGCGCATCTAGATTACTCGGCGAGCTCGCTCAACATTACGCGCCGCTTAGAAGGGCTGCGAAATAATTCCTCAGTTTCTGCTCGCGTATACCATGTTTTCCTTCTAGTCTTCTTCTTCTTCTTCTTACCAGCGAATAATTCTAATAATGGGTATTTCACCATCGTGAAGTTTCACCTTTCTTCATTTTCATCCCGCTGCCTCGATCCTCATCATTTTAATAAATTCATATAAAAAGCAAAAAATACAGATTCCAAAATAATCATTATTCAACATAAATTTAATGCGTACGTAGACTTTCGAAACAAATTTCTCCGTTCGAAAACCTGACCGTTCGCTAGCTGGCTTTTCAATTTTTCGAAAATAAAACGCGTAACAAATTTGAAAAATATCAAAGATTGACTTGAAAATTGTTCGAATTTTATTTAAAAAGGAAGTCTCTGAGAAAAATGTAAAATTTACAATCTGTCCACCTTTCTGGTGAATTTTCACCAAAGAAATGACGGCTCTTGTTCGTCCCACCTGTCGCCTCTCGGCGCATTCGACCCTCGATTTTCTCGCACGACAAAAGAGAAAGGTGAGAAATCGTGTACACAGAAGGGAGCCTTTCATATTTTATTAGCCCCGTCGATATATTACCCCGGCACGTGGTGCAACCTCGCTGCCGTTCGAATGGTCTTCCTTGTATATAGATATCCGTGTTTACGTTTACGTTAGGGGATGGATGGGATCGCGCAAAGAGATCGGGCTAAGGTTTGCTTTAGCCTCCGCCGGGACGGTCAGGACTGTCGTCGATTGATACGGACGCGGGGTAAGATGGAATGGTAAAGAAATAGAGGAAAAAAAAGAAGAACGCGGACGCTTATCCCCGACAGATATTTTCTCTTCGAGATGTTGTGAGAGCAAATCGGCAGAAAAGCGGAAGTCGATCGAATCGCCGCGCCGGTACACACAATAACGTTGCTGAGAATCGCATACTTTAGGCATGACAACTTTGTCCTTCTATCGCGCAATGGTATATATTTAGAAGAAAAAAATCAAAGTTAATGTATTTCAAGAGTTGCCACATGTTGTTTTAATAAATTGAAATCACAGTTATAATTTACAATATTATAGGTCTATTTTTTATTCCTACACTAAATTGGATTAGAACTCTCTTCCTTATTTTCATCAAACATGTCTTTTATTTTAATTTCCAAAAGTATATACTAATTCAGCCATAGAAAACAGATTCTTATATTAAATATTAATATTGCAACAAAGTGCAAAATCAGTTAGGATCAATCTCAAAGTACTAAAAAAGTTTTAAAAATGATATACGAATCCTTGCAATAAAAATGCGTCTTGAAATTACAACATAATACATTCATGTGAAAGATTTAAACGTAAAATAAGAGGAAGAGTAGGATACATCAAAACTAATATCATATTTCTTAGCGCAAATGTGAAAAAAAAATTTAATTTTATAATAAATAAATTTAAAAAAATCATAGAAAAACAAATCGGGAATTGTCACGTCGCTTCTAATTCTATAGACCATAAAAAATCTCGGATAGTCTAACTTTATGCAGCCGCTTCATGCAGCATGTGACGGAATTCAAGAAGGAAATTCCAAGTCCTATCGGACAATTCGAGGCTCGTAAAATGTAAGCGATACGACGCGAAGGGTCGTCCTCAGGAAATCCAACTGGTGTTGAATACTCACTCGAGGAATATCATGTGCGCGGAGGGAACGACTGTATCGTTCGATAGCATCGCAAGATATTTCAATAAGACCTGTTTTCGAAAGCTTCTCCGATGCAAGATTACAGATGCTGTGACTGACTCGAATTATTAACGACATTAGATGCAATCTTATAACTTAAAGCAACAAGAAAAGAAAGGATCACTATAAACATTAATATTTTCGATCTCATGGGAATTTAATAGAATTTCAGAACATAATATTATAATAAAGCTAGCACGATAAAAAATCAGTGAGATAATATCGCAATATCCAATCTTCATAAATAAAAAACAACCGTGTTATACATTATTTATATAAAATGATGGAGACCTCGTTTCAGTGACCGCAATCGAAATTCGAGGGCATATATGGGTGGGGCGAATCGGGTCCGTAGAGCTAGCAGACGACGCCCAAGAAGTTCGTAGGGTAGGTAACCCACTGCAGTAACCCCCTACGTCTCTGCCAAAGCGAGGGAATGTCTGCTAATCCTTTACAGGGAATTCAAGTGATAAATTCCGTAAATCCCTGTTCAAGCACACCCTTGCACCGACCCATCTACCCTTACCATTACCGGGTTCCCCGTTCTTCCGCGTCCTCATCGTCCCTGTTCTCCACCAGCACTACCCTCTCTCGCCCGGTTCTCGTCGCTCCATCTACCCCACCCACTTACCTGGAATCTAGATTCACCTCTCCCAGGCTCAACTCACCCTCCGCTACGACTTCAGGAAAAAGTAGAAAACTGCGATTACAAAGACTTTCCTGGCATACCCTCTCCTCCTGCTCCCCCCTCCCTCCCCCCCATCGTGTCACCCCATTTCCTTCTTACGTCCTCTCTTCTCTGTTCTATCGCAGTTTCTTACTCCTTCCGTCGTCTCGTCTTCTTCCCACTGCCCGTAACCTTCTAGCCGCTCTCCTTTTCTGTCCTCTTTTCTATCCCCCTCTTGTCGCCGCTCTTTTTCGTTCTTTTCTCTATTTCTCATTCTCTCCAGCCCTCTCACGGTTCTTCCCACCCGTAGTTTCTCGCAGTTTCTCGCTCCTCGTCTGCGCGTGGCGCGCTCTTTCTCGGATTAAAACTTTAACACTTTGTTACCCTTTTTCTCAAGGAAGGGAGAGCGTGAGGAACCGGGACGCGAGAAAGAAGATGGAGATGAGCGAGGTGCGGAGAAGCCATGGACGAGAGCGAGAAAGAGACAGGCCCGCCATCGTAATCCAGGGCTTCCACTACGTTGGACAAATTTCAGTCTCCGGGTGAATTTCGCCTTTGATAAAATGGCCCATTTTACATTTCGCACCTTCGCGTCGTCCGGAGTGGAGATCGCTTTCCGCGATAACGAACAAGTAAGCAGGAATATCCGAGCGAAAAGATGAGCACGCGTGCTGGCCGATATTTCAGAAAATATGCAATCAGAATTTTTAAGTAAAATAAAATTCTACGAATGTGCTCTTAATTATCCATACATTTTTCGTGTGATTATTATTGAATTTTGCAACGTTTAAGGTTACATACAAAACTGTTACTAAGTTCGGCAAACTTTATTTGAAATCATAAAAATAAGAAATATAAAATAACGGAAGATTTAACGATAATACTGTAGAGCGAGTTAAGAAACTAATTAAAATCATTTCGCTTGCTATGAACTAGTCAGCATACTTTCGTTCATCTATCAGTTTCTGCGACATTTTGTGTGTGTGTGTGTGTGAACGCAAATAACGTAATTACCGTCCAACTAAACAACACGCGAAACTTTAATCAGCGTAACGAAAGTCATCCATTTGCTAGTCTTGACAACATAATCTCGCGCGAACATCTTCGATGCACATCTAAAACTGCAAACTTGTAGATACGCTGACCTAAAACGATCATCGTCACTTACGCTCCACTAGATCTATAATCGGGACGAAGTTTCGGTCAGTTCTGAAATCGTTCAAGATATCTCCACGGCGAAAGAGGTCGATTGAACATGGTGCGTCATAAATAATCGTTTCACTCAAGGAGGCAAAGAGAAGACGCAGGAAGCGGGGAGCACAAGAAGAGGGAAGACGATAAAGGATCAGCCGATAGACAGCGTCCCTTTGAGCATTAGCGATTGATTGCGAAATTGCAGTGGCAGAGTGATATTTCTATGAGATTAGATCTTTCTCCCTTTCTTATATCCTTTATCGTTGTTCTTCGTTGCCTTCGTCGAGTCTCGTCTACTCTTCCACCTCCGTACTCCAGATTCGAGAAACGGCAAATGACGCCTCCGTAAAAGCGGACGCGGGATCCGCTAAAACGGATCCTATAAAACGCGGCTTAACAACTCCCACTACTACACTTAAATTTAAGATCATGAGGATTTAACTAGGCACTTGAATGTATCCTAAGTAAGGAAGACCAGGAAACCGATCCGTTTAGAGTCAAGAAGCGCTACGCGCCGGAGATGCAATTACTTCGCGAACACGCGGCGTAATATCGTGCTGCCGTCTTAATCGTTCCTCTCATTAAATATATTAGCTGGTTATCTAATGAGGACACGCTGTGTCTTGAAAAATAATAACTATGGCTAATTAAGAGGGGAGAGAGAAAGAGAGAGAGAGAGAAAGAAAACGCATTTAATATATTCAGAAAACAACAATACATAACCAATGTTATAGAAAAAAATAACGCGTTTAATTAAACGAAAATATTTATGATTAAATGTGTTGTAAAATCAGTCATTGCAAGAACAACCCATGTTGCACACGTTAAATTAAATTAAATCTCCTCGAGGGCTGTGGATTCCTATTTTAATATCGATGTGGAGGGTTCCCTCGAGAACGGTGATCGAGATCATTTACCATGGTAATATTACCAGCAATATCGCCGCAGGAATATTAGTTCGCCAGCGATTTATTACCGAGCGCATAGAAAGAGCGATATTGAAGAGGATGTTCGGTGCGAACTCGGGAACCTATTTCCTTTGGCGACTAGTGAAAGGGATTATTTGAAGACGCGCTGCTCTCGCAATTCTGCGTATGCTTCATTGATGTAGTTCTCGCTTTCGAAAGTTAAAATTCATCGTTTCTTT
>NW_011627094.1:49825-68159 GCF_000204515.1 Acromyrmex echinatior | reverse complement strand
CGAAATCTCACTCTCCCCCTCTCTCTCTCCCTCTCTCTCTCTCTCTCTGTCTCTTGTCGAAAATATTGTTTAAATATACACCAACAGCATGAAATCCCTTCTCAGATTGTGAATGAAAATAAAACGCGATCTAAAACTAATTATACGATGAAACAAAGAAAAGCATCGCTATAATGAGTTTAGTTAAAATGTGATTCGTCGTTCTAGTTCTTCTTCCTTGTCTCTGTCTTTTGTGTATGAATTTTCAGTACTAATAATGTATAATTGGAGAAGAGAAAGGCAATCAGAAACAAAATGGCCGAGTCGAACGAAGCCACGCGTGCGCGAGGGCACGTGTAGACACTTCGGCACGATTGTACAACATGAGGACTCCGAAGTACTCTCGAACTTTAAAAATCTCTCTCAGACAATTCTGGCGGAAGTGACGGAACCAACGCTCGGTTGGGTTGAGATAAATCTCCGAGCACGTAGCTATCCTCGGAGGGCTTGAGCAGCAGCCTCGGCTTGCAACGCGCGCGAGACATAAAAGAACGCGGAAGTGTCTTGCACCATCTTCCTCTCTTCTTAATAAATTCTCGAAACGGAGTTAAACTAATTACAGAAGCGTGCGGCGAATTTAAAACGAAATCACTTATTCGCCAGTGCAGCGAGGCAATGTGAAAAGTGAAATACGATGACGCACGTGGAGAGATACATACAACGAAGTACAGTTTCGAAATTTCAGGAAAAATCGTCCAAGTACTTACTCTATTGTAACCAATAACTTCGCAACAAATTTAAATTCATAGCTATTAGTAATTTATTTGATTAGATTAATTCAAAAATATTAGTTTATTATAAGAATACACATACTTTCTAATAATATATGGCTATTTGAATAATTTAGAAAATTAATAATAAAGTCTATTAAATAAACTGTTAATTAATTAATTAATTAAAATCCATTATATTACACAAAGTTACTCGTTGATGATTAAGCGGAAGCGATAGAGATGCTAACCGAATAAGTTTCGCGACGATCCAGTAGCCGAAGAGAAGAGAAGAATCGACGGATGGCGTAGAGAAAAAAAAAAGTTGAAGCACAACTCCGGATACGAAAGTTTCGACGAGGCCGAAGACAAAGTAGAAGAAACAAAGGAATGCTGCTTCGCGCTTCCTTGCCTTAGTCCTGCGCAGAGTTGGAAGCAACTAACCAATTTCCGAGGAAACGGCAGAGAGAAAAAGAAATGCACAAGCGAAAGCGAGAGAAATAAAGAAAATGAAAAACTCTAAGAAAGAGGCGAGAAAGAAATAAGAAACAGAGAGGAAGGAAAAGAGAATTAAGGAGAACGAAAATGGAAGAGGGATTGGAAGGTGGAATAGCGGTTTAGCAGTCCAGCGACCTGGAAACTCTGACTTCCTGTATCGAAACCTTCGAAAGATTTGATAAACGCTGACGTCACTTCTTACAAACATTCTAAAAAGTTGTGAATAGGACATGGAAGCTGATGAACTCAACGTAAGATGTATATGACTTTCCCATTATCGGATAGAAGCAGATGTGTTTCGCAATTATCATTGTGAAAGTAGTTTCTTCTTAATAATTATGAATTAATATACATATATAACATATTATCAAAAAAGAGTCACAAACTTTAAGAGCATAAAATAAGTAATAGAACAAAAAATAAGTCAAAAAGGTCTAATAAACATAAGTTCGGAAACGAATGATTGTCAAGATATTTTTTTGTTTAAAGAATGCATTTCCTTCAAATCGACTTAATGATAATGTAACGCAGAAAAAACGAATTTGCTGTTTATTTTTTAATTGCTTTTATTTATTTTTATTATTTTTAAAGTACATGTTCAAAGTCTCCATTTTCTATATCCAAACAAGCTTTATATCTTCTAAAAAAAAATCACCCTCATTCTCTCAAAAATTTGAACAGATACTTTAAAAATAGTAAAAATAAATAAAAGTAATTAAAAAATAAACATTAAACGCGTTTTTTTGCGTTATATTATTATTAAGTCGATTTGAAGCAAATGTATTGTTTAACCCTGTATACCCTGTATAAATAATTGGCGAGCAGCCTATTATTATCTGCATCATATCGTAGTGCAGAGCGTAGAGTGACCTGCATGATTGCCCTTTGTGTCAAAAATCCAGCATTCAAATCTACCCAGCACATTTTATTTGGTCATCACCCCTTGGAAAGCAATAATAAATCTCCGAGGATATCTTTGCCGTTTGGATTCGGCGTTAAAAAAAACTGTAGATCCCATATATCAGAATAGGAAAAGTTGGAAGAGGCCGATATTCAGCAGTGGATGAAATTAGGCTAATATAGATATTATACATGTATAGTTATGTCCAAAATTATTAAGCAGTCTATTAATTAGCGATTTTCTAAAAAATAACAAATTATTTTTCTTTTAATGATTTTAGGAATTAGTTGAGATTCATGCTTGTAGGTGTATTTTCTTAAAATTTTTGTTGCATAGATGTGTTTAAAATGTCATGCTAGTATATATGATTTTTAAATAAAAAAAATAGGATTATGATATTGTAAATTATCGATCCACAAAGTCTTGATTTCAATTTCATACAATTAAATATTTATAAGTTCACTTAAAGAAAAAGAAAATGCACTTCAAAACAAAACTTACAAATTGCAATTATGAAAGAATGGCGATAAGTAATAAAATTCACTTGCAAAAAATTAATAGAGTATAAACATGTTCAAAATTATTAGGTATCCTTATAAATTTCTTGATATATAGAAATAAAACAAAGTTTATTTTAACAATTTTATTTATTAATAAAATAAAAAATAATTGCAGAAGTTATAAAACAAAAGAAAAATGTAATCAAATATTAAATATTGCTAACAGTTGTATTAATAAATAAAATTGTTATTAATATTTAATAACAATTTTATTATACTTTTCTTTCATGTTATAACTTCTTCAATTCTTCTTGGTTTTATTAATAAATAAAACTATATTAAAATAAACTTTGTTGTATTTATTTCGATCTATATATTAAGAAATTTATAAAGATTTTAAGAATACTTAGTAATTTTGGACATGTTTATACAATTATTCTGTTAATAAAACAGAATCGCACATATCAATTAGTGTTCGTTTAATCATAATGAGTATCTCATTTATTCGTATCTTCCGTGATATCCTTTCTATTGCAAAGCAGTCTGAATCTTTCGAATTTGGATTACGAGCTGCGCAATGAGCTGGAACAATCTCACCGCAAGTACCCGTATCCGTGCTCAAAACCATCATGATCCTCTTGTTGAAATACCTCGAACTCGCCAGACTGCACTGATCGTGCTTTGTCAGCTGGATCGACGTCTGAGGCATTAATACATATCCCCGGTATACATCCCGCCCTCATCTACTTCGGAAGAACAAGCAATCGCCGACCTCGCGTATCTCAGGATACAGGCTCCATACCACGAGTGCGCGACTCTAGCTACCGTTAATATCGGATTCTTCGATGCAATTTACGAGGGAACGCCGCGAATTCAAGGAGGTCGTTTAATCCGAAGCCAAATAATCGCACGAAAGCCGTGTCGTGGCTCGTACATTTCGTGGAATGTTTTCTAACCCTGTGAATCCTTTCAAGGAATATCACGTCTCATCTCATTATTCGGCCGAGTCTTCGCGTGTATTCGTTGAAAAGATATTAGGAAGCTGCAACTATGCGATAAAATACCATGCTATTTTACAATGTTTAATAAGATTCTTGGTTATTGCTTCAGTACAAAAATGTTTACAAGAAACAAGTATATTAGTTAGAAATTACCAAAAAGAATGTTAATTAAAAAATTTCTTTATCTTACTCTCTAGAGAGTAATAATAAGAATATATAGTACGTAGATATAGTAAAAAGAAGCTACAGCATTAAACGGATAAAAATCATGACATTTAATTAATTTACTCGTAAGAGAGAAAATGCAAGAGCGAAATTTAAGAGAAATTTATCTCCAAAAAAATAGTAAACTCAAAGTTTTAAGAAGAAAAATCTATAAATCTTACTTATATGTAAGTACAACAGCTCAAATCACATAATAGTATAGAACCATAAGAATTAATAATGAACATTACTGGGGAAGTAATTCTCAACGCACGTATCCAACGAGCTAGCCATCCCACTAAAGAGCGCAAATAAATTTTCTCGCAAGAAATACGGTCCTGGAAATTCGATGTTCCGTCTAACTACAGTGCGGTGAGAGTAAAAATAGCCGTTTTATTGTTGCGAATTAGTGAGGCGTAATAAATTGAAACTTGTAGCAGCGAAATTTTTCTAACTAAGCCCGATATTTCTAAGGCATGCGCGGGAATAGGCAAAAAAATACGAGGACGCTTTCCATCATTAGAAAATTACTGTTATACTAACGGAAACTCCTACTGCGACAATATTTTACACCTCTATAGGAACAGACGGCTTTAGGGAACGATAAAAAGTTTTCGCGAAAGAGCTTGACGCTTTTTATGGTTTCACCGACAATATATCTTCGAGAATATAACGTTGTAACTCGATCGAATCTGGAGAAGTCGTGGCTTCTTACGGTTCCTAATTAATGACCGGAGAGAGGGAAGAGCTATCGGAAGCAGCGCGAAAAAGAAAGATTCTAACAACGGTTGAATGCATAATTTTTAGTGGAAAACGGCGGCATTATTTCCTAAGGCCGATGAGAAAGGTCGCGTGGGACCGGAAGAGGGAAGAGGCGAGGTGAGGTACAGACAACGAGAGAGATCGCGGAGGTGCGGGAATACTCTGGGGTTAGTTCCAAGCGATTTGGCTCTCATGCGATTTAACACGAGAACTATTATAACTCGATATAGATATAACGCGGTTGGTGCATCCCGTCTCTCGCTTGTGCACATATATAATCGCCCGCGCGCGTGCACGTAGATGTATACGAGCTCGCGCTTGCGGCACACATTATCGGTCGTGCTCGTCTCTGTGGTGCCATCGCATTATTATGTGCCACGACTACGACTGTAGTTAGCGTACCATTGTAGTTTAAGCCTTGGAGAACGGAGTGCGCGCGCGAAAGCTCTGCTTGCGAGCTTAGACATTTTCGCGTATTCGCCAATGTGATGTATATAAACGCGACACCATATCCTGTGTCGAGAATATATTATACAAGTACAGGTTACTCTATTCTCTCTGTCTCTCTCTCTCTCTCTTTCTCTCTCACAGCACCATCGTTTCGATTAACATATGTGAAATGATCAAACTAACTCGTCGAACTCGTTTGCGAAAGATATTTACGCTCATTTACAAACGTTTATGAAATTAACTGAGCATTTGTCATATTTCTGCGACGGAAAATCGAATACTTGAAATCCTGCTCACTGAGAGAAAAGTTTTTGATATTTGTGTAATTTATTACCATAATTAAATTATAATTGTTGTTGTTATTATAATGTTGTAATAATAATAGCTGCATGTACAGTTCTATTAACAAATATATGTAGTTATAGTACCAAAAATGATTGTAAATTATAATTACTGTTATCATAATATAATGGCATATTACTACAATTTAACTTGTTAAATTCAGAGGTGCCAAATGATTTACGGGTTATCGCCATATCGTAATCCATTGCTAATATACCAACGTTTCGTGAATCTTGCCTCTCCTGTTCATTTCATCAGAGCGAGAGTTCACTGACTTGTTAAATTATAATTTAATCCTTAAATAATTCAATGTGAATTATATATATATTATATATATATATATATATATATATATATATGCATATATACCACATTCGTAATCCTTCAAACGAATTGATGCCAAATTGGTTTTCCGGACTTATAAACACAATTAAACTACTGTATTAATAATATCATGAATTAAATTAAATTAACAAATAATTTTTAATAATAATTTAATATTTAATCAAACATCATATTAAAAAGATGTTAACATGCTGAAAAATTGTAAATAAATAGGCATTATAAGTATTTCATTTCTAATATTGATTATGTTCTCACATGTGCGGTCTAAAATAAAGATTCTTAATATTATTTATAATTTAATCATTCTTTACGTCAACATATTTGTTAATAGAACCGTACATATTTATTATTGCTAATATTATATCAAAAACTATGGTAACATATAATTACAGTGACAAATACTAAAAACTTTTCTTTCAATGCTTACAAAATATAAAGAGTTTCAAGTGTGTTTAATAAAACTTCGCTGCTTTTTCATTTTTCTCTTTATATTCACCGAATAGCTACGATCTAAGCAGCAAACAAACTGCGCTTGATCGGTTCAGATCAGTTCACATAATATTGCATATACCTAGAGAGTTTTTCGTCTAAAGTTAAACTGAATTCAGTTGCACTGAACGGACTCGGTTCTTAACGCGACGCACGGGGGTCGTACACGGAAATGGGGGTTGTCGTAGTTTTCGGAATTGCTTGAACTTGCTTTCTCTTATAGCGTTCCGTATTGTCTGCGACGAGCTTCGTTTTCCCCCTCACCATTGTGCTGTAATAATTATTTAATGGCGGCAAAGTAGGCGAATGAAATTAACAAACTATTGGAAGTAATTAGATCCTCGACGGAGCAAATTAAATGGCTTGCGCTCGACGAGCTATTTAAATGATTATCCCCGGCCTTTATCGTTAGCACCATTCCGAGCAACCCCTTTCTATCCTTCTGCTTCCTATGGTAAAACCGTCTTAGATACGACGAGCACCCAATAGTGAGAGAACCGAAGCTAATTATTCCGACAACTATTTCGAAGTTTACGACTGTCGATCGGAATGTCTTAGCGCGTGGAACGAAATGCACGGCCGAATATTCGCGCGAGTTCCTCTCTACTTCTCCGTTTTCTTTTTCTAGAACTACTAATACTACTTTCTACTACCAGCATTTCTACGTACGCGAACGTGCCCAGGAATACCAATCGAAACACAGCACAAAAGTCCTGTCAGAACTCAAAAGTTCGCGCGTACCATAGAATGAATTTTCTTCCGTGTTTTATTTCTTCGGGAGAAAAGAAATGACGACAGTTTAAGCGACGCACACTACATCAGATTGAAAGAAATGCTAAGGACAATTAGGAATATTTGCGTAGAAATCAGTTCTCGTCTTTAATCCAGAACGCGATTCGAATAACAGCGGAATAAATAACTGCTGTCCGTTCTGACGTTTCAAGAGAAACTTATCTCAATGAAAACTATTTGAACTACGCCTAGATAGACGACACGTTAATGTACAAAGCTGCACGAAATCAGTGGCAAGGCTATGTGGTAACAAAATTTTAATCACGACCCACCGCCGGACTCTCGTCCCGACAAAGCAGAATATACGTGACCACCGTCCTGACGAAATAGTACAAAACAAGCGGAATTGACTGCCGGAGCAGGGATCTTGCGCTATTCTGACTCGGCGTGACACAATCAGAATACGGCTTCACGAGGGAAGATCAAAGCGGCTCATGGGCACGCGATGTGTGTACGTTGCTGGATCAACGGCACCGAGTGCCGCGTGTGTGACTAACATAATCAAGCCGTGCGAGACATCAGAGCCAAGCCAAATTAGCGTTATAACTTTGTCGTAGCTATCACGATCTCATACATCGGTGATGAAAAATACGAATACAGAATACGATATCGCGAAATGTAACGATTGCATTAAAAAAAAACCTGTAATTAACGAAGTTATAATTAAAAAAAATATATGCACTAAGTCAATGAGAAATATCATTATCAGAATTAAAAATTTCTAGTAGCGTGCATCGTATCACGTGCACGTACATATGTATGTATAGTTTCAAAGCGGTTATCTAGGCCAGGCTGTTTTTTTTGCAATAATCACAAAGAATGACAATTTAAATATCAATTTCGTGATTTACGTTAAACAGAGGTCGACACGAGAGATGACACTGTAATATTTGAATGCCAAAGGCGGCGATTCATGTGGTAGAATTTAGTATATGACGCATGTTTGTATCTCTGTCCGCGAGCATAATGATTAGACCATCACGGTTGAACAACAGGGTATTGCGAACCAGCAATAACAAAGGGACATCATAACCGACCAATTTTAGTGCTCTTCCACTGTAACACCCACGTATTGACCGATGCTTTGACCGTACTCAACTTTTACAATGGTAAAGCATTATTGATTGCAATCGGGTTCACCATTTCGATAGCCATAAAAATATTATGGCTCATAGAATACTCATCGTCGATAATGCAATGCTGATGCACTATTTATTATACAGTAACTTCACGTTGCTATGCTATGCTACGCTTCCACAGAGTAGAGTGGAAATTTATTATGTTGTGGCAATAATCCTTTGAAAAGGTTTAGCAATGACAATGGATTTAGTAATAATAAACATAAATACAATATAATTGACAATTTAGTATAATAATAATAATAATGAAGTTACACGGAAAATGTGTTTTGAATAATAATTAATAAAAATTTTAATCGAATTTTTCCCTAAATAGAAATAGTGTAAGAATGCAAGGATTTTCTTAATTAGAATGTTGCATGAATCATTATCGTCGTAAAAATAACACATCACCACTTTCTGTTACCAAATGCTTAACACATGATTAATTTGTAATAATTGCAAATTTAAGGCTTTGTAAATGTATCTTTGCGAATATTCACAATCATGTTTGGTTGGTCGATCCTAATTTGAAACATATAGAAACTGTGGGCAGAAGCATGGAAAACGAGAGAAGTTTCGTCGACAACCCTCGGAGAATGTACCTTACAAAGCAGCAGACGTGGCAAGAGAGAGAAGGGTAATGGGGGGAGGCCGCACCAGAGGAGAGCAGGAAATTACGTCTCCGGACATCCGTTCGTTCGGCTTCAGAGCGCTATGGCACGGATCTTGAGAGAAACCGGCGGCTCCTTTAGAGGGCGAGTGCAAAGGCGAGAAAAGGCCAACAGGGCACGAGCAGGAGTCAGGAAAGGGCGGCAAAGAGAGAGAGAGAGAGAGAGAAAGAGAGAGAACCGTAAGGAAGGCCGCGACCCGTCCATGACCAGGAGCAAGACTACGGAAGAATACTGGGACACGAAGAAGAAGGAAAGCGGAATTGGTTGCAGTGAATATACCTGACATTCGTCTTTATCTAAGTGTACTTTGGGAATGCAACCGGTGTAACGAACACGGACACGTACTTGCTGACGCTTTACTTACATTCGGGCCGAGCAATCACGTATGAAACGCTATACCCTTACAACGACTGACCCGTATAACACTTGTATCGAACACGCGCGAATACTATAACGTTTATCTCGTTTTACTGAAACAGAGATCGCTATTTCTTCGTGAAGAGCAAACGATCCTTGATTGTACAGCTCCGAGTACATTCCGCCTATCTCGGCGCTAATACGTTTCTGTGATTGCGGTGCCTACTTGAAGGCACCGCACTGCGAAACGTTCGCTCTTCGGTCTATATAATGACAAGCAAAGTAAACCTCATCGGTTTCGAGTACTCATTTACCGCAAACTATCCTAGTCTGAATTAGTTTCGAGTCACCCTCGAGCGTCTTTCCTAACGTAAGATAGTCGCTATAATTACCTCAGCTATGGAGAGGTTGGCGGCAAAGTTGACGTTTCTTGACGTCGATACTCTTCGGACGATTAACCTTATCGTTCGCTCTGAGCAATGGGAATAGAGACAGCAATACTACTATGAGTTTTCGCTAATTCCTCATAATGTAAGTCCCGGATTATGATGGTAAATTGAACCGAGACATTCGATCAAAGCAATATCAGAAGCTATCGATCTAATTCTTCATCTGTCTCTTCTTTATATAATCGAAAATTTTTCACATGACCCTATTTAGTCACCCTTCTCGCTGTTTTTCCAGCTGGTAGCAACGGAACAAAGATAAATGTTCGCGTACCAATACACGCTGTCTTATGTACACTGATGCGACAACAGAAGCGTGAAATGCGAGGTGATTTATCAGAGAAATTTGTTCCACGATATTTTATTCTTCCTTGTTGCCAATTAGAACATGACAATACGATTGAAAGAATTTATCGCGCAAAAAAGCCGCAAAAAAGAGATTTTTTTACGTAAATAAAAATAAAATGAGCATTAAAGTAATACAACTATATATTGTAATAAAAATTGCAGTTTCGTTTCATATAATAATAAGATAATAATTAATTTGTTGCTCTAATATATGTATATTAGAATCTCGAATATTCATGAGATTTTTGTTCATTGATTAATTTTCTGGACATCAGATTTCGAAATCTTTCTTTATTGTGAAAGAATTAAATTGTTCTAATATTTCATTTCAAGGTACTGCTAACATACTTAAGAATTAAGAAATAATCTAGACAAATAATCTGCGAATCCAGATATCGTCTCTTTCTCGTTGTATAGTGAAAATTTTCATGTTATTTCAGCGATAACGTCGTAAAGCGAAAGTCGTAAGCGACTACGAATCACTGACATTCAGACGATCCGAGGAGTTGAAAGTAAATCTCTCATAATAGTCATAATTATGACTGTAGGACTCTAAATGCATTCGGTATCGCCATTTTCTGGATTTAAAAGTAGACGCGAAATATTGAAACAAATCTCTCATGCGAACAGAAAGACATAAAGAAAGACAGACGAAACGAGACAAAGAAAAAAATACAAAAAAATATACAGGAGTAAGACAATACCGTATGGAAAGTTTTCAAATTTGTTGACCCGTATTCTCGAGTGAAAACAAAAAAAAAATATGGCAAACGATAAAAAAAAGATCGCCACAAAATAGAGCCACATATTTTTTCTTTTAACAAAATAAAATAAAATAAAATAATAAAAAATCAAATCTCAATTGAGATAAATCAAAACAATAGATTTATGCCTTTTTGAGTTAAATACAGAATGTTGGTGAAAGATAATTTATTCAGTTACTTAACATCTTGTCTCTTGGCCATTTCTATCCAAGCTTCGAATCCTTTTCGGTGTCAATCAATGATATATGGTGTCAATCAAATGTATCGTTCCAACGAAATTATTACACTTCCCAGTATACCTAATGATCATTAAAGCGCATAAATATGAGATGCTAACTACCCAACGTAAGAATTATCTGAACATTTGTGCGTTTTAACAAAGATCATCTGGAGACACTGGTAGTATCTCAACGCTAAACATGGCGCGAGACACTGACTTATCACACCGAGAAGTGTAATGATTTCGTTGGAACGATACATTTGATTAACATCATATCATTGTATTGACATTAAAAAGAATCCAAAGCTTGGATCGAAATATACGGCCAAGATGTTAAGTAACTAAATAAATTATCTTCACATCAACATCTCATGTTTCCCCTCCTCAAAAAGGCATAAATTTGTTATTTTAATTTTTCTTTTAAATTGTAAGAAACTCTAATTTTTACTATTCTTTTTCTCTTTTTTAAATGATGACGTATTTCGAATAGATAAGCAAATAGAATCGTCGTTACAAAATAATGTTATTTCAACCAAGTAATGTAGTTTCAAACTAGATATCGCTCCTATTGGAATATCCGCTCGTCTCATTCTCGTTATTCCGTCTTTGCGTCGAGAAGTAATAACTAGAAGTGGGCAAATCTCGAAAAGCTCCGAGAGTCCGCGTGGCTAAATTGAACGGGAGGACGAGAGGCGAGAATCGAGGTAAAATTGACTCGCTACCTCTCGAGAATGACCGGATCGATTAGACTTCGTCGAGACGATGACAGGAACATCGTCGACGACGACAGCTTCGGGAACATCTGTGGTTCGACGTTCTTTTATGATTCGTCGAACAAGAGAACAAAGAAAGCGGAAAAAAGAACGGACCGATTGGACATGCCGTTGGAAAATCTCACTCGTAACTTCTTATGAAAAAAGCTTCGTATCCAGAAAACCCATTGTTCGCGACCAACGTTTAGCTTAAACGCTCGTGTTTCAGACAAAAAGACTTGTACCTCTCTATCATATTAATTAAAGTTTCCAGTCACAAACGTGCGCGTATAAGTGAAATATTAATCAACGCGCAAACATAATAATAAATCATAATAACGTGCATAAGATTGACGAGATATTTCTCTCGCAACCATTCAAATACTCAAAATACATGGTGATCCATTAAGTCTACGAAACGAGACGCGCGTAATTGTTATCCGGCGCAAGCTGTTTATTGGTGTTTCTCTTCACCGCGAATCTCGCTACCTGACGGTTAAATTCTAGAACGGCGCATTCAGCGTCGCGGACAAAAGCGTCACATCTGAAAACGCGAAGCACTCACCTTGGGTTGCCACGAAGAGCAGCATGGTGAAGAGCGTTGAAGCCATTGTTGTTGGTGAGGGTGATGTCTGCGGCGTGGTCCAACAACAGAGCCAACATGTCATCCCGTTTCTTAGAGATCGCATCGTGAAGAGGTGTGTCACCTTCGGAGTCCTGCAACCAAGAAAATATTCTTCTGTCACGTATATTCCATTTTCCAATAATTAGAATACATGAAAATAAAACATGCTAAAATTCCGATAAAAATAAAATAGATATTCGTGTAACACAATGCAGAATTTAATTAATCACTTCAATGAGATTATAAGTATTAACAAATAAATTTAAAAAAATCCTTTTTACTTGTTTGCATTGTTAAATTAAAAAATTATTAATTTTTATTTATTCATTTAAAATACTTTAGTTTTCAAAATAGTTTAGTTATTTAATATATGTATCTTTTTCCGAGAGGTAATATTTTTCGCAATAAAATTAGTTACGGATTTCAAAATGTTTAAAGATTATTATAAAAATGCTTATGAGCATCAATAATATTAAATTGTCAATTAATTAAATTTGTAATATTATTATTCTAGTTCTGTTAGGATTGCGTTTTAACACTAAAAATAAATTCGAGGCAGTTTGCAGGATTTATGATATATAAATACACATGAAATTGTTCCAACACTATAGATCCAGCTTGACCTTTATTTTTTAATGATTGTGTTGTTCACATCGCGGTCTAATATGATACTTGAATTTGCATATTTTTTTCCACGTATGTTATATGTCAAACACATAACGCACGTATGTCCAATACTATGCGCATTCCGATAATCTATCGTTTCCCTCTGTTCCACCAGAATCGTTAATCTTTTCAGGATTTGTAAGTCGTTTTTAACCGAAAAGAATTCAAAGACAGGATCACCGTAGATAACGAGTGGAACCGTACTATTCACCTGGATTCTCTACAGAACTGGATCAATGCTTCGGCCAGTTTTGGCTCCGGCGGTTACGATTCGAACGATACCTATGAGCTTCAGTTGGCGATAAAACGTACGGAAACAGGGGCCATCCATTAATGCCGAACAACGCAGTACGAACTCGTCGCTAGCAAACAAATGGATGAACGAACGAACGAACGAGTGAACGAACGAACGAACGAATGAACGAATGAACGAACGAGCGAGCATAGGAATAAACACTACAACATGGGCCGATGTAACGCGTACAGTTCACAGACAATGCAAGTATTTGCGTTTGAAAACACGCGTGATAAGAATGATAGACTTTAGAATAGCTGCCACAAAAGCTTTTAACAAGCGCTTGAAAAAAATAATTCTTTTCGCTGTTAGTAGTAATTCTGTCGTTTCAAGTATAACAAATAAGGTTAAATATTTTCATTCAAATTATGAATCTACTAGATTGTCTCTTTGGGAAAAAAAAATTTTACATACTCTATGCCGTCGATGCCCAACGACAACAATAATTCACTCGATGAAAAGGCGATATCGGAGAGTATCGTTTTTACGATAAATCGAAAACGACGAAGCGTAAAATAGCATCTGCGACAAGCTCATGACGATGCTCGCATTCCGGCGTAAAAACTAGGAAGAGCGAAAAGCTTCCGCGACATCAGCCATTGCCGGCTGCGTAAATAATAGGGCATCAGGCACAGATACTTTATGGGATCAGTTGGAAAAATCCTTTGTATAACTCCAATAACCGTGGAGGATAAATCTGCCGGCGCTGTCGAGAACCGCCGGCGCTATCTCGCGCTATAAATGCTGGCCATGTGTCACGCCACTAGGTAAGGGTAAAGGTGAGAAAGAGAGAGATAAAGAGGAAGAGGGAGAAGTAGCGGGAAAGGTGGAAAAGAGAAGGGAGGAAAGCTGAAAACGGAAGCAAAGCGAAGAGGAAAGCGAGAGGTCAAAGGAAAATGCCGTCGAGGCGAATAGGACTAGTTGGGAACAAAGATCGTGCGACAATCGCGGGACCTTGTCTTATTTACCTCGTCGTAGAATCTCGTCCATTATTCTTGGCTATTATTCTTGTCGAGAAAAAGTAATCAAGAGAAATAGCGCGATGTAATAGCGTTAATTATTTCATAAATGCGCAATTAAACGAACAATTTTGCAAGCTACAATATAAAAATTGCAATTTATAGAAGAATTTATGAACTTTTACAAAGTTCGAGTAATCAGTTCGTCAATGATTGTTACCTACTTTCGATAACTACGATGGCTATGGTGACTGTCGACGGCATCCTTGATTTCTAAAGATTACAACGACTCAGCCGCGAACAAAGATTTGTACGAGAGAGACGAGAAAATAGTAGGTCCCTGGATGCGGACTTTCAATTTGCGACGCTGACGTGCTCTTTTCCATCGATGTGGTCCTTCTCCCATTCGATGTCCTCGCTGTTCCTTCTGGGAAAGGGTTTGCATTATAACCCCTCTTCTCCGCTCTCTTCCGAGCCATCCACCTTCTTTATATCTCGCCGCCGCCCACTCGTTTAAGTCCAACAAATGACATTCGATTCATACCACACGCGCCACAGATAGCGTTCAAATAACTTGCGAAAACTTTAATTTCAACATTTCTCTTCTTCGTCCACACATTCGACCGCAATCGTTTCATCGTCGCGATTCACCGCCGCCGGCCATCTCAGGCATCACGATCCGTTTCGAGACGCTCGATCATTCTTAAGGCCGACAAATTGCAGAGACTTGTCAAACGTAAGAAGTACAAATGGTCCTTGCGCGGATTCTTTGTCACATATCATTGTAGTTTGCTAGATAACGTGGTTAGAAATATAAAAAAAACTATCTACGCGACAATAATGCTACTAGCTATTTAATAAATTGAGAACGATAAAGACAATCGGAAGGCCAAATAAACGTTTTCGTATATTTGTTCCGCAAAAGAGCATGTTCCTCAAATTTGCTTTGGCTAAAACAGATACCTGGCGTCGGTGTTCGTTGCTATCGGTGACGCTATGTACAGATCAGGTAAACGAGCCAGCGAAATGAGAAAAGACAACAGCAACAGCGCAAGCGAGTAGCCTGGAAGTGTGGATGACAATCAGCATCGGTGTCGAAGCTAGGATAAAGGGGAAGTAGAGAGGGAGGAGGGGCAAATCGACGACGAGGACGGGAAGTCGAAGCGAGTTGATTGCACCGCAAATATTGACATCGCTAATTCTTCCCCAGACCCGTCGTTGGGCTCGTCGAAGACGACGAGCTAACTAATGAGAGCTTTAAGACATCAGCAAGACGTAAAGCAAACTTAGATTTCAAGTGCTGTTGTCACTCGAAATCGGAGGAACAGTCATTCAACGTGACTGACGAATACAACGTGGCGAAGCATCTCCATTGTTACAGTACAGAACTAATAGTATTTCAAGTACCGTCACTTCTTATAACACAAATGTGCCGGAATTAAATTGCGTGGCTACTTAATGTTAGATCTACAGGCTACGCACTATCACTACATTCCATGTATATTTGTATTTCCGTTGATGAAACAATTTTCAAATATATACAATACATTACAATATTACATAATTCAGTATTTCAATAATTTACGAAACTTCCATACTATTCATTCTTTGATAAAGCAATCCATTCGAACAAATGTCGAATCGAATTTTAGTAGTTTGACTATCCGCTCGAACGAGCTTTTAGATCACATCCTCGTCAAATCTAATGTAACTAGGAACGATCGCAAAGGCGAATCCTGCAGCGTCCACCGAATAAGCTTAACTCCTTTTTCAACGACGATCGATGGCGATTTCGCTAAGACCGAATGAGAAGGGATGAAGGAAAGACGCGAGTAGAGATAGAGAAAGAAAAAGAGAAAGAGAAAGAAGAGACATCCCTTCCGCTTTCGTTGTTAAATCATCCCCCGATTTCTTCAACTGGAGAAGAAGAGGGTAGGGGGTAGAATAGAATTCGAGTCGTGACGGGAGTCTGGGAAGATAATGCAGACCGTGAGAAAACGGGACGGAGCATCCTCGAAGTCCGCGCCCGCGCTTGATTGCAACCAACCTTTCTCACCCAGCGTTTCTACTTTTGAGGAGGAGACCCGGGGATTCCTTTGGCCGATGTACCGAGGAGACGGGATCGAGTAAAGGCACCTCGCAAAGACAAGAACTGTATGCGGGTCGTGTACGAACCCGGACGCTTACGGAAGAAGAAGAGGAGATAGGAGAGAAGTCTGGATTTCCGAGTAGACTGTGAAAATACAGAGGCTGCAAGATTCTCCGGCTGGCTAAATAAAAGCGGCAAGTGCTAAATGAATTAACTAACTCATTATATCGACTGTGCTTGGACTTGTTATTCGATTTTTAAATGTGCACGAAGACATTGAAGCTTCTGTCCGCTAGTTTGTCCACTATCAGAGCACACTGAATAAAATTAGACATCAAAATATCTACGATATTTGCACCTTACACAAATTTTTCGTCACTAGTTCCCTTATCTTCGCCAAATCAAAACATCGTGATTGTATTAATTATTCTACGAAGCAAATTTATATTAAATTATATTAAAATATAATGTAGTTGGAAATTCTAAATTTGATCACGAAACTAAAACGGTATGTATAAAATTTTAAATAACATTTCATTTTTATGAAGCCATAATAATAGTTAAGAAACTGTTATCTACCAAAAAACTAATTAATTCATTTATGTCATTCATAATGTCAAATCTCCATTTACATTTCCATCTCCATTTACATTTGCTTACGCTTCAAAATCGCATAGCAGTACATCATGTAACGAATGAATGACGTAGATGAGCTTAAAATAGAAGCACTTATTAAAATCATTGTACGGTAATCATTGCACGGTTCGCTGATTTTTGATCAATGATTCGTGATCACCACGGTTGAAAGTAATGTCGAATCGTAGCTATATTACCGCCACGCGTGTCGACGGATTGTAATCATTGTATAGAAACGTGACGTTGATTTTGCGACGAGTATATGTGCGTATACGTATGCACTGTCACGTATGGCTGACTGCACGCTTCTAACGACCCGGCTCTACTTGGCAACGTGAGGGTGAAGGCAACCCCGAACACGACACTCGTACACAGCCGCACAGTTGCATAATATTACGTTTATACCTGACATTCATCATTAGCGGCGGTAATTTATGTTGAGCGCGAATGGTCCCGCGCGCGAACGGGCTAATTAATATAAATTGCCGGCGCGAGGATTACGCAGAGTGACGATGCCGTGATGCTGCGATTCATTGTGTACTGTGCGAATCAGCCGGGAGCGTAATGCCGAGCCGAATAACGAGATAGAACGAGATGCAAAATGAGATGCGTCATACTAAAATTATTTCTTCGGCTGGATTTTTTTAGAATTATAGGGATAAAAATAAAACGCGCAGCGGTGTACTGACTATATGCGCTAATTTAAAATTACATTGAGGATCGATGACCCAGTTCTTTCGGAGTCGGGCGACGCTTAATCCCGGGCACGGCGTCGCCAAATGCAATTCTCCCGAATCGAAACATCCTGATGAGATCGTTTTTTCTGAGCACGTCGTGCGCGAGTTCGCCGCTCTGCACTTTATGACGGAGACTCCGTAACCCGTCGTGTTTGCTGAATCACCATGGTGCAATACATCGGTATACAACGATATAAAAAAAGAGAAAGCAAAGGAAAATTGGACTCAAGAGAAAAACCAGTTCAAATAAATCGGTTCAAAATAAAATGACAGAGAATAAACCAAAAACATTTTTATGTCGTTAAGGTGATGCTGAAATCATGTTTTTTACCGACAAAAATATCATTTTTACACTGAAAAAGTTGTTGAATCACAAATATCAGTTGATTCAACTAAATATAGCGGTCACGAGCTGTCGAACAAATATTTGTTAATTCAAACAAATAACATGTTTTAAATTACAAGATTTTGTAGATATGACTTACGTATATTTAACCTAAATATATAAATAATCACCACGAATTAAACGCATTTAGTCAAATTAATAACCTTTTTTCTCACAAGTATAATTATTATATATATATATATATATATATATATATATATATATATATA
>NW_011627094.1:0-47047 GCF_000204515.1 Acromyrmex echinatior | reverse complement strand
TATATATAAGTCGTTAGAATTAAGTTTAAAAGCCTAAACAAAGATATTTTAGTATTCTATGAATTTGTGTGTGTGTGTGTATGTGTGTGTGTGTGTATGTGTGCATTGATGTAATAGTAAATAGTGATACGTTGATATGATAATATATTGTCTCGTAAATCATATGTTTGTAAACCGCATGTGTGTAAGTCGCATTTGATTGGTAAAACAGGACAATTTCAGTATCCCCTTAAAAAGATATCTTTTCAAACGCAAATAAATGTGCTGTGATTTATCATCCATGCGCTAGAAGAATTGGTAAACGTTCTTCTACTTCGAAATTACTCCAACTTCTAACAAACGCGACTTGATCGATGGTACTTATACAGGCCTAATTCTCTTGAGTATATTGTACATCTCTTGATTAGGAAACTTCGTCTCGCCATTCTTTTTCGATATAAAGTGACAGTACATCAATTTTATAAAGTATTTTTACGTACCAAAAATATGATTAATATCTCCAATCATGTATCACACATCACATTTATGTAAGTCTAAGTATAAATCATTTGAAAATTGTGTGTGTGTGTGTGTGTGCGTGCGCGCGCGCGCGTGTGTGTGTGAGACACTACAAATTTTAATAATTCAAAAAATATATAAAAAATTGTAATGTTTAGTAAATTTGGCAATGCATCGTTGAAATGGACTAACAGATGAGATGATATTTGCAATGACATCATAGCCTAACGTTTTTCAATAAGGACATTAACGCAAAAATGATAGTTTTGTAAGAACATTAGCGATATAAAATAAGTTGTATATCATTATATTATTAATATATGTACTGAGGAGAATCCTAGGATCGAAACGTTTTTATTTCGCTGATATTATCTAATATATAGAGAAATAATAATTTTTATACACTGACTTCCTATGTTAGCTTAATTAAAAGTAATATTTATTACGTTTTGGTACCAAAAAAACTTCATGAAAACTAACGCATTGTCACTTTATACCAAAAAAGAAAATTTTCTAATCAAGAGATGCACAATGCAAAATACTCAAGAGAATCAGCTCTGTATAATTTTCTTTCGATGCCAAACAAACTTTCCCGGGTCTTTGTTACGCGGTCTTCCGCGCACGAAGCAAAATTTAATTTAGCAAGGCGAGTCAAGAAAGGGTGGTAGAGACGCTAGCCGAGGCGAAATAGTAGTGGTCACAACAATAACTTCGGAAAACCCTGTGTCCGCACCCCGCCCGACCGTGACCACTCCTTGCTTATTGCTTTTAGTATTAACGCGCCCCTCGCTCCGCTGGGCTCCTCGCCGCAGGCTCGCTCTTTGTAGCGACAAAAGGGTCCCGACCAGTCCCGACTATATTTCGTGGTCACGAGAACTACCATTTCCTCTCTTTCTATTCCTTTCCCATACTCGTAAAACGAGTCGTCATAGAGAGACGAGCGACGTAACTTACTGCTCCGATGTATGTCACGTGTTTCCGCACCAGTGATTGGACAAGTATGATTGTTTCTCTTTGGCATTGCACACGCAAAAACAAAGATTAATTAACGAATAAAAGCTCGATACGGATAAATTTGAAACTGTGATCGTTGATGGGAAAAACGACAATATATTTCACGAATATTTAGCAAATAGTATTTTTATCTGTAAAAAGAATTTGCTAAAAAAAAATTTATAAAATCTCTTGAGGTAAATACAAAATGTAAAACAAGATTTTGTCTCTTTGCAACAACATGTATTTATATTAAATTGAATTTATATTAAATTTATAGAGCGCGTGACAATATAATAATGTTGTTTCGCGATACTTATTTTTCTTGCTGTCAACGCGTTCCTTTAAACATTCGTATATTGATGCTAAGCCCGAGTGATAGCATCATCCATCAAAGTATTGGTTCAGTCATGCTCTTGTCTCTGTGATACTACTTTGCGCCGCGTAAGCCGCGTTCTCTCTCGCGAATCAGAAGCAAACTTGTCATTGTGTCAACGTCGATCTAGCTATCAAAATATCATCGAATATCGGCGCGTCGCTCAAAACAGCAAGAACTGTCATCCATCAGAGAAAGCCTGCAACGTGCAGATGTCATCTCGCTTCACTCTCTGCTACGCTTAATTGCGCAACGATCGATACGTGACGCTTACGCATTATATATATATATATATATATATATATATATATATATAGTACATGCAATTAATATCGAGCAAAAATCATATTTTTTTCTTTCGTCTATAATCCAGATCAATTCTGTATATAAATTGCATTTGTCACATATTGCAACAATATTGTATAAATCATATTTGTCATATATTGCAAGAAACTCACGAACAAATATCGGAACTACGATTATTTTAAACGAGAAGAGAAGATTGCGAATTGTCTATAAATCGAAAAGCATTTGACGATCATTCGATTCAAGCCGAGGTAACCCTCACCGAGAATGAAGAAAGATGGCAACACTACTTTGGTGATGCAACCGACGCTAGCAACCGGAAGTCTGCCGGAGGTTCTCTGCGAAAGGATTCCGCGAATGTCACTAACAGTCCACCTCCGGTTGATTCGCGACGGCGCTGCCGGCAGTTTACGGTTTTCCGGGCGGGCCATAACTTCGGACCAGACAATTCATAAAGCGGGCACAGCAAGAGGAAGAAAGTGGAAGAGCGAGTGGAAAGACATCTTTGGTCGGTGTGGATAAGTGGATGGCTGGTTGGGTAGAGTCGTTGTCGTCGCCATCGCCGCCGTCGCCGTCACTACCAAAGTGCTCTCTAAATTATTCTCTTGAGCATCACGAGTAGAGGGGTCTTGGAAAACGGTGCCGGACCTGGATCGGAGAAATAGAAGTGGTCGGTTTGTGGCGCAGGAGAGTAAAGGACGACAGGGGAGACGGAGTGAAAAGAAAAGATCAAGCACGACGGACACAGAAGCTTCATTGCAACTGTTATTTACTTCGCCTTCCTAAGACAGAGTTTACTCTTGTTTCAATTAATCTAAAATTGTCAATATGTCTGAAATTGTAAGCAATAAAAACAACATATAGAATAAACTATTATAGGTAAATATTTATAATTGGAATAAAATGTATGTTACGTTCAACTTATTCAATTATTATATTCCATGTATTGTAATCAATAATATTTCCGCAATATAACACTAATGTATTGTTATGTAATAACATGAAAAAGATTTTATGTTAAAACTTCGAAAACACAAACATGAACTTTCAATTTGAATTTTTGGGAGAGCGCTGAATCGTGAATATTTCGCCACATTAAACTTCTGAAAAATGTTACGGCGAACTATCGTAAATAATCCGCTGAAACCAGTATCCCGGTTTACACGTTGCTCGTGCAGTTGCCGCGTATTTGAGATCTATTTCCCTGCCGCTACAACTCCCATTCGTACTGCTTCTTGGTAACCGTCCAAACCATTGCAATCTACTTTTCGTCGGAATAATGGAGAATATACTATTTAACCAAAAGAGACACGGATCCTAATAATTATACGATTAGACCTTCCACCTCCCATGCAAATATATTACTTTTGTCGCACTAATAAAGTACACTGATGCAATTTCAACTCGTAACATAAATTTTAGCTCTGCTATATAAGCGTCGAAATTACAGTTTACCGCATCGCCTAGCGTGCCACTACAGCTCTAACTCAGCATCAATTTTCACGAATACGTACATAAATTTCGATGAATTCACGTAAATCTCTAATTCTAGTCATACATTGGGGATCGAACTATACACGCGAGACCCCAATGCTCACGCGAGAAGGATTTTCGAGCATCGAGAAGGCGTCGCGGTATTTCCAGACTGGCTAAGAAGCGAGGCTTACCGACTTGATTCTACCTTGAGTCTATCCGACATCGACTAGACGAGGACATTCTCACCACGCGACACGAACGAAGGAAAAGGAAGTCTCGGTGCGGAACGGAAAGCTCGCGAAACGGCTGGTAGGATGAGCACGAGATTAAAGTATTTGCGACTGTAAGAACAACGTGACCCAACTGTTAACCGTCGACCACGCCTGCTATGTTGTATATCTTCTCACAATGCTTTCATCGTTGATATATAACCGTGACATAAATATAAGTATCTAGCTTGTTTCAACAGCATAATACAAATAATTGACAAAACATCGCCGTTAAGTTTTTATTCTTGCTGTCGAGACTCAACTGTTGTTTGTCGTAAATTTTAATTACATTAGTCCCTAAGAAAATACTACCTCGATCATCACTTCTTTTCTGAAAATTGCATCGTTCTCGCGACGAAAACTTCTCATCAGCCGAAAGTGAGCGAACTAAAGTAACACCTTGACAACTAAGTTTATATGTTTGCAAACTCCGCCGGTCAAAGTAGGACAAGCTTCCTTGCAATCTACGTTTCGGCAGCTAATTCCAAAATTACTTTAGTGAGTCAAGAGAATCAGGATAAGAAACGCGGACTGATGTTTACGAGAATTACCGCTAGTTCGGTCTAATGGCAAGAACTAACAGAGTATCGCGCAACTTTGGAGACATGATACCAACAACGAAAACCGGGTCGCGCGATATAGTTCTTATGTAAGGAAACAAACTCGTTTCGATATTGCAGAACATCTTCTGGTGCCAAATCGCTTCTCATTTACAAATTACATACTACATATTCCTTTGCGATGTTTGGATTATATAAATAATCTGGTGAATAATAGCTTGTGGGAAATTTCAAGCTGATACAAATAATTCGGACAAGCGGGTAAGCGATAGCTCATAGACACGTAGCGTAGTCGCGTTTCATCCTTCTAATTATGGAGTTTGCGCCACACCACGAAGCGCATCATGCCCGTGTCCGCCCTTAACCGGCGATGCACGTTAATCCCGTTACTTCCGCGGTCTTAGCTTCGTAATCCACGGCTCCTGATTTATGCGGCAGATACTGTAGAGATAACTCGACGGGCAAGAGAGCGGCGGGTCACACAGCCAGAATACTACTGAAATAAACTATTGTATCTTGAAGAATGCTGAAAATCTTTGCTTTACGTACGAACAAGGCTTAAATCGGAATTGACCTCATTTTCAGACAGTAAAAAAATATCTTTAATCCTAATGCATCATATATTATAAATTCTAGCACCATAATATTTCTCAAAGATTATAACCTTGTGAATAAGCCACATTGGTGACATTGATCAACAAAAATGAGATAAAATTTTTCGAGTATAACGCAATAGTATTGTTTAATCGCGTAATCGAGGTATCTGGAAAAATCTTCACAAAGAGAAGATAAATTCACTTTAAGGAGTACACAGCGTACTGAATGGCGGCCAGTTAAGCACTAATGGTTTCGAAAATCAGCCACGCTCTATTTCTAAATTCTCGGCGATTATAGACACTCTCGTTCCGTCTAACGATCCGTTAAATCTAATCCTCTCTGATGGGACAGTTCGAAAGGGGTCGAGAGTTCATTTCGAACTCACCCCAGGTGCAGCTTTCGGTCTCGATATCTTTTGGTCGATCGGTCGATGGTGGAGAGACGAGCGGGCGAGCGGGCGGGCAGGCGAACGTGGCGATTAGACATTCTTGCTGGTGTACGGGGATAAAATAAAATTGGGAAAAGGTATCGAGAGATTCGAAGAGAATGTGTACCGATTGAGACCGAGCCAGGCGCGCGACCAGCCTGGTTGTTTGCTATGTTTATAGCGGCAGTTACTGCTCGTAAAATAGCACCTAACTGGACCCACTCGCACACAATTCTATTTTCTTACACACACACACACGTAAAGTACACGACCTGCACACGTCGTCCTTTCTCATCCCCCTCCCTCTCCCTCCCATCTTCATATAGAGATTTCTGGTTCATCACCGCATAACAGCTCTCTAAGTTGAACTTTAATACATAACCATATTCTGATCGACACTCTACGATCCATGAAGCAAAAAAAATATCAAATGATCGCACGACAATCGATCAAATTATTCACCTTATTACAAATTTATGTGTCCAAATATCGCAGAAATCGATATCGGAGTTTTCCGGCGCGGTAGCTACTGACGGAAATACATATACAGCAACATTTGTTATTCACGAGGCAAAAAGAACCGCGTTCTGTTCCTGAAACACAGCATCGTAGGAACACAACAACTCATTGAAGTTGAAAATTGGTTACTTACAACATGTACAGTACATGTTCGGAATAACATAATTCCGAGACAAATCCTCGTATGCACGCTACAATAATTCACATCCGCAATTGATCCATTAATAACAAATGATATTGAATAACGTACAGTGCAATTACATTTGCACGGTGATCAATATTCCAAACATATCTAAATTTATTGCAATTCAACGGTCTGTATTCATCTATCTTTCGACCGTTTAATACCACGTTTCCGATTTAGTTGATTTGTTATCGCGAGATTAGATTTTGAATGAATATAATGTTATAGTAGCGCACAACCATGAGTAACACGCGGATCTCTACCGAAAAGTCGAATTATATTTGGCAAAATGCCGAGCCAGTTAGGTTGGTAGGATGGGCGATGCTTCGGACGGCTGGACAGCGCGGTGACAAATTATAATATAAAACAATAGAGGATCGTAACAATCGACCCCGCATGCCTGTATACGTGCTGCGTGAACATTATGCAATGTCCACTAGGTAATAAAATAATATACGCTTGCGCATAGTCCCCGCTCATAAAGGCATCCCATGAATATTTCATACTGCTTAATTCCGTGGGTGTTATAATCGCCGCGGGATGTAGATACCCATCCAACTATCGCCCAAAAGTAATCTACCGGATTCACGCAAACGGCTCACCGACAAATTTTCGAGGTTGAAAAGATGTTTATCTAATTAACAATTAATCTGCTTCTTGATCAAATTCAAGAGTAAGCTATCATTCCCGTTTTTATATTTTCATTAATACTTCATGTCACATGACTCGTCCAACCAAAACATAATTGTAATACCCATAATTTAGGAAGCACATAGAAAAAAACAATGATGTATTTCATGGTTGTAGAAACGATATGTAAGTATCACATAATTTTAAGGATACTTTAGAAGAACAAAGATATATTTTTTCGTTATCTTATATAATCATAATAATTATTTAAAAATGTAATCTAACACACATGTAACCTAAACATAAATACAACAATTGCAATTTAATAAATGTTATACGACTAAGACCCAGTTGTACCAACGTTACTTTAATTTTAAGCGAAGCTCTTTGTTCCTGTCTCTTTTCGGTTTTAAAATGAGATAGAGAGAGTTTTAAGTCTCGCTTAAAGTCAAAGTAATGGTGTATAAAGTAAAGTATTGGTGCAATCGGGCCTAATACATATAAAATACATATTACAAATAAATGTAAAATTATCCAACATTAAATTTATTCAACTTCTATTCGTCAGAGATGCATTCGAGGAGATGCTATTAGTGTTTTTCAAGGAGATACTATTAGCGTTTTTTGTGCCATTCTTATTTTGTATCCAATGAATAATATAATATAAATAAAATGACACAAATAATTCTAATAATGTCTCCCCGAACGCAGTCCTGCAGATTGCTCACGATCAGTTCAAAATTAAATGTCACATACATATCGCTACAGCCTCTTTATGCACATTTTACTATCCAAAGTATCAATTTTTATCACTATTCTATCTATTTTGTATATATTTTGTATATACGCGTTTAAAAATATGTAAAAAGAGACATTTATTATATTGTAGTAATATGTTATTGCTATATTTCTAATATAAAATATTATTATACATGTAACATGACACTCGTGCAATATTCCATCTACGTCTAAGTTACATATTGTGATCTGCTGGCGGAGAGATTAAAAACGAATACAATAATGCAACTGATTAATTCCTCGTGAACATCATTGCATAAATCGTCACATTTCGCGAGCGAGTCCATTTGGGAAATCATACTTGGGCCGAGTGTCCCTTCGCGGATGCCAATAACCAAAATAATACGCAATACATCAGAGCCCGCGCCAGAGATGTTCTACGGTGACATGTTTATAGCTGTCAATGCAGCGTTCCGTTCTCGTGAGCCGCGAAGCGAGGGTCACGTCGGCAGTGTCTGATTTACAGTCCCGGTACATGACATTGCCTCAACTATTGCTTCAAAAACCACAGATCTGTCAGCGCGTAAGCGTTGTCTCGTTATATGAATTGTCAATTGTGAAACACGGTAGTCTTCAATGTCGTTAAAGAATTCAGAGCTCAATAGTAACTGTAGGCATACTCTATATAAAGAAATTCCATGTTTCAACTGTGTCGATTTTATTTCCTTACATAGTGGACCGTTGACACCTGTCAAATACTTGTCGCATGAATAGAACATGTATGTGGCGGGTCGTCGAAACGCTTGGCAATAATGGCGAGCGTCTTGGCGAGGCCCTTTGGTCACACTTTTCGAAGATACATTGGCGCCTTTCTGTCGCTTGTCAAACGCATGTATACGGCGCATATTACACACGAAATGGAACAGTCCCAGAGATACCATCATGCCTATATTAAACCGGTACGTGAGCTGTGCTATATGCTGCGACGGTACTCGAGGCGTTTGAGTATCGCGGGACGAATATCAGGACAGCCGGTATATTCGCAGTCGGAGAGATCCCTTGAAAAGGGATGGATTGAGAGAGAAGAGTCGAGAGGACGGTGACGAAGAAGGGCGATCGCGAATGTACAGAATTACAAGACACACGAGACCATCGCCATCCCCGGATTCATCTCGCCTCGTACTCGGCAACGATAACATGGCCAACCTAAAGGCACGTGTGGGATTTATCATCCTTGCAGTCTCTCCAACTTATATGCATCGTGAGTATATCTCATCGCTCTATATAACCATAGCCGAAACTGACAATGTATCATACAAAGATATAATAGAAGGCGAGAAATATTCAACTTGATCCCCGAGACAAAATTTGTTCTTCGTTTTCTCTAAAAATATATTACATTATTAACGAACATTATTAACGAACAAAAAAGTATCACAAATACTCGGAATTTAACATATTCTAATCTATTTTAACGTCAAAATAAAAATGATTCATAATAGAAAACTAAATATAAAATATTTATCAATTTGCATGACAGAATAGAAACCACCGAATATAATCAACTGTATCCCTTGGCAAATCTATCGTAAAAAATATACCGAAGAACATTCACGGTACGTTTCGTCGTTCGACTTGTATAAGTTCCATTTCCCTCGGTATTTCCTACGTGCAACGAATAAATCATCCTCCGGAGAGTCTTCCATCTGCATGAAATAGTGCTCTCCCGCGAAAAATGCCTTGTTGGCTTTCTCCGTAAAGTCGACGGCCATTTCTTCGATCAAAGTAACGTCTTTACGTGATCGAAGACACATTCGTCGTCTTTCCATATTTCTCAAGAAGCTATAAGCTCATTCGAGTGCAAGTATAATATAAAATAAAAAACTAAGAAAAATTCTATCATCGCGAATATATATTAATTGCAAGTAATAACTATAACAAATTCTATGTTATAACAGTGTCGTTATATTCTTGTAGCGTTAATCATTTCGTTTATCTATCCAATTTGCGATCATAAAGAAAATCGTAAAAACAATTCATACAAATCGGAATTTCCTATTCTGACGCGTTAAATTGCAAGTAAGTCGTTTCGACGAGTACACCTAGCTGCATACCTAATTTTAGTTGCACCCACCTCTTACGCCATCGTAACTGCTTTCTGTGCAGAACACGATAGTAGCACGTGCGCTCAAACTTCGTAACCCTACTCCATATCATGCGGTTCGGCGGATTCCAAAAAGGCTTGTTACGCTGGATGTCGTGTTTCAGAAGTACTTCTCTATATGTATCCAGAATTATTAAAACGAATACATCGAACTTTCGTCCGAAATATCAAATAAAATCGTTAGACCAGATCATACATGGTTTCATCCGATACAATGTAAATTTATCATATTGGTTCGCGAATCGAATTCCATCATTATTCTTTATCACTACAAAAACGCACCAAAAACATCGTGCCAAAAACATTTCGCGTCGGCGCGAAATAAAGACAGCTGCATTTCCGATGTTAGACACCGTAAAGTTATCCCGGCCGTGTGTTATGCTGGCCAAATAGCCTCGGACGGTCTAGGAACGTCGAGGCTGTTACCATTTGCATAGAATTCCGAAGCGATCCGGGCAAGTCGTTTCCATGCAAGTCGGTAAGTAACGCCGTACGACATCGAGAGGATTCCTGTCGAAAGGCTGAAGCAAAGAGAGGGAGGGAGAAAGAGAGAGAGAGAGAGAGAGAGAGAGAGAGAAAGACAGAGCATTCAATAGGAAGAGGTGGAAAACCTATCGAAGGGTGGAAGGTGGATCGAGTTATTCGACGGTTCCGTGCGGAAATGATTCGCCGCATTATCGTCCCATTTGCGTAATCTAGTGTGAACGTTTAAATCCACTCACCACCTCACCGTCGTCACCGCAGCCAACGACGAGGCGTCAGGCTGTAACGAGCGCTGGTTCGACGAATATCTCGAGGCTTCCGTGCTTTATAGCACGGAAGATTTCTACCGATCTTCTATCACGTCGGCAGTTTTGGCACGTAGATTCAATGCGCGTATATGCAACGCGATAAAGGCCTCGACATCAAGAAATCTCTCGCGTCGAGTGTATAAAATAAACTTAAAAAAAAAAAATGTTAATTTTCAACTATCTTCTTACAAAGTGAATAATATTATAGAAAAATATTGTAACGGCTCAACTGCATTTCTACAAATCAATATATCAATCTAACACGTTCTCGCCTATGTGCAATCGTGGAAATAATTAGTCACACCTTTAACTATTCTGAAATCAGTTCAACTTCGTCACACCTTGTGGTTATACAGTCAGAGCATAGCCACCGTTTGATTCGCACGACAGAATCCACTTGACCTAACCGACGTATTACAGGCTCTGGACGTAGGGCGTGGACGCTACCAGCATGCAACGTTTATTCCTCGCATGTAGGACTTATATACATCTCTCCAGTTGGCTTCTCCAACCCCTGTATTTCCATCCACCCTCTCCCTCGACCAACCCCTGGTAGCAAGTCTGTGATTATAACGAGCGAGACGCGCCACAGCTACCAACTAGACGAGTCTATAGCTGCTGGTCCCGACTGCCACTAACCCGAGAGCTACCTACGACTATGGTTTAGTAGTGCAGGCACGCTCTCCACACCGGTGCTCAACCTACATTAATCTCCCGCTGCGCCATCGAGAAAATAATAGAAAGTGAATCGCGACCGCCAGCTCGACCGCGTATCGCGAAAACTGCGGTTCGCCTAACTATTCTACCGGTTCGATCATTGGAATTATTAAAACATCAACAAAGGTTACGTGGTGAGTTCCAGATTGACCAATACTACTATTTATTCGTATTTATTTTGCAAAACAGATTATAAAATTGAAATTGTGAAAATTAAAAATACAAATTTACCTATATTCTGCATAATATTCATAATTTTACGATAATTAATGTGATCTTTAGAAAGATCTTTTATTAAGATCTTTCTGACTTACGAAAAAATAATAGATATACGAATATCGCTTATGTTCGGCGCGATTATTTATATCGTGTCTATCTTTTCTCACAGTGAAAGGTCGTTCGTTACTCTCAGCATGAGTGTTGAGCCGTCGGGTGTCAGCCTTAAAGGTGAACAGGAGCTCGACCTCTCTTACTGATAAACGCCCCGTTGAGTACAACGCCTATAATATTTCCGTATCAAAAATCGAGCTGGATAAAGCGTGCAACTAGAGAAGAGGCGTTGGGCCGTAAATTGTTATACGGGTATACGATCTGTACTGTTTTTACATGGTGGCATCGCTTGTCCGCCTGAGCGTTACTATCGTTCTCGAATCATGGGAGATACTCTAATCCGTCGATAAAGGCCGAATTGATTTTACGAGCTGACATTCGAAACGACAATGTAGATCGTGCGAATTGCTCGCATAACACGGAAGGGTTACAGTCAGCGCACGTAGTGATGTCTATTTTAACAGTGGAAATATCCGAGTATCGATAGGCTCTCAAAAAAAAAAAAAAAAAAATAGGTCAGTTCAAATGGGAATTTCAACAATTTTACAGATTTTTATCGTGTCTCGTAAATAGCAAATAAGTAGAATAAATTATATCGTTATTAACAATTTTATTTCTTAAATTTCTAATTAATCCCTTTTTTTCTTATTAGAGAATGCAGATTTATTATAAACTATACAGCAGCGAACTTCTTTGTAACGAATAATTTTATCGATATAATGTGCTTTTAAAAAGGTACCATAATTTTTTTACTTTTACTAATTTTACTTTATTTACTTTTTTATAAATTTTATTTGTTTTTTATATATATCTTCTACATGTATAACATAAATATTACAGAAAAAAATAGCAAATACCAAAGACGTTTTTTAAATAATTCAAAACAGCCCAGTTTCACTTTTATGGTTTTTACTGAAGATAAATTCGTGTCCATAAAATCTGATAAATACTTTACGTTTGTAATTTGTCTGCATTCTCCAACATCGACTCTCTTCTCTTCGTAGATATGGTCGGTGAAGAGCGAGTAAAAGGCAAGTCGTGCAGCTTAAGTAAATAATGAGGCCCTCTCCGCGGAAACTCGCGATACAGACGAGAATCCATGCCGTGGTTGTCTTTCCGCGCACTGAACATTTTATGGAGCAGTGAACATTACGATGCATAAAGTGCAACAAATCAGAATATAAGTTACGTAGCCACTTCTACCTCCATAACGCCACTCCGCAAAAACGATGGATGTTCCTCCATTTCTATTTCATCCTATTCTGCATTTTCCACCTTTCAAATTGTCTCTCATTTTCTTTCGTCTATTCTCAAATATTTTGCATCGACAAATACGTTCCAATTTTTGTTTCATGACATTAAATTATGATATACGAACTATTTTTTAATTGCATCATTTAAAAGAATACAAGTATATAAAAGAATAAGGCCAAGAAATAATCATAAATTAAAAGAAAAGCCTATGACAATCAACACTAAGTGATCGTGTAAGAAGTATATTAATAAAATAAGATACAGTCGATTTCGATTCTTGATTTGAGTTCTTTTTAGTATAACACTGATCAGTTAACAAAATAACTAATATTTCACTTTACAATAGAATTATCAAAATAAAGGTCATGAATATGTGTTACAAACTGACATTAAATTAAATATTTTACTTGACATAGGGATTTGCTTAGTGATTCAACGTTTATCAACGGACAGTCGTTTCTTCATGGCTAGGCATAAGCTTGGTCAAATATTGGAAATCGCCGTAATAGGAAATGAGATCAAGAAATGAGAAGACGCGAACACGTTCTACGCGCTCTTTCCATTTCTTCGGCCGCACGTGCCGGGCATAGCGAACATTCAATGCATAAGAAGCACGATCGAATATAAATCATGCCTTTGTATTTTTGCCCGGCAATCCCGCGGAGACAGTTGAATAATTTCTGAAACGCCTCTGTACGTGCTCGGACGCCGTAATTTATAGTGCGCGAGAGTAACGCTTGCTTGGATCGGCCTGGTACACAATGCGTCTCGCTTTGAGAGCGAGGAGGCTTGATCGTTACCATTATATGCGTTTATATAGGAGTCGCTTAATTCAAAAAGGAAGAAAAGATAAGGATCGTTATTGTATAGTTTCCTTATAAAAAATTTAAAAAAAATCTCTTTTCCCCTCATCAAAAAATCACATATATATTGTACACATACACGTAATTTTATATAATAAGGGAGAAAGAGATTTTTTAAATCCAAGAAGTATTCAAATTCTCCATATTACTGTGTAACAATCTGAATATAATATAATACGTATTGTGGTAAACGTTACAATGTAACGTTCACTACAATACATTTGAAACACTTCTTGGTACGCTGAAAAATAATAGCATACGTCTCTACAGTCTACCACGCAAACGTAAAATGTAATTGCGAAAAGTGTAAATGTCAAGGCATATATGAGCGCCTATTATAGTCTAGAAAACGTTTCATCAGAAGTATACTGTTTTGTATTACTTGCTCCTGAATATTAGTTCCGCAAAGCGAGACGGGGTTCCGGTCATTGACGGTCATGTTACGCAACTGTATCAGGTTGCCAGATATTACTGTCTCTACGGCCAGATCATAAAAATTGATAAACCCGTCCCTGACATCCTGCGGGAGTAGTCCGGGATAACTCGAGACAATCAACGGGCTTATTGGGCTAACACTTTTGCTCGAGTTAACTGGTGTAATTGCCCGGGGGTTATTCTCGTTTCGTTAACCCCACATGGTACGTTCACTACGATCGCACCTCGCCCATCGATCATCCCCTATTTCTTTTATCTTCTTTCATACGCGTATGATATAGTTGCATTTAACCGCATGTCGCACGTTGAGAGATATCTTGTCTATAATATTATTTTATACATACAACTTGTATCGCCAATCATCAAACTAACATCGACATCCGAATTATCGCAACATTATCATAATCTTGCAGAAAAAAAATATCAAGATATGTGTAAAGAATTCTAAATATATTCTGAAAATAATATAGATGTACTTTTCCTGATTTAATATAGTATACTGTTAAATTAATAATGTCAAATTATATCTAATTTGAGTTATTTTTAATCATTTCTATAGATCGCTACTGCTCGTACATAATATATGGTTAATTTAATTAAAACGATGGATTTATACAATCTAATTCAAGAAAATTTATCAAATTCGAATTAAATTAAATTTATTATTTACTAATGCATACGTTAATACAGATGTTTTTATTTTAAAACTAACCCAAAAATGGATTGATTTATATTTTGACACATGTAGAAGTTACAAATAACAAAATGTTTTTAATAGCGAGTTCGATTGGACGCACTCAATGCACACATTGGTGCACATTAAAGCCGTCGTATACAAAATAACATTTAGCATAAAGATATAATATGTTTATACATAAACATAGAAATTGATTAAATTCTGAAATACTCAATACATTTTATTATACTATTAGATAAAATATGTATTTTATAATTCGAAATATTTGCATTTCACTTTTATACTCAAATTAAATCAGTGTACAACGATTTTAATATGCACCAGTGCACAATAATGCTTCCAATCGAATTCGTCATAAATCAAGGAATTGGATTACTATTGTTCTAAAATAAAATTAAGTACGATATTCACCTTCAACAACAAATGCAAGTTTTTATGCTCAAACAATCTGTTTTCTATTTAATTTTTTCTTCGACATTAAAACACGATAAGATTAAATGTTACTACTTCAAAATTGCAGCATTCTATTTCCAAATTTATCTTTAGCGTGTAATCATAATTAGCAACGAGTTATATAGAAAACAAAGAAATGTACGTTTTTCGGCTCGCTTATTTTCAATTAGAGAGCCGGGAACTGTGTGACATTTCGAGCAGCAAGAAAAGTACCGACAACAGCAGAAAATGGTCGTTTCCTACCGTCTCCTACCTTGCGAGACTCGCCGTTAATTTTAAACGTCGTAAATCACCCAGAATACCCTTCGCGCACGTCAGCTTCACTCAGCAGCCTCTGTCTAGAGGTGCTTTATGGATTCATCTCAAGCGAAGCTAACAGGTTGGTAAAAAGAACGAAGAAACGATGGGATACCGGCGCGTAAATAACGTTACATCATCAGGACCTGCTATTTCCGTGACAATCGTTCCCGCTATCTAAATTAATGACTGCCGTCATTATTGTAACGTCATTATTGTAATAAAATTTGATATATTAAGAGACACTTTAGAGTTAAATTAATAAAATTTCTCGCAAATAATAATAGTAAATTAATAAATAATTTTATAAATTAATAAAATAGCGAAAGTACTTATACGAATTAATTCACTTTGTTGTAAATTTTATGTTTAAATAAATCAAGTCAGTAAGTAATTAATGAGTACATTTCTGTGATAACTATTTATTATTAAAAATTTATGTTACAAAGTTATAAATAAAAATATATTTTAATCATATTATATTGTAATATAATTAAAATCGAAAAATACAGAAAAGAATAAGAGAAAGTTAAACTCAAACAATTAAAGTATAACCGCGATTATCGAAGTCTCTGATTAGATGAGGACTAACGCTAATGCTGGCAGAATCCAGCAGCTTTGGCCGGGTGATGGTCAACAGCAGACCAAAGGGAAGAGTAAACGAGCAAAAGGGTAAAAGGGACCAGTGATGCAATGAGCCGGCAAACTGATGCGGCTCCAACGACGCCCAAATTGATTTACTTGACAAAGATTGAGTTACCGAATTAGAACTGGACGTAAAACGGCCTCGTTCGACCGTTATTCAAACCTAACACCCTAATGATGCGACAGGATTGCTGTTTATACTTGAGAACCTGCTCTGTCAGGATTACCCTCGCCTCGTCCCATCAAGCGAAAAGCGATCGTTAAATTACTATGTTAAGGATAAATAGCAAATTGAATCTTTCTGGAAGCTGTAAATGGACACGTTCAATCTTTGGAGGAAAAGCACAGAAGTTCTAAAAATGGATACAAGCTATACACACAATACAACACTGTATCAAAAAATTTATGTAGTCCACGTAAACTTGAGTAAAAAGTATGAAAGCGGGAGTGACATGGTTTTTGGAAATATAAAAATTTAAACAGCTCTATTGCATGGAACACTTATCCGTCAGCAGGTGCATTATCACGTCGGGAAAGTTCGAGCACAAAAAGTCAAGGCAAAAAGAGAATGTGAGGTTAAGGCAAAAAGCAAACAGAAATTATATCGAACCAAGGATACAGCAAGGCAAGATGTTTTTGCATTTTGTATAATTTCGGAGAGTGCATATTGCCCATATTACGAAACGGTACAAACTCGAGAATAAAAATTACTATAAATATTATAACGCAAAATGTATGCAACGCGTTCATACCAAGATGTCTAGCTTAGAACGCGTTTACGTTCGCAACCTCTCTCTTTTCCCTTCCATTCTGGTATGTTACTGCTTATATCCGCCACATATATGTATGTACCAACTGAAAACAAAGTTCTTACTCTTCTCTACAAAGCAATAACTGTCTTTCGTGCCGCTTTGCATATTCGAGAAAGCATCTGCTTTCGCGCAGAAAAGTGAGAATGCTTTTCTCCCGATTACAATTCGCTATAGAAGCGGAGAAAGGAAATCAGGAAAAATGATGACAAATTCTTCGATAAAAAAAATGATAAATCCAAAAATTACGATGTATTAAAACCGAATAACTTCCCTCAGTATATCAGCATTCTAAGATGACACGGTTATTGGAATTCCCATTTCCCACAAAACTGCCAAATCGGATCGCCGAGTGATTCCGGCAGAACTGCAGTCTGTTCGTTGCATCTCTATGACGGTCGATTCCCTCTATCTCTCGATAAGGACGAAGAACCAATCTCCGGCATATCGGACGTAAAAGCGCCTATAAACCAGCGATAAAGCGACAATGTCGGTAACTTTTTGGAAATGACAAAACAAAACTATCGAATGCCAACGAAACGATCGCTTGTGTACTTGCAATCATGTATGACCAACCTACGATAAGTTGCAATCGGCTATTTGTAATGTTTTACGACACGACGTCTATCAAAGATCTTTTTTATCTTTATTGATGACAATTGTATATTAATATATCAACATTTATTATTAAAAGGAAATTAGCATGTTATTCTTTTGTGTACGGTAATAAAAACTCTACAATCTTCTTGGTGAAATGTTCAGATGAATCGGTTTTAATATTTGAACTATCGTTAACACAGGCAGTAGAAAGATTAAATTTCCGGTAGAGTACGTAGCTGGTATTTTATACCCATTTTCCTCATATATGTCGAGTAGAAACATTACCAGTCGCAGAACTCCAGTGTTGAAATGTAACGGCTTAATGACGACAAATGCGGTAAAATTTAACATTTGCTCAGCATGATGCGGCACGTGCCAAAAGCATAAAGAGCGCACAGAGAATTATCAAGAATTTTTGAATTTATTTTGAGTTTTATTATTTGAACATTGCATCCCAATTCTAAAAACTACAAAAATTTATGTATTGCAGTACGATAGGAAATTGCAAAATAAAATCTGAAAAAGTACAAGCTAATCGTAATATTATTTGTCGTAATACTTGTAAAGTTTATTATAGTATTATATTATTTCTCGCACTAAATTAAAAAAAAACGCCATAAATAACAAAAAATAATATTAACAAAGAAAAACAAATAAAGCTTTTAACAGTCAAGCTGGATTTTAAGATAATTCAATATAAATAATTGATATATACTACATATGTAGTCATTCAAACTTCGTGCCAAAATAATTTTTTAGTCTTGAAACGCAAACTCGACTGAACTACTGTAGTAATATCACAAATTAAATTGTATTTACTGAAGAGGATCCAAACCAAGGATCGAAACGTCTTCAATTATTATATATTATAAAACGTAATTGCAATAATTCAACTTCAGCTTTCAAGGCTTTTTTTCCTTATTAATTTAATTCATTAGAGCATAGAAAATTTTTTTATAAATTAAATTGACTATTAAATTGCTGATCAATTTAATTTGTGATATTATTACAGCAATTTAGTCGAGTTTGTGTTTCAAGATCGAAAAATCATTTCAATGCGCAGTTTGAACGATAATTATACATATAATATAAGTATACATATATAAATAATATAAGCCTATATAAGTATACATATATACGTAATATAAATCCATACCAAATTACCCAACCATCTAAGATCCAGCTTGATCGTTAAAGGCTTATTCCTTACTTGTTGTGTAATCACATGGTCTTAAAGAAGTCTATGTTAAATAATATTAACTTTCTTTTATTTGTTAATTGAAAAAATAATAAGATTCATTTTTAAATAAAGAAATAAACTTAATTCACACAAAAGTATCTTCATAATCTTTGATAATTTATAATTTAAATTATTGATATCTCGATTTTTTTGTCAAAAAATAATTCACTCTGTATTAAATACGTGATCCTTATTTCAAAATAAATAAAAAAAAATTGTTAACATTATATTAACTTTATAAAGAGCAGATCAAGATTAATTCTTTTAATGCATATCTATATCATCCTAATTGGAGATGGGATTATCATGTTTCTCGAACTATCTCGGACCTCGATGGTAGATCAAATGAGACGGGCAAATGCGACGAGACAAAATGAAATAAAAAGAGATAAAATAGAGGTTTCATTATTTTCGCCGGATACATTTCTAGCGACTTAGGAAATGTCAGGTGACGTGACAAACGATCGGGCCATTTCTTGAAAATTAAATACGACTCCCCGCACTCGCCAACCATTGTCGCAGACGAGCTGGCGTAACAGCGAGGAAACGAGTGAAAAAAGAATAAAAAGAAGCTATTCTTTCTCTTTTTTTCTAAGATACGTTTGCAATTTATTAAGGTGCAATAATCTCGATGACAACATATATGGCAGCGTTGCATCGTTGCAACGATCGCGTAAATAATCGACGGACTACCCGAAATTAAGGTACGAAAATTTAATTTCTGATCATAATAATTAAATCGCGTAATGCAATGTATATGATTTTCTGTAATTTTAATAGTCTCGTTTATACTGCGAATCAATACATAACACGAATCAAAAATTGAAGAGCATGTTTTACTATATTAAATGCCAATAAAATTTAATCACAGTTATAACTAATGTATTAATAGTTTTGATAACGGAAAGAGAAGATAATCTAGTTCCTCCATTATGAATTTATGAAGAGCACTTTTATACTGTCTCATAAAATAAAACATATGCTGTTATGAAAACGAAAATTAGAAGATAAGTGAAGCATCTATATCAATTCTGCATAACCGCAATTCGCTCATGTCGCTACACATTATTAATGTAATCCGATAATCCTATATGCAGCAAAGCAATGGTAAGCCATGTCTTGTATCCAAGAGAGAATGGGCTACGCTATTACAGAAATTTGAAGCTATAGCATTACAGAGCTAAATTCTAACGATTCGTAATGCTACACTATGGTGACAACTGCTTTCAATGTGCAATTAGCAGAATTATATTGGATGCTACTATACCGCTAATCTTATTTCAATTAGGAACCTATATCTACAAGAGTAAATTAATCTCATCAAGTATTAATTTGTATGTTGTTACATAGGATGTTTAGCATAACGATCCGCACAATTTTTGACATTTTCGGTAGTTTAAAAAAAGTATAACCCTCAATTACATGAGTGGGTCATTTGGACTTGGGTGAAAATTTTAGTCGGCCGCTATTTTTGTACGATTAATATTGCAAACTTGAAGTGAGAGGGTAAAAAACTTGGAATCTTTCAGTGTCGATCATCATACAATTGCTTCGTTGTGTCTTAATGTTAATTGTAATGCAATAAAAGTTTGGCATGAGTGATTTGGACTCGTTAAATGTAAATTCGAGAGATTTTTGCCGAAAGTGAAAATTCGTTTTTAGTAGTATCTGTTTATTAGTGCTATATACAAGTATATGTGTTGTCTTCTTATAACTAAAATATATATTCATTGTCAAAGCATTTTTGCGAAAGAGGCATGGCGAAACGATTGCTCTATTTTCTCGAAGTTATAAAATTGCGAGTAAATAATGTCGAAATCATTATATATTTAGTATAAAATATGTTTATTGTATTTTTTTTAAAGAAGAAAATATCCGACATATTTTCGATATAATTTTTCCGAGCATCCATAAAAATCCGTGGCTTCTTTGCCCCCTTTAATATATTGACTGTTTAAATTCTATTCGTTGAAGCCTAATAAATTGTATTATTTATTAAATTTGCTTTTTAATATTTTTTGGCAGAACTTTTTCATTTCAAAACAAAATAACATTTTTAATAATTATTAACCTTTTTAATAATTATTAACCTTTTTATGTTTTGATATTTCAATTTTATGCATTTATCAAAAAAAAAAAATTTCTATTGAGATACGTAATAATTACAGAGCAAGTCAAAAACTCGTGGATGACTTGAACTCAGACACGCAAAATTAGAACTCTAAAACGAAATATGTAGTTAAGAATTAAAAGGTGAATATTCATCTGTTTTATGCAAGCTACAACTATATATAACGTAATAAATATAGACTGTGCATTCCTATAAAGTTATCAGTTCAGAAAAAGTGAGGTAATTTGAAACATATCGCTCTCTACCTTTAAAGTATCAAGTTGAAGAGAGATGTTGACAGAGTTGAAGAAAGCTGCTGATATGTTCAATTTCTTCTGACGGAAAACAGAAATTAAGATAAGGGAATGTACAGTCTATACTTATTACAGTTTATGGCTGTAGCTTGTAATAAAACAATTAAAAAAAATTTCAATAAAAAATTTGATCACTTTGAATTTTTTAAACAGCAACGTGCAATTTTTTTCATAATATTGTATTATAAAGATCTTTAAGATGAATTCAACGCTCTATCAAAAATGTCACTTTAATATTTAATATCACGCATTATTTTAAATGGAAGTAGGTACTTATTTTCATTTTAATACTAAGCATTATTTTAAATAGCAACATAAAAGTTCACAACAGTATAAATATTAGAAATTGCCCAGAAATCATTTTCGCATTGTAAACACGTACTATAATATCCATCATAAATATTCACTAATAAAAGAACTTTAACTTGTACAAACAAATATTCAAATTGCTTAGTCCTATAGCACAAAGTTTTGCTCCTTTTAACAAATTGCTATGCGTAAAATTATATTTTGTAGCAATTATACTATTTGGATCTAAATTTTAAATATCAATTGCGTATCAACTTTTTCTGAATTAAATAACGATTCATTGTTGCTACTAAAATAACAATTGATATCTACTTAGAAAAAAAGACTCAGAGAATATTGACTCGGAGAATAATCACTCATAATGATCAATATTACACATTTACAATGCAAAAAAGTTCTTAAACAGCTTTCAATGTTGTTTAAGCATTCACAGCTTTATGTTTACATTTTTAGTCAAAGCTTATTAAATAGGTATTGTTACTTAAAATAAAAGTAAAATCAATAAAATATTAATAAAACATTTCAATAGAATGTGTTAAATTTATTTTAAAAACTCCTACAATATTGTAAAAAAAATTGCATAATGCTGTCTTAAAAAATTCAAAAAGACTAACTTTTTACAAACATTTTTTTTAAATTTTTTTAAGTTACAATTTGAATGGAACAAATAAATATTTATCCTTCATTTCTTTTTTAAATTGTTAGAAATGTCTCAAAAATACGAATCGTTACGCTCGACGCCAATATTGTTGGTATTTCCTTTTCTTTGCATCAATTTTTAAGAAAAAAAACTTTTGCATATATTCTACACTAAAAGAAAATTAGAAATCAGTTTTCTATAAAATTTTAAACATAAAATATCGACATAAACGTTATTTGAATCCTCATTGTTATTCTGTTCTATAAAAAGAGTAAAAGATTCACATTTAGAAAATTCTTATAGCATCTTTTCGCGCGCGCGCAAAATTACATTCAATAGAAAAACATTTTAACATATTAGGTGTTGGAATTAATTCGTAGCGTTTTACAAGTGATGGGAAGTACTTTCATTAATGTATTTTTTAATGCTCATGTGAAATAAATAACATTCTTTCATTAAAAAACGCTACGAATTAATTCCAACACCTAATAATTTCATGCAGATTACATCGCTCAATTATCTTTTATAAGGAATAAAATTGGAAGTTTCTAAAAATATCGAATAAGCATTACTGCGAAACCTCTGTAGACTGTTTTGGTAAAAAAAAAATGATCAGAATGTGAAGGTAATCCGAGTAACCTGAAAGATATACCCGTGGTACCGACGGATCTACTGATTCGTCGCAACAGGGTGCAAAGTGCAAAGAGACGTAGAGACGGGAGGTGGAAGAAGATAACGGTGGCTCTGCTTGATGGAACGACGGACGTAACGGATAGTGACGCAGGTATACCAGCAGTCCACAGGACGACGGGCCAGTTTATTGCACAGGATTAAACCTCCACGTGACTGGAGCCTCGGAGACCAGTCTTTCTCTCTCTTTTCTTAGATTCTTTCTGTCTTATATTTTTCAGATCTTCTCTTTATTTTACACGTACGTATCTTTTACCCTATTGCAAAATTATTCCCTTGGTGAACAATCTTTCGCCTCTAAATTCGATCTCAAAATTATCACAGAATCATCATAAAATTTTATTCTTTAAAGATTTTTACTTTTATAAACATCAAAGTATCAAAGTATAACTAACCAGATGATGCTACATTTGGTATAAATAAAAGACTTTAGAATAAAGTCGGAAAAAATCGAAGTTTTAGTATTTAAATTAATATTGCAATGAAATCAAGAACAAAGCCAATGTTACAATTTACATTGTATTTAATATTGTAAATTACTCTTTAAATCTGAATCAGTGGATAATCACTGATATCAGTGCCAAGTATATCACTGGTAATCAGTAAATTAAATGTGAGATTTCTAACCTAGCTAATCTTTATTATATGATCTAACTAATCTTGTTTTATGCTTAAGTTCAATGAATGTGATATTGGAAGATTGAAATTAACATGCAAATATTAGTATTTTAATTATATAATACTTAAACATTCTTCCTTTTTTAGATAAACTGATTATCAATGCCAAGTATACCACTGGGTAATTAATGACTATTCACTGATTCAGATTTAGAGAATAAAATACGAGTATTTTCTCGTAATTATTATTTGAGTAAAATCAACTAACTCCAATACATGGTAAAATCTGCTTACAACAACGAAACATGCTGTGAAGAATTGTAGCTCACCTCTAATTCGCTTGATTACTACGTGCGTCTGATTCAATTTAAAGGCGAAAATTCAACTTGTCCGATAATTCTGTTACAACGAGAAAGGGCAGTTTGGCCACGTCCGAGACCAGGAAATTGCGCACGACACGGGAGAGACTGGAGATTCTAACGAACGAACGAATGACGATGCGAATGTATGCGGTTGAATTCGACGACAATTACATCCCGATTTTAACGTGTGCTTGTATGCGACCGTTGGCGTTGTTCCCGCGAATACGGTAAGCAATTCCCATCCGTATCGCACTGTGACGCGCCAGAAGGAAGCCAGGGTCCATTCGAGCGAATTGGGCTAAGTTGAATAGATCGTGGCATCAGGAAGCTATTTGTTCGATCACAACAATGGACGAGAACCCGAAGATCGGTGAGCGTGCAACGGGGATTACGCGCACGGTATTAAGATAAAGGGAAGTACATCGCAATGGTACGACGCATGTCTCTAAATCAGCGTCAGTCTAGGTGCAAATGAAACGCAAACGACGCTGGGTACGGACATGGTGTGCAACAGTGTACAATACAACACCGCTTCATTTGACCTCACGATAATTTCGTAACATGGTTACCGAGCACACAGTTTGTTACTAAAACATATTTCGATTCGCCCATCTCATTAGTACCGCTTGGACAATGTCACTAGCAAATAGAATTATCTATAACAATTCAGAGTAATCCTCTCGCGAAACGTAAATGTACGTCGCACATAGTGTATTGTAATTTCATGCTGAATTCGGTATACTGTGAACATTACGTTCATGGAATCGATCAATTCAACGACAATACGATTCAGATGTTAATTATAAAAAAGAATACGAATCCGTGATGCAAAACAATTATATTTTTAAATATTAATCATTTCCATACAAATACCACTATTAGATAAAATCACATATTGACCCTTCGTAACTGTAAAATAATAACGCTTCCTTTTACTTTGCATTTTCCACGAAATTAATTTCGCGGCTTAATGTGTGCTCTTGTCAAAAAAATCAGCGGTTCAATTAGCCTGAAGTAAGTTCATCGATCCTCGCATGCGCCAACGCTGTCAGACATTGCCCCATCACTCTCGCGGAATCCTAAATCTCGGTAACTGCAAATTGGGAGCGCGTACAGTTCACTTCGACTCTCCAATCCGCGATTTCCACAGCGAAAGCAGAGCGGATGGATCATAGAATGCGAGCGGGGCAACGTTGGAAAGTTGGAGCATTATTTCGAGCTTACACGCGTGTATTACCGGACTAAGTTAACACTCGACGTAATTAGCAGTCTCCATCGGTGACGAGAGACATTGTGCATCACTCTTGGCTGCTGTTGAACAAGTGCAAACTCGTTAGGAATGCGTTCGTGCGAACTCGGATAACGAACTCGAACATGGGACTAAAGGTGCAATCTTCATCCAGTATAATGTTTATGCACACGCCCATAACGCTGTGCTCGAGAGAGGAAAAAGTGAAATAAACGTACGTATACACCGAGCTCAAACGTACAAATTAATTACGGAAATCGAAGCAACTCGAGCTTCGGTCGATAGTCGACAATTGCATTATGGAGAGAGAACCATCACGTACCACTATGCGAAATGATAATTTTTAATATCAAACGTACATATATATACACATCATTAAGTTAAGCCGCGCACTATCGCAATAACCGAGAGAAATATTTGATAATCGAATTTCTCTCACAGTACAATATCGACATTCATAAATCATGTTCTCCAAACGCATAGTTGAATACCTGCTACGAAGCTACTCTAAAGGTAAATTAGATACAGCTCGAGATCGTTTATATCGGGCCGCTTGACATTATCCAATTCTCTTAATCCGAAAGACATTCGCCATACGGTACCACGATCTGTGACATCGCCATACGCCGTGGCACATGGTTAATATCATTACCATTATTGCGTAGCAGGAGTTCCGGAAACGATTCTCAAACAGTAATTCCGACAACGCGATAATGGTTGCGCTTAAGTGGCAATCGGACTTTTTCTACAATCCAAATCAACGAGAACGTCTCGCACTACACATAATACGTGACTGACCGAATGAAATCTCAATTGTTATTGGTCGTCGTCGCCTTCATCTTCGTCGTCTTCACCGTTTCAAGCCATGATCGTATCGACTGGAAAATGGAGCAATGCTGACGATGCAGCGCACTCTCGAATTGCATCTGAGAAGACTAACCATTCTCATAGAAATCGTATCTACGGATGCATTTCTTTAAAACACGAAACACTAAGCCGTCGAATATCCTTTATTTCGGAGGAATCGAGAGAAACTCGATAACCGAAAGCAGATTGGACGACACTTCCGACTAGATGTATCCGGAAATGTTATTTTCCTCTGACATATCACCGGCATGAGATAATTTCCGTGACATGAGAAACGGAAAAAGTTTCATCGTGAAAAATCTTGTAGAAGAATCTACGTGAATAATTGAAAGCGAAGGAAAAGAAATATAAAGAGGGAAATATAAATTATTAAAAGAACGTAATATCTTAATGGTTACTTTTCTTGATAATGTTTAAATACGCGCTTGCTGAGTGAATGAGTAGGTCTGGAAACTTGTAAGACATTAAACAATTTCCAAGTAATTAGTAAAGATTTATAGATTGAAAAGAAAATATTTAAGAGAAACGAGCAAATTGATTTCTCATAAAATTAATACAAACTCCGCGTCTACTTTCAACTACTATGCGCGCATTAATCTTTTTATTAATTAGTTCAGGAATACGGGATCTTTAATCTAAAATTCTTGTTAGTCACCATTGCAACCCCGTCTTCGAGAGGGCGTAACGACTTGGCAGGACCAAAGATAACGACGCTTCCACTAATTACAGACTGAGAACTATCGATAATGGGACGTAGTTCTAAATTGGCGACACACGAAACTTCGGCTCCATTTACAGCAGTTTGCTAAAAGAAAGGCATTGCAGTAATATAAAAGAAAGAGGTTCGTTCGCAGCCACTATCGGCATTATGTAAATTTCCGAGATATTATGCAGCCATTCGACGACTGACCCGATAAAAGCTCTCTTTACGAGAATACCATACCAACGAGTTTTAATTGAAGAAATGATAAAACGATAAAACGCGGTAATTCATTTGCAGAATTCTCGCAGTAACAATTACTTGCGCATGCTAATGCAAAGATAAAACTTACAAACAAAAAGATTATTTAATTATTCGTAAAAAATCCATTCGGCATTTAATACATTGATCATTTATCATCAATTTGTTAAAAAGAGAGTCGTTGTCTTAGCTACAAAATCCTAAGCTGCTATATCCGGAAGCAATCTCGTGCGTCACGGTATCAAGCTGGCCAAGATCGAGCCAAGAGTGACACCCATAATAAATTCACCCTTTTAAGAATCTGCAGAAAAACAGGGGTATTTGGCGGACCAGCTTTATCCGGCTTTCGAGCCTTTATCTCGAAATCGCGATCCGCCTCACGGAACACGAATAAACAAGGATAGTCTGGCATAAAGAAATGAAGCTCGGATACTTCAACTAGTTGGAGGATGGTACGGGATAAGTGTGTAGTAGAGTTTTGGCGAACGGGAACACAGCGTGTTCTTATAAAAAGAGGCATAAATTCATCAGAGATAAACGCATCTCTCTGTTTCTTCGCCGGGGTGGAAAGACGCCCCGAAAAGAAGAAGACAAGGCGAAGGGACTACTGGAAAAAAAAACGAGAAAAACGAACGCAGGAAAGAGGAAAAGGAAACGGTCTTCTCGTCCGTCCACAACGAGAGTTATATCTGAAAATCCGAAAAAAAAAAAAACAGAACATGGGGCCAGATTCTTACGATTCGAGAAGACTATCTTGTTTCGGAAATCTAAGGATAAGAAGCACAACTACGAGGAATTCTTAAATCTTATTCTTGTCATCTCAACAAGACGTAACGTACAAAAAGTAATGAACGTAAAAAGACAAAATCATTTATTGTACTTACGTACTTATTATGTTAGAATTCATTTTTACAAAAATCCAATTTAACCCTTCAGTCAATAAATGGATACCTACATATTTATATTTCGTATTTTATAATGGCCTACCTTCGAACAACAAAAAGCAATTTTGCAAAGATTTCATCCAATTTTACTTCTACATTTTCAGCAAGAACCTTAAGAAATACCGTAGTGTGAAAAGCTGAAAAATTATGCAATTGACAGAAGGATTAATTTAAGCCAATTAATAATACAATTTAATAATAAAAAGTTAATTGTTACTCAATGCTTATAATAATAAATAAATAATAATAAATAAGTAAGAAATATGATATTAAAGATTATCTATAATAGACAAGTTATATTCTACATTATAAATATTATAATAAATAAACATATTAATCAGAAATTAATCCCTTTTTTGCTCAATAAGCGCTCAGTAAACGGTTTTCTCTGCTGAACGCAGCCATTATCTTGTTATCTTGTTTGTCAAATAACTAAATTACAGAGGTTTCTAAAACTACTCCTCAATCATTTATGCAAAGATATGTGGTATTATCTATACAAATATCTTGCACTAGTGATGTAAGATATATAATACAATAATATATAAGAGACGTTATGTATTAAGACATTATGCCTACGTATAATATATAAGATAAATTAGTTTATATATATATATATTATATAAAAGATATATTTTCGTTCTTGAACTTCAATTGCTTCAATTAAGTTTATAAATCAAAAAGTAAAACAGGTTTAATTTTACAGCAATGATCACTCGATTGCGACGACATGAATAATTTAATGAAAAGAGAATTCGTAAAATTATTCGATTTACTTATTCATTCCTAATACGGGCGTACTGCTCATTCGTTGGTAGTAACCTAAATTCTAATCATACCAGACTACGTTAGAATTCCGCAGGCGATTCAACAGAAACAGAGAGGATGAAGATTGGTCCATGATAATGCGCGCAGTGTCAGTGCAAAAGCACGTTCTATCTCCGCATATATGTGTGAGTGTATGTGTAAAGACATAAAATGATCTCTCGCCTCTAATGGGTTAAGGTTACTAATGAAATTGCGTAAATCTAACGTCGATTAAATCTAAAGTTGCAGAACATTTCGAGAGCCGATTCAGAGAACTATTCAAACTTTATTTGTAATATGGCTGTTTCGATAGTTGATATAATATCTGGTTTTCCATACCATATGTCCGGTTTAAATCATGAGAACTTTATGAAACAGATTACATAATCATATAACTATATAAAGATTATGCGTTTCGCGGGTTTCCTCCGTGTTTAGATCCATTCTTGGAATGCCAACGTTTGATACTTCATCAAGCTACTCCTCGCCCTGATGAAGTGGACTGCAAGATTCACGAAACGTTGGCATTCCAAGAATGGATCTGGACACGGAGGAAACCCGCGAAACGTATAATCATTATATATAGAAAGCACTCGTGGAAGTCTCAAGAATATAATCATATAACTACATTTAATAAAAAAATAATAAACATGTGAGATGCGCATGACTCATGATATTGGTCAGTAAAAAATCAATAAAACAGTAAAAATCAAAACAGTGAGTGAAGTTGTAAACGCTAGGACACTATTACGTAACTCACTCGGAACGAAACGTTCTATTTTCTGGCAAACAACGACTACTTCTCCCTTACTTTTCTCGCCTTCCACTCAACGTTTCAGTCTGAAACGTACCCCGAAAGAAGATATTCGAGGGTAAGAGTGCCTGAGAGTCTCGAACAACGGTCGACAGGCCTGCGAATGAAACTCGCATCAGTTTCGTCCGTGCGGACCGAGAAAATCCAAAAGAAAGTTACTGCGAAAATACCGATGCTATTATACTAGATGTGCGCGCTGAAACTTGTTCAAGAATTTATGTCACTCCTCGCATGCAGTTACATAAAAAGAATTTTAACGGCAGTCACGAAAGTTCGCAGATATGTCTACGATGACAGTGGTGCATGATGCATGTCAGCAGGACTCGAATCGCCGAACGATATTTCTGTAAATGATACGAAAGAAGTTCGGAGCAGCACTTATGGAGACATTCTGACGCGATCCGATGGGTCCAGTAAATCTTAACTGAGAGAAACTTCCGAAAATTTACGTCGTCGCGTGCATGGCCGTCCACGGAAGTCACCTAAAAGGCCACGCGGGGATTCCACGGGTACAGAGCATCGTCCCCGTAAGGGACGCATTAATCCACGTTAAGTCTCGGCTAAATAAGTGCTGCCGGACTAAAAAAGTCGACTGCGCTAAGGAAGATTGGAACGAACATTACGGCGTTAATACGAAAAAAGAGTAGAATCGATGATGCCGCCGGGATCGATAAAAAGTACTCTATAAATTTACTATTGCAGATGGATCAGGCAAACTTTCTAACTGATTTATCATATAAATTCGAAAAAAAGCACATAATGACCAAAAAGAACATATTTGATAAAATAACACATTTCAAGAATAAAATAAAAAAAAATATAAATATTCCAATATCACCAGAATTTTACTAAAAATCTATTCGACTAGAAAAAAAACCATATATTTTATTCGTTATATCGTAATTATATTATTGATTTTTACACACGAGTATCCGGTTTATAATGATTTTAACTTTTCACTTAATTTAGAAAAAAAATCCTAAGCTATCTCCTAATTGTTTAAAAAGAAAATGATGATACTGCTATATAGGTAAATTACGTGTGTTAGAACAGAAAAAACTCGACTAACATCGCGCATTAGTGAATGAAATATTAATGCGGATCTTGCTTACTTATCGATAAACTCTAGTTAAACGGTCCATTGCCGTTACACTGTCGGTACCATCTGCCATTTACCACTATGTCCTAAAGTGTTTAGACACTCGGGAACTAATGGTGCGCTGGATACACGATTGTATCCAGTATAGTTGAATTATAGCGACTGTACATTTGGAGAAACAAAAATTATCGTTTATCATGATACGCGTACATCATCTACAATATGAAATAAATATAATTTTCATGTTTATGTATCTATGTATTTTTATGTTTTAATACAATTTATTTTGGCATATAGCGTATTATGAAAATTTATACATCGAAATCTTATCCCGATAAAATATGATAGAAAAATTGTTGATTCGCCGTCCTTATATGTTGACTCGAAACAGACTTAACAATGTAACATTTGTTCTCGTACGTGACGTTCAATGCATTTCAAAATGTTTCTTCTTTCTCATTTCGTTGAGACATGACGAAGGAAGCAACATACCTCAGGGGAAGGAAAGGAATTTCCCGACGGATCAACGAGAATTTTAAATTTTCACCGAGAAGAATGTCGTCTTATACTTAGAGAGGAAAGTAGCTTTTCAGCTTCGACAAAGTCTACTCAGCAAATTCTTCTAAAATTGCTATCTATTAGAATTGCAAAAATTCTAATAATCAATGTCTATTTTTTATATCATCATATATTCCAGTCATTTTGTATGAATGAAAAAGAGAAAAAGAGAAAAAGAAATAGAAAAAAAGAGAGAGAAAGAGAGAAAGGAAAAATAGAGAGTGATAGACTAGTTACTTTCCTCGTGCAAAATAATGCCAAGCACTCCTTTCCGCATTACAGCGGCATAAACAAGATAAAATAAACAAGGGTACAAACATTATAATGCAGAAGCATTGCCTGTGGAATAACGTCAGCTCAATGCGTGAGCGTATGCTCTGGTTTTGTGTACGTCTACTCGTTTGTAGATTTGCGTACGTAGTAGTTTGAGCGGTGCAAGCGAGATGTGCTACCTAGTAGCTACCTGCAATGTTCCTCCACGTCTCGGCCGCTTCTTCTTCCTCGGATCTCTGACCCATACTCACTTCTCGTTACGAGTATCAATGTACATACTGTTTCTCTCTTTCCATCTACGAATCTCTATTGCTTTTTGTGGGGTAGCCTCTGGCGAGTAGACAAATGGGGCAGTAGTCTTTCTTGCCAGCCAGATAACATTAGCGTATCATGGCACAGTGTACGACAATTCAGAGCAGACGTAGGTAATTACTCGACAAAGAGAATATAGACGATGATTTATCTTGAGTATATCTGGCATATCCCTGAGGGAATTCAACAACAACAAATATAAACTCGACAAAATTACTGACGTTTGTCTCATGAAAACTTTTGTCGTTAAATATATCCGAATGGCAATTGGCACGCATGATTAATCTATCTATTAATCTACCGTTATCTAACATATGCACTGAATTTGTCTGACTATCGCGCGCAAAGAAAGTTAATAAAGATTTTTTTTAATATACTGGAAATCTATACAAGTATATCTCTTTTTCATGCATTCTTCTTTTTTTACAGTGCCATGTTTCTTCGTCCACCCTTACTACACTTTTATCTGTCGTAGGAAAGCGCTAGGGGCATCACTATGGGGCCGATACGAGGGAACTTTTAAAATTACCCGGCTTTCCGGCTGAGAGATAATATGGCCTATTAAGAGTAGACGACGCCGGATCGAAGATGAGAACGAGCGGCGCGAAGTCGCTGTGGGAAGAAGCCAGCGGGGTTAGTTTAATCCCCGAGTTTCACCATGAAAAACAAAAGAGATAGAGATATAAATTTCGCTTTTAACCGGATGACTTTAGCTGTCACTATAATCTAACACATATTTCCGAATGTTCGTGAAACAACGCGCGTTCTTATTTCGTTTTAGTACATTCCACTGAATTTTCTTTCTTATCTACTCACAGTAGAAAAAAAAGAAAACTTGAAATACAATAAACGTAATACAAAGATATAAGTATAAATCGAAAAATAAAACGTGTCATGTATAATTGAAAACCATGCACCGTATTGTAACTAAGTATTCTAATGCCTGTTTCTACGAATGTAGATTAACTTAAATCTCAATTCAATTTACTTTTCATTTTTTTTTAATTCTTAGAACTAAATAAATATAAGTACTCTAAAATCATCGATCGTATATACAAGTCTCTGTAACATAAAATTACTTTCAACATTTCATGACTGTACCATTAAGATGCAGTTATGTAAATTCGTCAAGGAACTGCGTGATAAGATATGATTAAGGCAATGGCATTTCAGAACGAGACATTAAATTACAGCACGTACTACAAGGCACGTGAGTCGCAAATTTAACAAACAAGACACTATTTCGTATATTACTAGTCTATATAAACTTCTTAAGTGTTTAGCAGTTGTTCTAGGCTACGAAGTGACGAAACGATCGCAAAGTGGTGTCTCGACATACATGACAATTTTATGTCATCCCTTAGGGATAGCATATTCGCCGTTTGCTAACTGCAATACGACGTAACGATATTCAAAGTTACAAGTTAGTTTAAGAGTTCCGTCGAGCATGAATTTTTATTCCGCTGTAATGTAAGAATACTTCTTGAAAACGAGCAGATTATTATCTCAAGGATTTAGTACGTGAAATATTTTCAAGAGAGCTATAAAAATCTCTTGACGAAACGTTGCATGAGTATAACGGTTGAAAAAAGGCCGTATAAAAAAACAAACTATAATCTTAAGACTTTTAATGATGTCGATTCATTTTAAAAGTTTGAAAGATAATAGAGAAATGTATTTTAGTTATATTAAATAAAAAATAAATAAATATATTCTGACAAATAAATAAAATGTAAATCAAAGCATGTGTCATGTATTTATAAAATTCGATACAAAAACAAATCAAGAATAAAGTACCTACAACCGATATAAATGTAATAACTATCAATCTCCAAATGCACTATTCTCTCTTTCCATTTTATATAAATGTATACTTATACACCAAAACATTTGTTATTGTATAGCGCAAGTGTCTGAACAACGAGACTCCAAAGACATATAAAAATAAACTTCCTCAACATTGAACGAGAGAGTAAAACTTTTCCCGTGTTTACATTTTATTATGCATTATATTACATGTATACATAAATTAAAAGAGGCTAAGATTGCTTTTGAACATTGAAGAGATAAAGCTTAAATATCACCATAAATAGAAATAATTACAATTAACAAAATAATTTTCATTGATTAATTAAGTAAACCGACTTCATTATTATTCTACGATAACGTAGAATAATAAAATTTGAGTTTAATTGGGAGATACTAATATGTTCATTTTCACAAAGTAGCCTCGTTCTAAAGAAAGTAAAGAAACTATGTTCTATAAAATTTTATTATTTGAATGAATTCTGCTAGAAAATTCGAAAGACGAATATAAGACCCTGTAAAATACTCAAATTGCCTCAATCTCGTTAAAGATACGCGCAATACGCGTTAAAGATACGCCTAACATTTAACATCCAACACGCGAATAAATCCTATCACGTAGCGATGTTATGTCGTATCGGGAAACCAAGACAGATTGAGTAGAAATGAAAGCGCTATGTGAAACGATCATGAAACCTCGAAACATTTGGTCGCTCTGTGATCAAAGCTATCCATTTATTTTATACAATCCGTGTTTGTAATCAAAATACGATAAATTTCAATTATACAATACTTATGAATCAACATTGCTCCCCTAGTTTTTAAAAAAACCAAATACAAATAAATGATTCAACTAAAATGTCAGCGAGAATGAAATTAATTGAAATCACACCGCGGAATCAAAAAATCTCTTGATAAAAGAAAATTAATTTTTAGCACGTGTGAAATTTGGAAAAATTCAAAATGATTTCCATTATCGCGCGCGAGAAACTGAAACAAGGGATAAAAGAAGAGAAAGATAGAACAATCGTGAGCAAACTGTGGGGAGAGGGCGGTAATACTTTATCTTTTGATACCATTGTTATTTCAGGCAATCTGCCTCGATCCATTTTAGAACAACACGCAAAGGTTCGGGCGCAACGCAAATCTAGAGTTACTGCAAACACTGTATTTGTGTAAAACATACATAGAACTTGCGTCCGATTAACGTAATATCATGTTTTTACGTAATATTGTAAGTATGTAATATAAATTTCGCTACAACTTTCTACGTTGTAGCCGATACACATCGGTACATTATTTGTACATGCAATATTCACAGCATATTTATCTGTGCATGCAAATGCGCAATACCATCGGGTGTTAGCTCGCACAAGTTACGCGAAGTAAAATTTTATTATCGAAGTTACAAACCTTCATTTAGTATCATCGATAACACAGACTATGATGCATCTCATATACGAATATCAGGCGGAATTTACGAGCGAACTTTCTAGACTTCATTGAGTTTGCGTCAAGCCGCGTTAATACGCAATAACGTCATACAAATGTACACCAACACAGATGCATTTATGAATATCTAAGCGAACGAAAGATGAGAGAGAGAGAGAGAGAGAGAGAAATGGCAAAGGAGAAGTAACAGAGAAAGAGGTATATCCACAAACCTTTCCGCAAGTTTATGACTGTGGAATATCGAATGTTAATACTGTCTGTCATTGTATTAGAAGTTTCATCCGAACTTCGAATACGATGTATTCGCGGCCCATAACTATGCAGAGAATCGAGGATTATTCATCGACTCGGAATCAGTTCTTCGCCGCGCGTTACTCGTTTGATATAATAAATAAATCAATTCTCCAAATATTTAATTCCACGTGCCTAATGAACTAAATGTTTTCGGCAAAATTATTGATTGCATATATTCTTAACAATACAATAAAAATCTAGATTTGACAGAAGTGAAATAATTTGCGCAGAGGAAAATGAATAGTCATTACAAGCTTGTTTATGAAAAAACCACTTGCACGGTTATCAGAGCAACGTCTCAAAGGACTCTGTGCTAATCCTTGGGAGGCAGCTGCCGAATCACCCCTCAGAGAGCCGCAAGTGGCGAGGCTAGCATAAACACGCTTAAGTTTTGGAGGTTGAGTGCTGCAGCCCGTCACTTGCACGGTCGCTATTCCACGAAGGGACTCTCCGCCTAAGTACTTGAGTACAGCAGGCACCGCCTAAGAGTTTGTTGCTGTTTCTTGTTCTTGCGTTACCATCGTCGCCAAGCGGAGTCACCCCTTAATCATCGTGGCAAATTTAATGTCGCTCTGAACAACGCGAGTCGCATTGTTATTGTGGCCTTTAGTGAACATTTCGGGTCTCGACAAATTTTTCGATGAGTGTGAAGAAATAACAAATCTATCCCGTCCATTTGTATAAACAGAAACATTCCGTTCTATAACTTAATTTTCCAATATAATATCGAAGAAGAGAGTACAATAAAATTCATCTACTATTTTCTTCTATTTTTCTATTCTCTTACTTCTTCTTTTTACAGTGTAACAGTTTTTATTTAATAATAGAGAAGAGAATCGAATTTTTTAATCAATTATTTTTTAATCTTTTGAGAATAGAATACACTTTATGTCTTTATAACGTTATATCGAATAATAAACGCTTCCGCAATGCATCAGAGCCATTTTAAAACATCCATTCTATTAACCCGTAATCCAGAATCGCGAAACATCGCCGTAACCGTAAAAATAATCAACGTGTACTTCGTCCGCTTGGCTACTAATAGTGTAATACGCTTCCCGTTTTACGATCCTGTTCTCCTGACGTTCTAAGCCCAACATCGCGCCGACTGTGGTACATGTATAAGCGCAAGCTCTTGTCATGATCCCTTACATCAACCGAATACAAACTAGCTCAACTTCTAACAAAAATGTCGACATGAACCAACCATCGATAAGACGTATTCGGATTACATTCATTTCCATAGTCCGAAGATCAAACTGCCTAACAAATTACGTTCTATCAACAATGTGCATTTTCCAAGAAAATTTCAACAATTCAATAGATACATAAAATTTCAATATAAAATCCTGGAAAAATGGAAAACAAATCATATATCTGTTTTACATCCGAAACAAACGTATCGAAAGACTGCAATCAAAACGAGATTCTGCTCACGAAAACGTATGCAGAATGCAAGAATACTTTTCAGAGCGTATTTTCTACACTGTAAAAGCGAAGTGTTAAATCCGTTTACACGGGGAATCTATTCAGGTATTTATTTAAAATGCTCTGTCCATGTTCTTCTTGAGGGATTGGCCTGGGACTGAAGCATTTTTCGACTACCAACGAAGTAGTTTGCTATTCTGGGAGGAAGCGAATAGCAATGCATGCTGGGAATAGTACGTAGCAGCTGCATAGAAGTATATCACATTCTTTGAAAAAGAAGCTTCTGAATTCTATCGGTCCCAAAGGCTTTTCGGTTTAGACAGGTATAAGATACAGATGAAATATTTATTCCCGAAACTTTTGAAGAACATGAAAATTATTTACTTTTAATTAAACACTAACACAAAAAATACAAAGTATTAAAGAATAAAGGATAAATCTTTGTAAAATTAATGATTCAATCGTTAGCATTCTTTTAAAATGTATATCTAAAGATTCTAGAGGATTTATTGGGAAAAGCCAATTCTATAAATTAATCGACATTCTAAAAGAGGGTCGTTAACTTTATAAAAATAAAGAATAGTTTATTAAGAGATAAATGGGACACTGTTACAGTAGAAAAATGTTAGAACGAAATGAGATTGGAACAATGTGCCATGATAATAATGGAAAAATTAGCGAGACAGAAGAATGAAAAGGAAGATAAAAAGACAACTGTATAAACGAAATGTTCTATGAACCTTTCCGCCGTTAAAATCCAAGTGCAAAAAAATTGCAAAATAAAAGTATAAAGTAACCGCATTAGAGAGAGAGAGAGAGAGAGAGAGAGAGAAAGAGAGTTTATATAATGTAATGCTGTAAACAATAACGCGCATAAATATTTCAATTGTCGGATTGCTCGCAAACGATCAAACTGTCGACTCAATCACTCTCGCGCGAGTAGGCATTTTCTACATGAATATGTGGCCCAAGAGCGTTACTTCTGTCGAGTCTGCAACACCGAGGGAAATATTGTCGCTGTCAGCGAATATGTTTTATAGCAACGTCGTAGGAAAGATGTGGCTATAGGCGATAACGTCAAGATGAATCGAGAAGAGAAAGAAAGACAGAAAGAGGGAGAAGTATAGGTGGATATTGGATTTGTAATAGGGGTCACGATTCTCCGATTTCAACCCCCCGCGGAGCATCGCATCTCCCATTCCGAAACGAACCACTTTTTCCACGTATGGAACAGTCGCATCGGCGCAGACTATCGGTTCAATTGAATGTATTATTCGCACGATAGAGTAAAAAAGTATCGAATTGTATTATTCGCATCTTTATCCCTTGCGCCTCAAGAATTTTTGCATCGCGAATACGACTACCGAAGAAAATAACTACCAAAGGAATTAAAAATTCATCCTATTAAATCGTGTAATTATTCACGATTTAATAGGATACCATACAAAGTACAAATGCTAAAACGAATAAGAATTACTGTAATCAATCGAAGCGCCAGTTATTATTGATAATATTCAATCGAATTCGTGCAGATTGTCTATGATTTGTTTCAGGTATTCAACGATACTGACCACGTAGCGAACACAATTGAACTCAATTATTGCGTGTACAGTATGTCCTGACTGCGCTCGTAAAACAGAATAGTCTCGGCTGAAACGTCATGTTGGATATATTGAATTGTACAGAATTATGAGAGGATGCAGTTTCTCGAAAGCGATTAATCCTGATTTGCCGAAATAGACACAATACACTCACACACGTCGACAATTGTTATAGCAAACAGTTGGTTTTCTGTCATAACGCGAACATTATAAAAAATCCAGTATATATATATATATATATGTGTGTGTGTGTGTGTGTGTGTGTGTGTGTGTGTAAAATATTATTAGGAACAAATAGATAATCTCTTAATAATCTCTTTCACTCAGATCTTCACGATAATTTTCAGATTGTCTTCTTTCAATCATGTAAGAAAAAGAAAAGACGAACAATCAATATCAAAGATAAAAGCTTTACAGCCGTACCATCTCAATATTTTTCCTCGGATATGAACAACGGAAGCCATAAGGATGACTAGCCCGATTTTAACGGCAGCAATGAGGGGTTGCTGCACCCGCAGAGAGTACCTACACACGTAGCAGCTCCAAAGACGTCCGGTATTTCGATTAGTCCGATCCTTCAACGAAGCAGACAGGATGATAGCGTGATCGCAAAAATTCTCCTCGTCCCTCCATTCCCTCCCTCCGCCCACGTCGGTATTGTCGGATCGACTTGTCGGAATTTCGCGCACGTGCCGAACGCGAAAGTCTGCCTTTCTTGTCTGCTACATACGTACGTGATCGTTGAAATTGTATTTCTTCACGAAGAGTACGCTCGTCGATGGCAACGCGGAAAAAAGTTTTCTTTTAAAAACTTTTGCGAGATAGAATGAAATAAGATCGCAAAAGGATTATCGGTAGTTACCATAAAACAATAATTATATGTAAATATTATAAACATCAAATAAGAACTATGATACTTCAATTACAATTTTGAGATCTCTATCGCTTTTATGGAAAGATTCCATAAAAATAAGCTAAATAATAAAACTTTTTAAGAGCTTCGTGTTTCAACAACAAATAATTTTTTATCAAGAAGTTTCTTATTGCTTTTAAAAAGAGCAATTATGCAAATGTCGACTGTAAATGTGGAATAAGAGCGTAACTGAGAAGAAACAGACATGAACCGTAATTTCGTGAGCGCTAATGCAAGCATATTTTCGCGAGTCTTATGCCTGATGAAATATATGAACGGTATTTCACGACGGTCGCAATACACCCTGGCATCGCGTAAAAACACCGTTGATTTACATTTACTGTTAATTTATACCATTTTGTGCGGTGATTATGAAAATGAGAAGGCTATTGCCTAACTTTCTTAATTACTTCTGTAAACTGTTGGCGAAAGAAAAAGCTTTTGCAATAATTTAATGTAATTACTTATATGCACTTTTCTAACAAACTCTTCAAACAAATTTCTATATTTTTATAAAGTAATGTTTATTGGAACATTACTTAATATTTAAAAAATTATGTATTTCTAAATTAAAAAAATTAATGAAAAACCTTTAAAACTAAGAAATCATTTTAGAATGTTCTAAGATTTTAGAAAAAATATAAAATAAATGAAAGAAATAGTCATCAATAAATGCCGAGCACGTAAATGTTGTTTATCAGAGAAAACGTTTCCTAGTTGTCTTCAGGTCTCGAATTGTTTCGAAGGGAAATAGGGATCCGCAATGTTATACCCCATTGCTAGAGGACCAAATATACACAGCGCGTCTTGATTATGCGCAACACGTATTCTCAAACACAATCCCGCGACACTCGTAACGCAGGTGGAATTCGAGGCTTCCTCGAGGCAGATAACTGAATTAATTAAGTCTCCTGCAAATGAGGAGATACTCGTGTAACAAAGGTGAATTAACACTAATTCACATTCGCACATCCGGCACTCGTGCACAAATATCGCACAAGTATCAAAAAACAACGAGATGTAGTCAATATAAAATTATGAAAGCAAAATGTGTTACACTTTGCGTAATATATCTAAATAATGAAACTGAATACCAAAGAAAAGGAAAATAAATCAAATGTATTACGACCACGAATGCGAAGATAAAAAAATATGGTGTATGTCAATGCTTTAAGTAAGCATTTGCAATATCAGTAAACATTCACATAGTTGATCGTTTAACGTGGATTCACAAGCATCTCTGATGCTATCAATAATAAAATACAACTTACCCGAGAACCCTACAAATTCTGCTCTCAAATATCGGCAAGAAGAGTAATATATATGCTGATATACCCTGATTGAAATCTTCTTCCTTCTTCAACACCATTCATTTTTTTCTATTCTTCGCAACCCTTCTGCTCTCCTTCATTTTATTTTTCTTGCCTTTATTATGTCTCCTTCGCGCCTCTACTCAAATTTATTTTCTTTATTCTGAGTAAACCGCGTTTACGGTGCCGTTACATATTCGACTTTATGAAAAATGTTTTCACGAAAAGGAAGAAAGATAAATATTTATCTCTCCAATGTATATATATGTATATATATGTATATATATATATATATATCACATTATATGATACAAATTTGTAAAAGAATATAATATACCCAATTAAAAAGCTGCTTCATAAAAATGCTTCTTTCTTTTTCTTTCTCTTACTTTTTAAATTTAATAATTATTGTATAAATAATACAAAATTGCAAACTAAAAAAATTTTTCAAAAGAATTCCCTTTGTAAAATATAAAGCTTCAGCAGATTTTTATGGAAATAGAAAACTTAATTCGTTATAGATTACGTAATTTACAATTAGCTATTGAACAATGGATTTACATGCTGCAAAAAGGATTGCATATCGTTGGATACAAAATGAAAGAAAGAAAACGAAACAAAATGTTAAAAAAGAGAGAAAAAAGGGTTGAAACAGGAGGTGTTCGTTTACGCAGTTTCAGACCGGCATAAATCATTGGAGGGCGGAATACCACAAATATATCATGTTCAGACAGTTCAAGAATAAAATAAACAACCCCTACCCCTCTTTCCTTTATCCTCCCTTGCGGCCCGCCACCGAAACCTCCGCCTATGGTTATATTTCACGAGATTTCATTCCAGTACAATCTCCTACAATAAACCCGCGGTTTTCTCTAAGTCGTTGATTTACTTCGCGACTGTATAAACAGAATTACGTTATCGTATCGAAGTTGATTCTATTCCTTTGATCGTAATTCCTTTGATCGTAATTATTAATAAAATATTAATATGACGTTTGTACGTATAAAATGTTTGCTATATTATAGATGGTATTATAAAAAAGCTTTTAAATAAGTAAATAAAAATATTATCTTGTTCGTCATTATTAGAGCTATTTTCAATATTAAAATAATCTATTTATTATTAATAAATAATTACTATTAAATATTATAATTATTTAAATTATAATTGTTTAAATTACATAAACTTATAACTCTTATTATAAAAATATAATAAGACTATTATTCGCGGAATCCTGTAGTTAAAATATTTTTTATTGCACAATATTCCAAAATATATCTAATACAGGGATAGTTTTTAATTCGTAATATACAGTAAAAACATTTAATAAGATATATACATATAGCATTCTGAAAATAAATGCTAAAGAACATTTGTGCTACTATAAAATAATAAATTGCATGCACACTTACCTGTAAACTCGGATGGCAGCCTAATTCCAATAAAGTTCGCACAACACCAGCGTGTCCTTTATTAACCGCGATATGAAGAGCTGTCTGACGTCTTTTATTTCGAGCATTTAAATCGGCGCCGGCACCAGCGAGAAGCGCCATAACACCTGGCTCATCTCCAAAAGCAGCATGATGTACGGCTCTATCGCCATCTTTATCCTATTTTTTTCAAAAACACGATATAAGTAAAAAAAATACAATCTAGTATGGATTTGTCATCTTCATACAATTTGTAAAAAATACTTACTTCCATTTCTACATCTGCGCTATATCGAAGAAGTATTTTAATAACTTCTAAATGACCGTTTTGACTTGCAGCTTGCAAGGCGGTGTGGCCAGCGAATACACCGTTAACATCAGCTTCCGGCCTTTTTAAGCATTCTTCGCACTTAGTAGCGTCGCCATTCGCTGCAGTTTTTACTAATTCTTCATTGACATCACCAGAAACATGTGTCTCAAATAATTTCTTTAATAATGCTGATAATCGTTCTAGAAAACAATGCATAAGTTACTCCGTATACTAAACTAGAAATATATAATAAAATTAAAATATATAATAAAGCTAATTAATTCAGTTTATTACACTTACCACCACTACTATTTCCTGGAACACTTCCATCGCTACTAGCAACTTTTGTAACAGCTTGAGGATTATATGTCCATGATGTACTACAGACTTCCACTTTTAAATCTCCATCATGATATATTTGTTGTACTCTACCTATCTTTCCTAAAGTCTACAAAAAGTCAGAATAAGCATAAGATATAAAAACAAATGGAATTAAATTCAGCAGTTTTATTATTTTAAAATGCTTACTGGAGCCATTGCCTCAGCCCATTCCCCATGACCACGTTGGAGTAATTTAATTTTTTCTATATCATGGCATATTTGAACTAAATCTCCAACAGCAAATGTCTGATTGTCAGAACTCGAACTAGTAACAGGGACAGGTATCTGGACTTTGGTGAGTACAGCAGGATTGAAAGTCCATCGATTACCACTTGGATATGAGACAACAATGTCATGATCTTCATCAATACCGACAACCGTTCCTGTAGTGCCGAGACATTCAAACATGCCGTCTGTCCAGCCTCCATGGCCATGTTGTAGAGATTGTACAATTTCTAATTCTAAATCGACATTAACCTATAAATACAAAAAATAATTATAATTTTTACATGTTTTACGTTGTGCGTTTTTTTACACATAATAGACATATCGTGAACTATTTACCTGATCACCAATTTGCAAACCGTGAGGTCCTGTCCGACCTGGCCCTTGCTCACCTAGCAATGGCAAATGATCTCTATATACCGTTTGTCCTTTTGCATCACTGACCACTTTTAAATCAGCCTAAAATAAAAAAAATATATTATAATAAAAAGCAGTTTTATATAAAGTATTTTAAACTATCTTTAATATAAAGCAATTAATATTATAATACTAACCATTCCTTCAAAGCCGACTCTATACAAATTTTTAGCACCATTATCCCAAATAACGTAAGCCGCTGAACGTGGACTAGCTGCAGACCAGTCTTGTATTTCATTAACTTTTCCTCGACGGCCATTTCCACCATCCTGATCTTCCCATTGCCAGTCCACGCCTCGTACAACTCTTGCACCAGGGAATATACCACGAATTCCAATCTATTAAAATATTAATTAACAAAACATGATGTAACAAGTAATTTTCAAATAATAAAATTAAGAACCATGATTTATACCTTTTTGCTTTTCCTACGAGGCTCTAGTAGAACTCTTTCACTTCCTGGTGTAGCAATACGAAAAAATCTATGACGTAAATGATGTTTATCTCCATGATAACAAATGGAACAAAGATCGTAGTTGCCACATTCAGCACACTTCCATCTAATACCAAAGATAGGCTGCTGACGACAAGTATCACACATTGTACCATCATGTTTCACTCCTGTTGGTGCAGAATCCAGAATCCGCAGATCAAAGGCTCCAGAGCATCGATAATTGGCTGCTGTACCATTATCCCAAACAACTACAACCTCTTCTGGTGATTCAAAATTTCTTACAGTACCAACATGACCTTCTCCACCGTCCTTTTAAATGGAATTGAAAAACAATAATTAAAATATCCTTTAAATCTGTTACTAATGCAAGTTTCCGGCAATTACCAGTAAAATATACATGATTAAAAATGAAGATATTACTTCTATTTTTGTACAATGATCTGCCTGTTAAAAATCACGTATATTGATATATATTATTTTAAAATCTAATAGTAATTTAAGTAAGTATGCAACAAATCTATAATCCAATTAAATATAAATGTTACATGACATAAACAACAATCGGAGTAACCTTACAGCAAATTAAATTAGTTTTTTACGAGCGCAATTTTCTGAAAAAAATTATTGAGCTATTGTTGCATAAAACAGAAAATGTGGGAGTATTTATTGCTATTAATCTTGCGAAAGAAAAACATCGCCTTGTCTCAAACAAATCGCATTTAACGCACTTAACCTCTCATCCTAACCTGTTTTCCCCATTTCCATTCCGGTCCACGAATCACTCGAGCGCCGACACCTTCCATCATAAATCGCGTCGTACGAGTACCCGTACTCGCACCGGCCTCCATCGTTCGTTGACAATGATTCCTTCGCGTATCTTGCTCGGAAATCGCGGAACACAACGTCCTTTCCCAACGCGAACACCGAAAGAAAATACCACTTTGACTGACTTCAACAATGAGTCAAAACACGTGTTGCCAACGCGTGTTCGTCTAGGAACATAATCCTTCACCGCCGCCCGGTGTTCGTGATACTAATTTAGAACGTTATCATATAATTACGCGACTCGCTGCTACATTTATTTTGTAAAAGTGTACGTTTATATATTCGTCTTTTTGTTTCTAACATAAAATAGTTCGGTATGTTCGTCCAATGCTTAAATTTTCGTGCGAAATTATTCGTGCGATCAGCCCGCCACAGAAATATAGAATTTGTTTCCTGAATATTGGCAACCCTAAATCTGGAACTTTAAATGGATGATATTCAAACAAAACTTATGACTTGAATATATAAGCAAAGAGAAACCTGAAAGAGGCTATGCCGATCTTTTTCCTGTTACCGTCGAAATCGCCAGTACATCCATTTTCAGTTTAGGAACTACGTGACTACATATATTTTCTGACACTATATAAAATCGTATCGTCAAAAGTAGACGTGGTTCTCTCTGTAATACATCCTCAGGACAGAAACGTGCCGACTATAATTACTAATACGTGTCAAAGTCTCTACAATTACTAACAATTATAGAGACTTTTAATAAATTCAATATCTTCTAAACATATATTGTCTATTTAAAGCATAATTTAGTAAAAATGAGCTATAGAGTCCTCCCACCAATTTCATCGACCAATTTTCCTCTTTTCTTTGTGAGTATATTCACCCATAAAATAAATGAATTATTAATAAATATAGTAGCCAGTTTTTGCAGATAAGTATATTTTAAATTTATCTTTAATTTATTTTTTAATTTTTATGTCTAATTATTTTATTGTATTTCGCTAATAAAATTGCAATAACTTTTTAAATGTTATTCTTTATTGTATTATCAAATTTAAATAAAAGGAGAATTACTTAAAAATTTTAATATTTAATACAAATTTATTTTTGCTAAGATCTATAAAAAAGTATATAATTATTTTAGAGAATATATATAATTACTTTAGAGAGAATACATAATTATTTTAAAGAAATATTTTATAGAATTATTTTATAGAATATATAATTATTCAAATCATTTTATTTAACAATGATTTAAAAATAATCATTTTGCCACCTCAAAGTCGTATCCGCAAGACGGAAGATAATCTGAAAAATGTAATATATGTAGCTATTATTATGCAATTATTATGCAATCGGTTAATTTTTAGAAATCAAACGAATATCAAACATCTGCAATTCGTTATTGCGAAATAAATTCAGAACAGATAAAAGGGTTGAATCTTTTATTTATAGATGATGTCTGTAAAATATGATTAGAGTCAATGAAATGAATTAGAGATTAATAAAGAAGAGAAACGTTTCTTTTATTATCGATAAATAGATTCGAAGTTACATTTAATTTATAAACGGATCGTATAACGAAAGGTACACTAAAACAAAAAATTACCTAAATTATTAAACTATATGGATTTAAATGGACAATATATGTTTAGAAGATATTGAATTTATTAAAAGTCTCTATAATTGTTAGTAATAAAGGCTTTGACATGTACTAGTAATTATAGTACGCTTCTATCCTGAGGACGTATTACAGAGACGAAACACATCTTGTTTCGACGATACGATTTTATCGATAGTGCCAGAAAATGTATGTAGTCACGTAGTTCCCAAAATGAAAATAGATGTATGAGCGATTTCGATTATAATAGAGAGCCTACAATCAGAGTGACGCCATACGGGTATCAGTTGTGATGGGTCCGCCATGTTTTAGTCATTCCCTTCAATTTTTTTAACGCATTATTTTCTAAATATTGAAATTCATGCTCAAAAATTGTGACAAATTAAAAAATGATAATAAATAAATACTGTATATAAAATAATAAAACTTTTACATATATTATTTATTATAAAATTTCATTTATTTCGTACTATTACAATATTGTACATTTTGTAATATTGCACATTACTTTATACAAAACATTATTTATTTGCGCTATTAAATGCGCTAGTTTATTATCCATTCTCTGTTCCTACATTTTAGGAGCAAAATGCATCTGTAATAATATAAAAGAAATCAAAAATTCAGAAAAATATTATATATGTATTTACCATTTCACAAAATATTATATATTAAATATCGTAATTATCATATTATTTGATTTAGACTCACAATGCAATGATATATAATTGAAAAGATTACGACAAAAAGAGAAAGAATTTAACCAATGTGATGACTATACATATACTTAGTGATAGACTGAGACCGTATATCTCTTTCTCTCTCGCAGAATT
>NW_011627093.1:2118445-2134375 GCF_000204515.1 Acromyrmex echinatior | reverse complement strand
AAATAATGTGCAATAAATAACGTTTTGTATAAAGTAATGTGCAATATTACAAAATGTACAATATTGCAATAGTACAAAATAAATGAAATTTTATAATAAATAATATATGTAAAAGTTTTATTATTTTATATATAATATTTATTTATTATTATTTTTTAATTTGTCACAATTTTTGAGCATTTTTTAGCATGAATTCAAAATTTAGAAAATAATGCGTTTAAAAACTTGAGGGAATGGCTAAAACATGGCGGACCAATCACAAGTGATAGTCGTATGGCGTCACTCTGATTGTAGGCTCTCTACTGCACTCTAGACGCGATGAGCGATGAACGACGAGCGATATCCAATGAAAGCTCTACTTTTTCTCACGTGACGATGCAAAACAAAACTCTTATTGTCTATCGCTCGTTGCTTATCGCCCATTGCGTCCAATGTGAACTAGACAATACGCGACGAGAAGCACGAAAGTGACTTTTCACTGCTCGTGATTTGTTAAGCTTTCAATTGTTTTTTTCGAACGTAAGATTCGCCCCACGCGAAATTGTATCTTTCAATTTATATTTACATATGTACGTATAATACGTATTCTACAATAAAGGTACAAACCCATGCAGAGGAATACCGGAACGCAGAACGAGAGCAGAACCAATCACGAGCGTTCCGCAGTTTTCGTTACGCGGTTTCGAATCCCTTTATCTCCACAGAGCGCAATGAGCGTAAGCGGAATCAACAGCAAATTCATAAATGACGTTTAAATATTGTATTTGTCATTCATTTTTTATTATCATGTATCTAAGTACAGAATTAAATGCATTTCTCATTGACAATAATTATTAAAGATGTTAAAATTTATGAAATGATTGGCTGAAACACTACATTGTGCGCGCGCGCACACGCACGCAATGTAGTGTTTCAGCCAATCAAACTCCATGCAGTTCAGTTTGGGAAAAATTACAAGCATAATTTAAGCTAATGACAGCGATATTTTAAATTTGGAATAACTCAGCGAAAAATGATCAAGGACGGTAAAAAAGCATTTTAAAGATAAAATTCTATACTTTTACATGCATACTGTCTCATTAAGCGGCGATCTGATTAGCAAGTTATGATCACTTGAAATGTGATAAATTTTTCCCAAATTTATAGTGTATCGCTTTTTTTATAACTAAGTGTACAATATTTAAACGTTATTTATTGGACTTGCTGTTGATTCCTTATGCTCATTGCGCTCCATGGAGATGAAGGAATTCGAAACCGCGTAACGAAAACTACGGAACGCTCATGATTGGTTTTGCTCTCGTATTCCACTGCATAAGTTTGCAGCCTAAGCTATTAGTTATAAATCAGAAGTTAAAAGCTGGAAATTGACCAATCACATTGTAGGATGGTGATAACACGCATTCTACAATAAGTCATTAATCACAAATCAGAAGTAAAGCCTATGTTCACGATGCTAGAAATCGGTCCGAGATCTCGGGATAGATTCTGTATCTCGAAACGAGATGAAAATTACAAAAGTGAGCGATTTACATACTAATAATTTCATTGGTCAACATCTAGTAAATCTGCTCACTTTTGTAATTTTCATCTTGTTTGAAGATACAGGGGGTCGATTCTGGGGATCAATTCTGTATCTTGAAACGAGATGAAAATTACAAAAGTGAGCAAATTTACTAGGTGTTGATCAATGAAATTATCAGTATTCTAGTAAATTCGTTCACTTTTGTAATTTTCATCTCGTTTCAAACAATATCTTCAAACAAGGTGAAAATTACAAAAGCGAATAAATTTACTTGTTGACCAATGAATCAGTATTCTAGTAAATTTGCTCACTTTTATAATTTCTACCTCATTTCAAGATACAGAATTGATCCTCAGAATCGACCCCCTCGGATGAAGAAAGAATTAATCAATCGCAATGATCATGTGATCAAATTGTTCAAATGTGATTTGTTAATTTTTTCTTTGTCCGAGATCTCAGACCAATTTCTAGCATCGTGGACATCGGACTTTAGAAGACGACAATCACAGTCGTCAATTTCCAACTTCTAACATCTGACGTCTGATTTATGACTAATGGCTTATTGTAGAATAGCCATGATGGGGAGCACAAACTCTTGCAACACATAACACATAATGCATAAGAAAATGAACCAATCAAAGTCTTTTATTTCCTTCCTTTCCATAAAATAAAAGACTCTGATTGGTTGATTTTCTTATGCCTCATGTTTTATGCGTTATGCAAGAGTCTCCTCGCTTAAGATATGTAAGATACATTATATTTGTTATGTAAAGTTGTAAATTTTACAATTTATATTTAATTATTCAGAATCAAAATACAAAATAATTTATTCTATTCAAGAAAAATTGTTCAGTATACATATTATAATTTATAATACAAACACCAACATGCTTTGCAAATATATACAATATATTGATATTTTATGTGAATTAATTATGTTTGAAATTTTGTTATTATTATATTATATTATATTAATATTGTTATTATTGGGTCATCTAAATAGTATCCGCGGTTTTTTGTCACTAGATGTGTGTTGATGGTCATATATCTAGTGACAAAGTATCGCGGATACTTTTTAGATAACCCAATATTATACAATATAAATGAGAGATAATAAAGGTGGGGGGGGGGGGGAAGAGCGCTTTTTAAAATCTTGCATAGGGCGCCAAAGATACTGGAACCGGTTTGCTGGGATTATATAATTATTCCTAAAAGTTTAGTCTTATGAGAACCTTTTTGAAGAAAAACTTTCCCTTTGCTCCCATGATCTTCACTTCATATTAAAACGTCCATCTGTTAAACTTTGTCGCCTTCTTTCTTTGGCATATTTATATCAGTCGATCTTTCTCCATAAGGGGTTCTGCACAATAAAAGGAACAGGGAACAGAGAATAGAGAATAAGAATTTCAATTTATCAGAAATAATGTATTGTGGAATACACAGTTTCTGATAAGTTGAAATTCTGATTCTCTGTTCTCTATTCCCTGTCTCTTTTATTATGTGGAGCCTCTGATTCTTTTTCTCTTGGGCTCTTCCTTTCATTGCGATCTACCTGAATCGTTTGAGTTGTTTTCCAGCCATAGCGCTGATCTCATGTGGGAAATCTGACTCAATGGATAAGTCAGAGTTCTTTTGACAAGCCCACGCTTGTCGTGTGATGTGATAAAGAAATTTACAATCGAGACTTAATTTGTAACTGTAAATATAATATTTATTTCACGAGTACAATTTTATACGAACGTACAGGACGAACACCTCTATTGATCTATTAATATAATATTTCTTTTTTTATTATTTTTTATGCTGCTAAGCAACTCGTTACCAACACAATCCTTAAGCTTACTACGCTCGCTGCGCTAGTGAGGCATTAAGAATTCCCCACACTCAGTCTTCACCGGAGCCCTCTGGTGATTGCTTTTGTTCTGGCCATATCTGTTTCGTCGAAAATACGGGAAACCAAGAGAACCATTTTCGTGTGAAGATGAAGAAGGCTGAACAGGCATAAATCTTTAAGGATCATTCTTAAAATTCAATCGATATTAGAATAAAACAGAAAAAGATAAAAATAATCTGATTAGGCGACTTCAATTTTCAATTCACAAATCGTCTTTAATACAAAATAAAGTTTGATACAGGTTTTAAGCATTAGTGAGAGAAAGACACTAAACCGACCCAAATTAGGCGTAAACAAACCGATGCATGTGAAGAAAGAGTGAACTAGCGAGGTGGCTAAGGTGAATGCTAATTGCTAGTCGATGCAATCTTTCTTTGAGTTCGTCGTTCTTTGTGCATTGTTGTCAACTCCTTTCTAACTTTCGCATTAACATGGACGTGAATATACGTTGTCTCGCGATAATTACTTACAATAATTGATACCTAATCGGATCTCATCGACTCCGTCATCGTGTTCTCCACTCCGTGCCTCCTTATTGCTCATTGTTCTGGGCATTTAACCAATATGTCAGATGTTAAGAGCCTCGAACATCCGACACTTAAGGTAAACATTTATATCTTACTCGTTTTTGTTCCTCCCACATACAATGTTTTCGAGATAATTCGCCATTTGAAAATTTTATCGTCTATAGTATTGTGTATAATTCTGTATAATTGATAAATATACTTATTTGTTAATTAATTTCAAGTAATCTTTTATAATGTTTAAAGATGCATATCTTTGAAGAAAATCGCCAAAGATAATATTTTATTAAATGTAAATATTTAAAGAATAGATAATTTTTAGAAATAAAAATTTTTCATAACAGATGTGAATATATATATATATATATATTATATAATATATATAATTATTATCTACATATATAGGAAAGGCCCTATGAAATCATTTTGAATAAATGCTAGAAGAATTAAAAAAAAATAATGCGTCATTTTGAAGGAAAATTTAAACACACATACACACACACACACACACACACACACGTTTGTATAAAAATATATAAATGCATATTATATAGTTAATATTAAATGTATATTTTTACATTTATTTAATCTAAATCTCTCTCATAAAAATGCTTTGATGAATGCTTATATGATATTTAAATGTTTTAATAGAATATATATTATACATATAAAGGGTGTTCTAGCAAGACATACACATATTGACACAAGTGTCATTGTGTTTTTGTTCAATATTCAATGAAAGATAAAGACAGAATGGCTTCTGTGTTGATATATGAGTGCGTTTCAAAGCACAAAACACATGATACATCATTTGTCCTTATTGATCACCAAAGAACAAAGAAGGACAAAGTAATATCTCATGCACTTTATGTTTAATTTGGAAACCAAATCTTTTGCTTAATTCAGAGCCGTTCTTTTACTAGAAAGTTCTCAAAATCTACTTACATATTAATAATGTAATTTTAAAACACAGGTTCCATATGAGCTTCTGAACAAAAAGTTTCGTTCTGCTCAGAAAACTCTTGATAGAGAAGTGTCGCATGTTCAGGCAGTATCTAATGAACTTGAGAAAAGTTTAAAGACTGATGGAACTTATGTAGCAAGTGGTGAAATTAGCAAATTGCTCGGTGGTGTAGTCGCTAGGCTTCAAGTTTTAAAGCGTAAAGCTCAAGAGTCCATAGCTGAGGAATTGCAAGCAGGCATGGTGTGCAAAAGAAGATTAGATCATTTAAAGGATCATGCTAATACCTCTTCCAGTGCTGTGAATCAATGGAGACGACAGAGATTAGACAGAATGCTTGTAGAATATTTTCTTCGCAAGGGATACTACAAAACGGCTACTAAATTGGCAGACAGTAGCGAACTTAGAGATCTAACAAATATTGGTATATAGTTTGATAAGTGATCATTATCACACTTCACACAAAGAATTCTTTACCATCATTGAAGCTGCATTAGACAAGCATCAAAATACTTATATTAGTAATATAGAACAAATAGAAAGGAAAAATAGAATCATAGAGCCGGTATTCATAATCAGTTCTTATACTCAAGATCATATTATGTTCTGTTTTAAGGTGAACCAATCGAAGAAATTAGTGTCTTAGACATTACTTAAGATGATCTTGAAATAAGAACAGAATCAAGAAAATGGCGAAGATCAATATGAATTGAAAAATTTATCGCAAAAATATATTTAAAAAATTCTCTTTTCAAATCAAATTTTTAAAATTTTATAAATTCTTAGTCAGAAAAAATTCTCTGCCTTCAATATCTTATAACATTTACAGATGTATTTATGGTATCGAGGGAAGTGGAAAAATCTTTAGCCAATCATGAAAGTGCGAGATGCATCGGTTGGTGTCATGATAATCGTTCGAAGTTAAGAAAACTAGGCAGCACTATGGAATTCAATTTACGCGTGCAAGAATTTATCGAATTAGTGCGAACCGACAGGCGGCTTGATGCGGTGAAGCATGCTCGCAAGTACTTCGCCAACTACGACGATTATCAGCTGCAGGAGATTCAGTGCTGCATGGGCCAGTTGGCCTTCCCGGCTCACGCATACTTGAGTCCCTATAAGGATTTACTGGATGAAAAGAGGTTCACAATTGTGCTATTTATATTGGCCATTTATAAACAGTTACAAAGTTATTGCAAAACTTTGATATAAAAATTGTAGTTTATTTAATTTATATAAATCAATAATTCATAAGAATTTGTTTATAGATGGGACAAATTGATCGAGACATTTCGACAGGAAAATTACAGATTGTTTCAGTTAGCGAGCCAGAGCGTATTCACGGTAGCTCTGCAAGCTGGCTTGTCGGCTCTTAAAACTCCCCAATGTTACAGCGCGAATAAAGAAGGTCGAAATCCTAGCTGTCCAGTTTGCAACGAAGCGTTAAATGAATTAGCCGCACCATTGCCTTTCGCTCATTGTTCGCAATCGCGACTTGTTTGTAGTATAAGTGGAAAACCACTAAACGAATACAATCAGCCTATGATGATGCCGAATGGATATGTGTATGGTGAACAAGTAAGTTAAATTATTGAAATATTAATAAATTAAATAATTTACAATATTATAATTCTTAGAATACTAATATTTTAAAGAATAATGTTAGTAAAATATATAATGTAGAGATGATATGATCAATATAAAATACAGCAATAATTTTAAACATAAAAAAGTATTATTTTATTATAATATTAAACTATATTATACAAGGAAGATTACGCATGCATTATGTATATGTGTGTATGTGATAAAAATTAAATTTTAGTAATATATCTTAATTAAATATACAAAATTTTACTTTATATGTTTCTGTCTGAGAGAGTATAAAGTAAAATTTTATATATTTATTATGATATATATTTATATATTTATTATGATATATTATTATATGATTGTACCTTTTCCAATGTTCGTAATTATATTTTTTGTTGTAGGCATTGGAAAAAATGGCTCAAGAAAATAATGGCACTGTGATCTGCCCAAAGACCAAAGAAGTATTTCCATATAAAAAAATTGAAAAGGTTTACGTAATGTAAACTCTCGCATTGACACAAAGTATATATATATATATGTTGTACTATATGCTTGACGCTTATGCCTCTCTTTGCTCCAATACTTCTGTTATTTAAATAATAATTGTATACTATACTAATAATACTGGAATGAAATAACATCTATTTTTAAGGAAAACTTGATCGACTTATTAACATCCATCCTGCATAAAAAAATATGTAATGAAGAATATTACTGTAATTTATTGTTACATAGTATAATATTAATTATTTGTTAACGGGGATAGTTAATCCTTATTCATTTATTTAACGTTCTTTCTACAATAAATTGAATGGTTCAAACTGTTTTCCATAAATCTACTTATTCATAAAACGCAACCATGTATTTCTTATCTTACAAAGTCCTGACATATGTAGGGTTTATCAGAATTCATATTTTATATCGGATGAAAAAAGTTTTTCAGATATTGAATAAAACTGTACTAAAATGATGCACAAAAGTAATGTTAAAAGTTCAAGTTTTCTGAAAATTAGGTTATAAAAATAATGTATGAACTCAATTAACTTAATCCGTAAAATTAAACTTTTCTAAAAATTAAATTTTTTAAAGAATTCAAACACGATAGGATCGAATTTTTACATTATATTCGAAAAATAATTTGAGTAATTTAATGTGTATTTATAATCAAAAGAGCTGCAATTTTTAATCACCCTACGTATGCATATGTATATTTAGTTGATATATTGTGCATACATTCCAACATAGAAATGACAAAACTGCTGATAAAGCAGTAACAATGTATGAATCAACTTATACCATTAAAGATTTGTATTATTTTTATGTGGAAATGAATGCGTATTTAAATCTTATTAATATTGAATACTAATGCATGAATATTTTTAATAGTTTGCTTAAAATCTAAATGGTATAATATGCGCGAAACAATTCGTCGAATGAAATTTGTTCGTGTGACCGAGAATCCATATAAAAATATTTTATCTACCCTAGCAATTTTTTTTCTCTTCCTTAAATTCATGAATCTTCCGATTTTATTGGATTATTTATCGAATTCCCTTGATCATTTATTGTCTGTTGTTTTATGTGGAGGATTGTCCTTGTAGGAATTCAAAATGTGTTTTAGAATTGTTATTTTCATCAGTCTGATAAGATAACGATCGAGGTAAGACATTCCATTATTTTTCCTTAATAAAATAATGAATAGAAACACACCTTTTATATTGCGATGCAGTGATTCTATCAAGTAATTTATTTTATAACTATATTTTTTTGGAGAAGACTTATACATATAATCTATTAAATGAATTAGATCAATTTAATTAAATTTATTAGATTGTAAAACCTACGCAATTTATTTAATTCTTAGAATCACTGTATTACAAAAAATGAGTTTTTTTTCTTCAAATATGTTTGTCATGCGATGAATTTGTTACGTTCATTGATTAGTAAAGGCTAAACGAATGAAAGATATAATGGAGTAATATTATCGTTATGTATAAGTATATAGAGATAATAGATGTATTATAAAGCTTACTCTTTAGCATAATTAAAAATGCATGTGTAAATGCGAACGAATAAAATTCGCACTTCTGCTGAATATGTTCTATATCTTATATTCTTGTCTAAAGTATTTCGACACATTATATTCTCTAATATTGTTCGGATTTAATAGCTCTCTTATCAGTACAAAAAAAATAAAATTAAAACAAAATCTGATAAAATCAGTAAAATAGAATTTGGTGAAATTGAACATCTCGTAACACAGCATAACATCTAAATGAAAATCCTGTACAAAAAAAATAAAATATAAAATTATAGACGTTTAAGAGCTGTATCAAAATGTATCTTGTAATCAAAATTAATATACTGCATTACAAATATACATACAATAAAATTATTATGAATAAATTTTGATCAAAACAGATAAAAGATTGTTAAATTTGTGTGATAATGTGATTATGATATTAATACATATATTTAGTATAATCTTTGAAAAACATTCAAAATAGATATTTAAAGCTTAAACTGTATCTATTTAAAAATAATCTTTAACAAGAGCAATGTATGTTGCAATGAAAAAAATTATGGAGATCGTCCAGGTACAGCTTAATGGAAGAGTATTATCTATTGTACAGCTTAATCTCACGACCATTTGAAATGCATAAAAATTCATCGCTACATAAACCATAAATAACATAAGCATACATTATAAGCTTGTATACATATATATGAGGAAAAAAATTACGTAATTATTATTATTATATAACATAATCATAGCCCGAAAAAATGTAACTACTTCCAATTTCTAAAATTGTCACTCATTAATCTACAAGTATAAGGTGGAAAGCTCGTCAAAATTGTGAGGGGACTAGTATCAATTGGATGGCCAACAGTCTTAACTCTCCTGCATCTCGTGATGTAATATAACTTGTTCCAACTGTTGCAAAACAAAAAATTCATAAAAGCATACTAAAATTTAACTTGAAATAATTGATTATAAAATAAAGACGTAATGAATTTGTTTTAAAAAAATGACTTCATTTTGACTTCTGAAAAAATATGAGATACTATAATTTTTTTATATAAATGCAACATAAATATTATGTAATAAGAATATTAAATCAAGTACTAAATCGTACTAAAAAAGTAAAAAAATACAATCTTGTAATTACAGAATAAATAAATAATATGAAAGTTTATTACATCAGATCTTGCTATATTCTATTATGATGTAAAGAAATTATTAGACTTGGCCCTTTATTTTGTAAATTATGTTGATTTTACCAAAAATTTAAACTGCAGAATTTAAAAGTTTGAGAATTGTAAATTTAATTTTAACATAAATATAAAATTATATGTGTAATAATTTCATGAAATAGTTGCTAGAATTTAAAATTGCCTCGTCTTTCAAATTAGTTTCATATTATTACATATCTATAGCTAGTATAATTTCAAAATTGAAATATTTTCTGCAGGGAAATTCAGCATGACAACTTTAGTAAACTCTATTTAAAAATGTAATGCTTATCTATTAAGAGATATATTCTCATTACGCGTTTAACACTACATGAGAGAACAATTCTATTAAATGTTTTTATTCTCTTTTAAATGTGATTGTAATAAATAAAAAATGCGTTAAACGCGTAACGAATTACAGGTTCAAATATGTGATCTTCCTGATAATGATTTCTATTTGAATACAAAAAATGGAGCGCCGCATAACTTTTATTAATAAGGCTTATTGGTCCGGTTTTAGTAATAGGGGCAGTAGTAATAATAGTAGAGAATTAGTTTCTATAATTCTCATAGAACCATGGATTCCGGTATTTCCTATACAAATCTGTTGTATGAGACGATCATTTTGTATTATTAATGCACTTTACATGGTCTTAATTTACTTTCGTATCTATTTCTTCTATTAACGGGATTTAAAAAATTATCAATCAATAAAAACTCCAAGCCACACACTTATAGAAAACACGCATTGCTTCCAAATAGCTTAATTAAGAGCTTATCCTTATATAATTGTTATTTAAAGAATTATACGATTAGATATATATTTATATATATGTATGTATTTAACGTATATATAAGCAAACGAGCATTCTGGAAAACATCTCTCTTATTTGTGTCGAGGAAAGTAATGTTCGTTTCTGAAATGTCATTTCTTTTCTCGAGTTGTTTTTAGGAATAACGTTTTACTTTTCTTCTTCAACATTATTATTTCTTCAAGTTTTTAAATCGTTATTTCACATTATTTTAATTTGTAATTATGTGTGGGAGATAGACTGCACTCTTAATTTGCAATATTTTTTTTAGCTCCTGAGTTAATATAAGCATATTGCTAAATCTTATCTTTAAAACGATCAAAATTTTATGTTGGCCACGATAGAAGGCATCACCATGGAAAACAGAATTCCAGTGAAAATCCCCGTCATCAAAGACGCCGCTCCAAACATGCCGGCCGTCGAAGCATACTGTGAATCCACCATTCTAAATAATATATATATATATATGTACTTATTATATAAATTTTTTTCCTCTATTTTCCATTAATCACGCTTACCTAGGGCAATACATCATCGACAATGATGATAGGTAGCCGCTACTAAGGCCCATAGTAATGGCAATAACCCAGAACACCCAATCATTTTTAATAAGTACCGGTAATATTCTTTCTACGCCCATTGGCTGATAGTTGCAAATTAAAAACAATGGTATGTAGACAATTCGTAGAATCACTGGAATCACTAGATACTTTCTGCTCGGCTGAAAAAGAATTAATAAATAAAAGTTAATTAATAAACAAATAGAATTGTACAATAAATATATTAGAGATATTATCAACCATAATTTTATAATATAATTTTGTAATATAATTACATACAGAAAAAATATAAATATATAACAATATAAAGTGTGTAATACATAAAACTAAAGTTTACATACCCACTGAACCAACGATGCGATTAAACTTCCTAGCATGGCAGTGATATTGAATGTTAAAAAGCACATAACACTGCTATAATATTCAGAAGGAATCACAAAATTCTTGTCTGAAGACTGTATATCAGATTGGACAGATGGGAAAAGTGCTAAAGTGACAAAGAAGATTAAAAATATGTTGAAACATTGTGGAAAGCACGCCTTGAACACCTTCCAATAAGCTGGTTTTCCTCTTGAATTGTTCTCTAATTGTCTTTTGTTCGTCTCTTTTTGATGAAGAAGCTCGTGATATCGATAAAATCTCTACGATTCAATTAACATTAGTTAAATAACTTTTTTATACATTTTGTTTAAAAATTAATAAATCACTGTATTAATTAATAAAAAAATTTATAATTATCTGACTTAAAAGTTAATTTTTAACAAAAATCTTACATTAATTGGAAGTGCAAAGTACGTGTCAAAGCAGGCCAGGAGAATAAACAAAGCCGTGATGAAGTAATATATTGCGGCAGTGCGCGCATTTGGCGCCATTATTTGAGCTAGGAAGTTTATTATGGCTGTAAAAGTTCCACTGATATTCTGAAACAAAATTATCAATAGATAACAAATTACAAATGTTTTTGTGCAATCTTTATCGAAAGTAATTGAAGCTAATATTTACCGAGCCTAAGACAACAGCACCTGTGTACCTGATAGGTAATTTAGCTGCCATTCCAAACACTGAGTTCTGATAAATGCCATTGGCAGCTAAAATATAAATTATCAATATATATATATATATATAATTCAAATATTAGGAATCAATAATGACAATATCTATTAATAAATATACATATATATCTTTATTTAACGTACTAATTTCAATATAAACTTGTTTATTATTTGTTGTCATATATATGTTTTACATATCATACATATAATATAATAAATAAAAAAGTAAATAAATACTAATAAATTAACAACAGTTATTACAACAACTTACTTACTATTTAATATAACTACAGATATCATAGTAATCCAGAAAAATATTCCAGGCCAACCAGAACTGTCAGTCATTGCCAAAATGACAGTAAAGACAAATATTAAGACCAAAACAAAGATACTCCATACTATACGCGCCGTTAAGTTGCCTCTGAAAAGCCAAGCCTCTTTAGTGTAAAATATATTATTATTTATTTATATAAGTTGCTAAATATTATTTATATAATCTAAGATCAACAAAATTTATATTTATAATTGTAATTATCAGTATTATTAATATTGTAATAAAGATATACATAAGTTAAGCAGACATACAATATTTGTATTTTGACATAAAATATATGTATTTTGTATACATACCCAAATTGCAAAAATATATTCAGCCAATTGAATAATAAATTTGGTACGTGTGATGCAAATGACAGATATGCAAGAAAATTCATCGCATAATTTGTATCTACACCAGTATATTCCTTCGACAATTTATAACTGACAAAATACTGTAAATATAATAGTTTCATATAAATAATATTATAAAATTTCAACTATACAATATTATAATATTATAAATTATTATGTCTTGGCTTACATCTTTAGCTGTTATAAACATATTCCATGGCATCAAGGCACCGATTCCATGAAGTATCAATATGAAAAATACTAAATTTAATCTACAAAAAAAAATACAAAATATAAATTTATTTAAACCAATAATATTTTTATGATTATTATATACCGGGTGTTTCAGACCACCCTTTTATCTTCCCAGAATAAGATCTAATCATAAAAGTGTTCAGATAAAAGTTGTAGAGCTTAAAAAGATCTATTTACTAATCTTATCGGTTTGATTTTAGGTGGCGTCGCCAAAATCGCATTGATTTTTTTTAATGGAATACTCAACTTTTTATTCCAGTAATATATCTAATAGCCGATGTCGAGAGCTTTTCAAAACACTACAATAAAGTTATTTTTCATTGAGTACTTTTCGAGTTATAAGGCTCGAAAGTTACAGTACCGCCGGCATTAACGTTACACAAAATATCCAATCGACGGCTAAAATCTCTTGAATGTTGTTTAGGATCATGTCCTGAATAACATTTATCAAGATCAAAGTCATTTGAGGTTGTACTTCTTATTTTCATTTTTACTTAATAAAAAGTTCCATTAAAAGAAATCGACGTGATCTTGACCTGATCTTGCTATTTAAGGTCGAATTGATAAGATCAATAAGTAGATTTTTTTAAATCCTACAACTTTTATTTGAACACCTTTATTGGACCTTATCCTGTTAAGATAAAAGGGTGATCTGAAACACTCGGAACATATAATTTCCTATATATAGGGTGTTTGATAAGTAACAATAAATCTTTCGCACGGAGGCAAAATGAACTAAACTGAGAAGAAAAGTCCTCTATCATTTTGCAATTTTCGCAATAATTAAGATATTAATTGTTGAAAATTAGTTTTCCAATAATTTTTTACTCTATCATCTTAATACTATAATCTTTACAGAAAAACTGTAAGAGACAAAAATTGTTTATTTTCTTCTCATAAAGTTCTGAGAATTTTTTTAGAATTTTTTCAAAATTTTGTACTATCGTATTTTCTCATGTTGGTAAAAATAAGAAAAATGCAGTACTAAAAAGTTAATAAAAAAATTTTGAAAAACTTCTTAAAACTCTATAAGAGGAAAAAAAAACAATTTTTATCTCTTGTAGTTTTTCTGCAAAGTTGATAGTATGAGTAAAAAATTATTGAAAACCAATTTTCGATAATTTTTAGTAATTAATATCTTGTTTACTAATGCGGAAATTGTAAAATAGTAGAGAACTTTTCTTCTCAGGTTAGTCCATTCTGCTCCTGTGCGAAAGATTTATTTATTTATTTATTTATCAAACACTGTATATATGTATATATTATTCTAATATGCATTCCTACATTACTGAAAACAGTATAAATTTTATATAAATAAATAATTTTATTAAACAAATATTAATAAATTTATAGTATACCTATCTCTAGGAGGATTTAATTCGAGATCTGCTTGATCCATTGTAACACCTTTAAAATTCAATTCGTCGTCAGGTCTACCTGTGCCTTCCCATCCTGGTGAAAGACGTACTGGTTCTGAACCTTAACATTAATTCGTTAAAAATTTGCTGAATATCTTACATAATGTATTTGTAATATTAAACATTGTCAATATTATTATATTAATTAAAAACTTTGTATATAATATACTAACTTTCTTAAAAAATTTTTGTATTAACATTAAATTGAAAAGTTCCTATTTGAATTAAATTCAGACTTCTTTTTTAAACTTTTAGATTAGAGAAATTAATTATCTAATATAATAATTTAATATAATAATCTTAAATAATTTTTTTGGGTTTTAAAAAATTAATATTAAAAATAAAATAAATATATTAATTTTAAAAAGATAATTATAATAAAATAATTTGTTTAATATCTAAAGATAATAATGTAATTATTAATAATGTTTAAATTAATTTTTAATAATGTAATTATTAAAAATAAAGGCAAAGAAAGATTTTAGATAGCTAACATACTAAAATATTTAAAAAAAGAAAGAATGAGAAAACTAATTACAACAAAGAGATAATTTGTGCGCGTTGTAACGGAATGTGGCAATTAATTGAGTCGTTAAAATCAATTAATATAATTTGAGAGCCTATACATATATGACATATATTAACAATTTGTATAGAGAATTTAAATAATAAAAAGTTATATGCATGCAATGAGATACAATAAATGATCGTTAATTACCAACAAGCAGAGGAAAAGTATTATAAGATTTGCAAATAGAATCTATAAAAAAAGATATATTCTAAATTAGCACATTTTAGAAAACTAGAAATACTAATATAAAATATTATGTAATATATAATATATACAATACAAGCAAAACAAGAAAATACATATAAATAAACTTGTATAATGTATGCATATCAAATATAATATTATTTCTCATCAATAAATGAAGTAAATGTAACGTAAAAAAAAAATTATATATTAATATAATTTATACATAAATATATAAAATTATGTTCTTTTGTCAATTATATTTAAGGGATTAAATTGTCAAGTCACCTTCTATAATCATCTTCCTTGCATTTAATTATTTAAATAGAATTTAGCAAGATAAATAGCAAAGAAATATTATATTATTGCTTAGCAGATTATAATTATTGATAATAATTTTTTACTGAATGCTGTGAAGATTAGAAACACTGCTTGAAGTCTTGAACTTCTGACTGTGAGTGACAACATGAAAGACTCAAATTCATTCAGCTGAATCGACATGTCACATCAGCAAAATAAATCTTTGTACACAAGAAAATATGATTCTTTTAAAAGTTAGGAATGCAGGGAATTTGATATAGTTTAAATTATAACAACAAATTGTATATAAACAAATTATATATAACTGCGTGTGCAATAAAATTATAAATACAAATATAAAAGACAAATAAAAGAATATATA
>NW_011627093.1:2076199-2118387 GCF_000204515.1 Acromyrmex echinatior | reverse complement strand
ATAATACGTAAACAATTAAAAAAATATAAATAAAGAAATAAATATGTAAATATAATAAAATTTAGCATAAATAAGTATATGGGCAATTTTATATATACATATAAAATTTCTGCATTATTTTATAATTAATTATTTATAACATTTCAATAGATCATAAATCGATTTTTGCTGCATTTTGATTAAATAAAAATTTTAACAATTTTAAATGCACTTATAAGATTAGTTTTCATTGCTATATTATATAAATTACACTAAGAATTTTCTTCTTGATTTCAAATCTCGAAAAAATACTTATTTCACTTTAAGTAAAAAAAGTATATACTAGTCTATAAAAAAATAGATCTATTATCTGTTACAAAGCAATTAAATAGCAAATAAGCAAATAAGCATACATTTTAAGATAAAAAAAATCGCATTCATATTTCACTTTTATTGGAAAATATATTATATATTTCTGAAATTCATTAATATATGTATTAGGTGTTGGAATTAATTCGTAGCGTTTTACAAGTGATGGGAAGTACTTTCATTAATGTATTTTTTAATGCTCATGTGAAATAAATAACATTCTTTCATTAAAAACGCTACGAATTAATTCCAACACCTAATAATATGTGAATTATATGCTAAATAGGCGCATTAATTGATAAAAATGAGGTTTGAATGCGGATTCTTGTATTTTAAAAATATCTTATCAGTCTTCAGAATTATAATAGAGAATGAGATGAATGAAATAAATGATGCCTCAAAAAAGCTTTTAAGAAAGAGATCTAAGAAAATGGACATATTTCTATGGAAATTGTTAACAATTAAGACAATTCATTAAATTGTTAAATATAAATTAACTTATTTGAGTGCACTAAAATTGAGTTGAAATTGAGTTGAGTTTAAAAAATTATTTCAGTAATATAGTTAATATAATTATCAATCATAAAATACAATTCACAATATGTTAAGATTAATCTAAATATTTGGATGTTGATAATATATCAAAAATTATAATTTTATTCCATAGATTAAATTATTTCAAATTTATTTAAATTTCTCTCTAAGATCAATTTAGAATCAATTTAAACTTCACTGAATTATCTTAAATTGTAAATATTATGTAGCACAAAAATCATACATTACTAATTTTAATCAAACCAGTCTGTTCAGTTTGCTTACTTTATAAAATTATCAGATTAAAATTATTAAGATATATTTTGTTTCTATCAAGCTCAACAAGCTACGAACCAATGTTAAATCCACAAATACTTCACTGTCAATGCCAAGGATGCTAAGTCCACAGCATAAAAGCCTCTTCTGCAGACTGGTTTGGGCAGCTGTATGGTGGGAAAATAAAACCACAAGAAAACCATTCCAAGAAAGCTGCATTCCCTTGTAGCCATGATAGCGGATGCGACAGACGTATCACGGCCCCATTACCTTTGGAAGGTATGATGCGGGTCCCATTGGAGTCTTTCAGAAGAGTCTGTTCCTCAGGCCCCACACCAAATTCTTTCTTCGTGTAAGTGCCTGCCATTTTTCTCTTTTTGTTAATTTTTTTGTTACGAAAGAAAATTCTTTAAACACTATTGACTTTGATGATGTACTTCAATAATAACTGCAACAACTTTAATACATCTCTCGACAACTGGTCCAGAAAAAGTGTAATTCCATTAGAACTTTCTACACTTTGCTATCTGATTTGTCCTTGTCTGAAAAATAATATTTATTTTCAGTTGTGATGTACTGATGATATTGCATGGAATTTTGATAAAATCTTTGAAAGTTTATCGCTTTTGTGTGCAAAAATATTAAAATAAATTTGAAATAGTTTTATATAAAAAAATTTGTACGTAAACTAATCATAAGATGGTACTTATAGTTAATTCTTATATTTAAGATTATCTAATTGTAAGTATAAATTTAAGATGTCATAAATCAATCACAGATCAATATATAGTTGATTCTTATATTTAATGCTTTTAAATATAGTCTTAAAAAATCATAAACTAATCAGAAAACCACATTAGCATCTTAAAATATTACTTAACCCCCCCCAGCCATAAAGAATATATGAAATGTATGATATCCAATGTAATTTTTTAAAATTTAAATATTATTTAAAGGGTATATATACAGTAAAATCTATCTTTTATACATATAAAACAGTAAATAAATTTAAATTATGAGAAGTATTTTCGCAATATTTTAAGCAAACTATAAATATTAATATTTTACATAATTTTAATAATTTAGTAAATAATTTTAATAAGTATAATTTAGTTTAATAAATAAATCTGAATACATTCGATGTAATAATTCTAAAAATCATAAAATAAAAATTAGATTAACAATATCATAAAAATTATATTGCAAATTGATAAAAAAATAAAATATCTTCTCTTCGATACACAGTGACCTAGATATTTAACATCACAGTAGAGGAATTAAATATACCTCGTATTAATTCAATGTAAGTTAAGCAGGCAAAATATTATATGTATGCGTGATAAATATATATATTCTCTTCTCTACATTATTCCAGATTTCATGATAAATCGGACGTATTTTGTGTGCATTTCGTCGAAGAGCAGGTTAATGGTAGTGCAGGAGAGTGCAGCCGATGAGAAAGATAAGAGACAGACCTTAACACCGGCGACCCTATTTTTTTGCCATCTCGAGTTCGACTACCGGAGATAACCAGAGAATGATTCGCTAAGCTAAGCTTATTACCGGCGATTGACGTTAATGGATCGCCCGAAGGATGGGTGCGTGATGAAAAAAAGAATCACGTGCCAATGTCCATCAGTCGACGGTTCGATTCGTGTGTTTTGTTTGCTTGTCGCACACTTTGCAAGAGGAGAGGGAGAGTGGAAAAAAAAGGTGTATAGTCAGCGACAGAGTCGAGTTGAGAATGTTGAGATCGTTCGAGATACGGAGAACAACACTACGGGACGGAAACACGCGAGCGGTAGTACCATGTTTCCGTACTGCGCGGCACTCCGCTAGGTTAGATCGCGGGGGGTTACGAGTTCATCGAGATATGCGGCGCGGCATGCCGCCGAAGAGCACCGAAGAGCGCCGAAGAGGGCCGAGGAGCGTCGAGTGTCCACGAGGTGCGACGTTCGAAAAGAAGGCGTAAAAATAGCGCGCATCCACGACGAGTCCGTTCGTTTCGATCGTAATGCGACGAAAAGAGACGAAAACGGATACTCACACTCACGTTCTTGTGCAACACGCGAGTTGCAACGGCCGCTGATCATCATTCGCTGATCGACGATTGCTCGAGAATGGAAGTTGAAACTCGTAGTAGGAGCGACAATGTGACTGCTGATATTAATAATCATACGCGATAAATCATGCTCAATGAAGCATGACGTTTTACCTGTTCACGCCTGTATCGCAGTTTCAGCTACGTTTTTCTTATCCCTTGTGTTTTTTTTCCCTTCTTTAGAGTTCGATCTTTTTTATTCCGAATGTAGTAAAATTATACTAAACGAAAAATGACACATCGAGTAACATTGAGAGATTATTATGAGACTCGTAATTATCGTTTTCGTCATAATCGTTTCTTAAAGCTCTATTCAAACGGGTTTGCAATGCAGCATCAGAGCTGGAGAAAGCGACTTGAGAGCGGTCATCCCACAGGTCTATTCTGTAATTTAGCGCAAGTTTCGTTATTATTATAACGCTGTAACTTTTTTATCATTATAATGATAACAAAATTTAAGAGTTACAGAATAGGTCTGCTAATCTGACAGCACAGATTTTGTATGTACGCAGAGAAATCAACCAATCACGTGTGCAATATAGAAAACACGGCACTATGATTCGTTTGCTTTAGACTAGCGATTGATTTCTTTATATAAACGTGACTGTGTGAATAGACCTAATAATTACATACAAGATGACCTCGAATATTTAAATAACGTAGTAAAAGGATGAAGATAAAACGATAAACGACACTATAAAAAAATGTTATGTAATTGCAACGTAAGCAGCAGTGCGTCTATTTTGATCTAATTAATTAAATTTCTGTTATATAAATATCGAATCTGGGACGAAACTTGTTTAATTATTCTAGTTGTAGTAGTATAATTTTATAATGATAGTTGTTAAAAGTCCCATTAATAGATAAGAAAATGACAGTAATATACATAGTTAATAAACATTATAATGTATAATAATGTAATAATGTATTAAGTAATATATACAATTTAAAAAGTAATTATTATTACTTAAAAACATTTATATGTGTATGCTTCTATGTGAAATATAGACAATATATATTTTTATCACATAAATACATTATATATATATATATATATATATATATATATATATATATACATACACTTTTTGTACAAAATGACATTTTTGCCTATTAGATATTTTTCTCAAATCTCAACAATTTTTTCGTCAACCCCAAGTTTCCGTTTGATAATGATTGTTCTTCTCCAAATGTTTAATAAATGTTTCTGCTTGTTCCTTTGTCATTTTTCCAATTTCTTTTGTTAAACTAACGAATTCGTCACGCACATTATCTGGCATATTTTTAGAATTTCCTGCTAAATAAATACTACCATTATTTTCTAAAAACTGCCAGCACAGCTCTCTTTGTTGGCGGATAAGATGTTGGACATATCTGAAAAAATATTGAAAGCATAATTAAGAAAGTTAGGATTTGATTCATTTATTTTACAATCTTTTTATAATTAATTTCAAAATAAATTCTATCTTATATAATAATAATTATCTTTAAATTTATTTTGTATTTGTGAAATAATAAAAATAATTTGAAGAACAACTTATTTTAATGATTTACATTTTGTGATGCTGATCTCTGGAAAATGCGCAAAATACTTTCAGATTATTTTTTCTTGATAATCGTTCAAAATCTTCTCTACAGTGATAATCCTTACTTTCATTTCTACATCCAAAAAATAGGATACATTCTTTTAAATCTTTTCCTTTTTTCACTTTCTCTAAAAGCAAAGCTCTAAATGGAGCCACTCCAGTTCCAGGACCAATCAAAATCATCGGCTTATTATTATCAAATCGAAAAGTGCCTTTCTGCAGCCAAAATATCACTTTATCATTATTATTTAAACTTGCCAACCACTTTGAACATAACCCAAATCTCGGTTCCACCAATCTAGTCTTAAATTTAACTATTGCTACTAGAACTTGTATTCTATTTGGAGTATCTTCTAAACTGGAGGCAATGCTATAAGGACGTGGCTTTATGGGTGACATGATTTCAAACAATAATGTAATGTTTAATTTACTGGTCGTGTGAGGGAAATCTGTAAGGACCTCCAAAACATTTCTTCTTGGCCTGTTTATATAATCATAAAGCTCTTCTTGGCCAATTGGACTGGCAAATTCACATAGTTTTTCTTTCTCCAATTCATTTTCGCTGATAAGAGATAAAGTATGCATGGTAGATCTTCGTGGCTTGAAATTCAGATCCCAATATTGTTCAACAATTTCTCCTAAAGTTAAATTTTGTTTTAAAATAAATGGAACCTTTATCTCTTTCTCCGATACTTGAATTATTGTATCTGGAAACAGTTTTATATCGTGTTCGTGTAGTATATCAAAAAACCGTTTTACTTGTTCTGTCGTATTCTTCGGTCTAATGTAGATAACGTCTCCAGGGTCGTAATTAATATTATTCGCTTCGATTGTTATCAATCTAACATCTTGAAAGTGATCTTGGGAAGTAGTTCTTATATTTTCAACTATCGTTCCTATTCTGACGTCGCTATTGATGAATGTTTCTTGTGCATAGATATCAGTATTTAAATGATATGGAATGTCTAATAACTGTTCGTCAATACGTATCGGATTTGATTGATTCATTTCTATTATTGAAATACTATATCTCTCAATTATCAAATCTTCTTTGTTTATTTTGTCCTCTACAGAAATTTTGAAAACATTTGCAATTTCTTCCCACAATTTTTTGATCCAAGGATCGATCACAGCATCAATTCCCAAATTATGCTGATCATCGGCAAGTCCAATGGGTAATAATTCTTCGCCACCTAATTGCACGAGACGTTTATTTAATTTCTTCGCAGCAAAATTGAATTTTGTATAAGAACTATCGCCCAATCCAAGTACGCTATATTTCAGATTTTGGAGCATGGTTGTTGGGAGAGTCTTGCGTAACAGATGTCTCCAGAATTGTTTCATGTTGGCTGGAGGGTCTCCTTGTCCAGTCGTTGCGACAACAAAGATAATCAATTGTTCGAAAGGGAGATTTTGAATGTCATAGTCATTCAGAGATGATACTATGCTTCGCAATCCTTTCCTGTAACATTAAAAACATACATTATATACTTCCAGTTTAAAATTGGAATGTTATACATGTTTTAAACTTTAAAATATTTTTTTCTATTTTTTACATAAAGAAATAAAATAGAAAGAAATAAAATAAATTCATAAGGAAACTTTATTCATATACGGTGTAAATAATCAAAATAAAATATCATTTAATTATACAATTAAATGACTTAAAATAAATTTCATATGTATAAAAAGTGAAATATTTTTTTTTCTCTGTATTCATTTCTGTTTTATTTATTTATTTCTTTGTGTGAATGTGTGTGTGTGTGTGTGTGTGTGTGTAAAATTGTAAATTATTTTGAATAACATAAATGTGCCAAAAAGAAAAATGATACTTGATGAATCTTCGCTGTTAATTTCGTCTTTAAAAATAATGTTAGATAGAAAAAAAAAAAATATATATATATATATACAAGTATATATATATATATAATATATAAAATGAAACTAATTATATAAGAAAAATAACCGACATTAAGGATAAAAGTAAATCACATCTGTTAAAACATCATTTAAAGACATGGGGTTCGCGTGCCAGAAATGTTCTCAGAGGTTTATGTGCCAAAGAGGAACAACAACAAACCTTTTGGCGCTCTTCCAAATTTGTTCGGCAACATCTTGAGCGGTTCCGGTCTCGCTTCCGTATAACACCCGTATCACCATTTCATCCATTTTCGTCATTGTGATTCTTTCACGTAATTGAATAAGTTTTTCGGCGATGAGAGGCAGTCAATATTACTGAAGTATCTTAGTAGTTTTATTGATTCGGATGATGACGTTATCATGAGCAGATGACATAAAGTATGTTCTTTTTAGCTGTGCTGAGTTATACTTTGCATGTTTAAAATAAAACATGATTCTGGCATCGAAAATAAAATGTAATGTTGCTTCTTCAATTTATTTGAAAGTCAGATTAGCGTCTTAGTTGTAACTTATTATAATATCCAAATTAATTGTGTTCAGTTGAAAATGAATTCTTTAAGATTTAATCACTCCTTCAACTCAAATCAAATCCTCCAATTGTGTCAATTAAAAACTCTATAAAATAGAACAGATGCTTATATTCATCACATACATTAGTTGTATTTCCTATGTTTCATTAATTTTCTATGATTGTTATTTTAATATAGATCTAAAATGTAGAAAATCAGAGCATTTATAATAAGTAGACTCGCTTTAAATGCTGTAAAGTAAAGACCTATGGATATAATAACAAATTTATATATTGGAACAACGTAGAAAAACCTGTGACATTTGCAATAGTTAACCGACAGGTTTGAAACAATCTCGTGATGTCGTCAATGAAATGTCAAGGAGAAATGATGTTAAGTGGTCCCAATTGGCAATGGATCCGAGATATTTATAAATAAAAAATAACCTCGCAAATGATCGATCACGCCAATGCGATCTTTCTCATTTTTCGAGGAAAAATTCAGATTCAGTTTCAAAACTTATTGCAAAAAGTAGTCGAATAGAACGAAAGTCGTACAAATCCAAAGGTGAACGAGCAAATTCTATTCGCATGCATTGTTCATGTGGATCAGAGTTAAATCATCAGGATACGTGCAAAAACTCGAATCAGGTGTTGCTTGTTCTTTTATTAGAAGTTTCGTGGTGCACTGTTCAGGATGTCAAAAGCGAGAAGATGTCTCTTGAACATTTTTTAATGGTTTCAATTCTGCGGAAAAGATACGACTATACTTGTAGTCGCATACAATTTGAGGTTAGGTCAGCCTTGTATGATGTAACGGGATCAACAAACTCAGCTGTGAACACTGACGTCATTCATGTGATCCAGGATAAAGCAAAATCTGTGGATTTTATTTTCCCAACGAGATTATCACTGTTTATCGATAAACTTTGATCGCGTCTCGCGACGAACACGCGGAGTTTTAATGTTAAGTTAGGTTTTCTGCCAATCATATGTATCAATAAGAAACTTTTCGATCGTACTCGACATTTGATTTGTCCTGACCAGATTATCGCGAATTTATCTTCGTAAAGAGAGAAAAAAAGCGTAAACACGGCGAGATGATCGGCGAAAACTGAAGTTAGATTAGGTTAACCTTGCATGTTCCTGACAAGGGGACTAGGATCCAGCTCCAGTGATCGAGCTGACTGTTGAAGTCATTGAAATTACATTCCTAACGAAAGACTGGCGATCCATTGGCGACTTCATTGCCGCAGAACCCAGATGGAACGCAAAATTGGAGGTTAGTGAAAATTTGAGGTTAGCCGCGATTGCGCGTTATTTCAAGCGTTGTACGCGGCATGCGCACGCGCGCATGCTTCCGTGACGTAACGGTACGCTACGGCGTGAAGGGGACGAGAACTGAGGAGCGCGAGTGGTTGGCAGTACTGGTACCCGTCTGTTTGCGGATGACTGTCAAAACCTACTTCCGCGGCCAGCGAGCGAGATCGCCGTCGTCGTCGTCACCGCCGCTGTCGTATTTGCGGAGCAGTTCGCCAGCATCGGGTGACAGGCAGAGCAGCACGCTGTGGAGCGCGCGCGAATGCTCGCAGACGATGTCGTGACGCGGTGACCAGCGGTGACAGCGACTCGCGCTTCTCCTGTCTTCTACCGTGTCTTCAAGACGAGAGAGAGAGAGAGAGAGAGAGAGAGAGAAAAAGGGGAAAAGAGAGAAAAAGAAGGAGGGAGACATCGCTACCGTTGTCTTTCTCTTTGCTCGTGTCCCGCGTTCCGATTCCTCGTCTTCGTTCTCGTCGTCGTCGTCAGTCGTCGTCGTCGTCGTCGTCGTTGTCGTCGTCGTCGGATAATCCCGAAGGAAGAAAGGGCGCTCGCGAGATTGATCGTGCGCGTGTACAAGCACGTACGTGTGCGTGCGAGTGACCGAGCTTAACCTACCTGTCCGTTCCCGCGAATGCGAGCTGATGCGAGCTGTGCGCTATGAAAACTGCGCGCTCGCTGGTGCATGAATAGTACATGAGTCGACTGGACGGTGCCGATCTGAAAAATCTCTTATGGAGGATAGTCGAGTGTGATGGTAGCTGGCAACGTGCGAAGCTCCACAAGGTGGCACGGGATATAACGCCAAGGTTACCAGTTTAACTGCTTAGAGATAGTTGCGCGCCTTTTGACCGTCCAAAAAATAACACTAGCTGCTCGATCTCCTAAATTTTTGTTATTTCTCACGCTCGTCGAGAGACTTGTTGATGGGAGAACTCGCTTCTCATTCCGCCAGGTTAGGTTTCTAGGGGACGCGAAGAAGATATTATGGGAGATCGGTCACGCGGTTCTGCGTGTTCAGTGTTCACCAACTTCGCGAAATTTGGGTAGAAAGAGCGACGCAAGCATTCCAATTTTGAATATTCAAAGTGCGTATATGTACCTGCTTTCAAAGTCATTAGAAACAATCGTACAACCACTTGTATAATGATTATGTTTCTAACAAAAAGTCACGTGCAAAAATGTGATTAAAAAGATCAAACTTACTCTTTTGCATTTGAATATTCAACTTTAAATATTCCGAATGTCTGTCCTTTTACTTTGTACTTTGTATATTTTAATTTTGTATATATATATATATATATATGCATGTACATTTAAATGTTTTCATTTCAATTGTGCTTTTTTTGTGTTTTCTACATTTTAAAGTAAGACATAGACTAAAAGAAGAAAAAAAGAGAAAGAAGAAAGAGATAAAGTGCAATTAACAATTACAAAAAACATAACTTATTAGTGGATGTTTTTTCCTTCACTTTGCTTTTTCTTTCTCTTCATAAAGATATCTTACTTTAAAATTTATTCTTTTTCACATTTTCTATAAGATTTTTCATCTTTTATTCTCATGTAATTTTAGTTCTTTTTTAATATCTTTAACTTTAAGAAAAAAACTTTAGTTCTTCCAATATCTATTTAACTTTTCTTTTACATACTTAGATAATATATTTATCTCATTTTGAAAATGCAAGAAGTAGTATAAGTCGACACAAACATTCTTTCTTGATTCCATGAATAATAAAGACAAAATTTACTTGTGTCGACTTTTATTACCAAATAGACAGCATCCATTGCTTTTAGTTATAGGAACAATAATATAAAACATTTTATTATGTCATACACATACATATATATATATATATATATATATATATATATATGTCTTCATTTATATTTTTTACAATATGTTTAATATAAATATTAATATTTTTTTCAGGTTCTTCCACCAATGTCTACATTGGCACATCTCTAATAGCTTTATTTAATTACAATCAATCATAATGCTAATCACATAGCGTATACTGGGCTATAAACCATACTTGGTCACAAATCTCCTATTTGGTCTCAAATAGACTGCGCTGCGCAGCATAGAAAATTCAACTAGGATATTTAGAAAAATATTTAATGTCTAGTGCACATTTCAACGTCATCTTTCAACTTTTCTTCCGCATCGAGAAATATTGCATCCCTCGCAACAACGAGACCAAAAGCTCCATCAATTAATTTCTCCATCCATTGAAGATGACCAGCAGACTCGAGGAAACAGAGCAGAAATGGACTTGCGAATACTGCACTTATGAGAATTGGCCCTCTTCTTTAAAATGTACCATGTGCAGAGGTGCCAAGCCTCTCCTGGGCGAAGATATTTATCGTCTTCGAGATCCTAGCCCTCAAAGAGGTTCCTCCAACGTCGCTTCCGGTCCAGTATCCCAGATAAGCCCTACGGATAATTTCACCTCGCAAAATTATAGCCAGAATCTGCCTTCGGCGGGAAAGTGGGCTTGCAGCATGTGCACTTATCTTAATTATCAAAATACAACGCGGTGCGTACAGTGTAGCAACCGGAAACCGGTTAATCAGTCTGTCAATTCATTAGCATCGAATCTACATGAACATTTAGCACCACTGCGATTGGCCGATGGACCACCAAACTCGGGATCGAATTCTCAATTGAATCCCTCGCCAATTAATCTCCATCCGGAAAGATTGTACAATATGCATCCAGAAAAATGGTCCTGTCATGTATGTACTTACGAGAACTGGCCCAAGGCAACTAAATGCGTGATGTGCGGTCAACCGAAGGAGAAGGATAGAAGGGATAAGGGGACATACGGAAATGTAGGAGTGATTTTACCGAGTCCCGAAAGAGAACATAGTCAACGAGGTTTACCATCGCCCCCACATGCACCCTATATTCATCAGACACAAAGAGAGGATAATTTAGCGATAGGAAGGAGGTGATTAAATCAATATTTTATATTTCACTGCAGAGAAAATATACAAATTTTATTTAGAAGAAATATATTTAAAGATTAATGATATCAAGTTCAATATTTTATTTTAAGTACACATAATTTCTGACTATATTTTCTTGAGTAAGTTTCAAATATGCGTTATTATAATATTACATTATAATATTATATTATAATATTATATTATCAGAAGAATATAATATTCTTCTGTTAATAAATTTAATTCATTTATATATAACTTATATTTAACTTTTCAGAGGCCCACATAGGTATGCAGAGAGCCGAAATGATAGTTTGTCAACTCCTCAATCTCCCAATAACTGTGATTATGAACGTCGATTGAAGCAGTTAAGACGCCACACTGATTGGTGTTGGTTAAACGCTTGTCTTGGTATTGTAGAGGGTGACAATACTCCTGTTGAAGCTTACCTGGCAAGCGGTGGCGATCCTGCCCGCCAATTGACGCATTCTGAGGTCTTGCTCCTCAATAGAAGCAGCGCGTTTGACGTTGGGCACACTTTGGTGCACTTGGCTATTAGGTAAACATAAATAATTTAGATAAATACTTCCATAAACCGATACTATAAAATACGATTCTTAACATTAATAAATTAATATTTTAATTGGGATTTTTCTACAGGTTTCAAAGGGAAGATATTTTAGCAACATTGCTGTCGCAAATTGAAGGTTCAGGTTCAGGGGTGAAAAGAGTACCAAGTTACGTCGCACCTGATCTTGCAGTACAGATTCGCCGACATGTCACTAACAGTATACGCTTACGCAAGGGCTCATTCCCCTGTTATTTCGTTACCGATATGGCAACCTTCGCATTGCCAGCCGAGGTTACTATGACATATATTACAATTTAATATGTACATACATTTTAATATAAATTAGATGAAAAGTAAATGTTTTAATTCCTTAAAGTAAATATTTTTAAATAATAAATAATGTTTGAACTTGCTCAAATTTAATTTCTATTTGAAATAATAACTCGCTGAAAAGTGATTATATATAAAGAATATATATGTATACAACACACGCGCGCGCGCGCGCGCGCGCGCACACACACACACACACACACACACACACACACACACACACACACCACACACACGTGTATGTTTATATTTGAAATAGATATATATTTTTAGGTTGAAGATCTGCCGAGTATTGTACAAGAGCAGATGCTAGAGGAATTGTTAGATAAGGAAGCTCAACAGCAATTGGAAGGCGGTGGTGGCGAACCGCCAGCTCTAAATTGGTCTTTAGAAATTACTGAACGATTAGGTAGTCGTTTACACGCACTCTGGAACCGATCGGCCGGAGATTGTCTTTTAGATTCTGCTATGCAGGCTACTTGGGGTGTTTTCGACAGGGACAATGCTCTAAGGAGAGCGCTTGCTGACACCCTACAACAAGCTGGACAATTGTAAGATTTGCAATTAATTAAATATATTGTAATTTATATTTTAATCTATAATTTAATCTAATTTATTCAATATAAATACACACACACACACACACACACACATTAAAATTTGTGTGTAAATAATGAATAACAGTCAAATTCGTAATAAATAATAAAATAATAAAATAAAAAATTAAAAAATTAAAAAGTTAATTAATTTTTCAGTTTATAATAGGTGCCTTCCAACAAGAGACACACATGTGACACGGCGCATCATCCTTGTTGTTCGAGAATATTAAATAAGGATGAGATGATCACTGTGTTGTACTGAGTCGCTTGTTGGAAGGCAATAATGATCAGTAGATTAATTGATGGATGGAGTAACAATAATAAAAGAAGAAAATGAATAAAATTGTAAAAAAATTATTAAATTATTCTTAAAAGAGTGAAAAATAATTATATAAAAGTTCATTTAATGAATAAATATGTATTTTTTATTTAGTTAGACTGAGTTTCATGTATTTTATATAAAATCAATTTCCTAGCTTTTATCCTCGTTGGAGAGAGTATGAAGCCTCGCAAGCATCTAGGATGTTAGATTTCACTTTAGAAGAAACACAATGGCAAGAAGACTGGGAAAGCTTGTTAGCAACGGCCGCTCAACCCGGAAGCGCGTTAGAACAATTGCACGTGTTTGCCCTTGCCCACATTTTAAGACGACCCATCATAGTCTATGGAGTTAAATATGTTAAAAGTTTTCGTGGTGAAGATATAGGTAAATTTAAAAAAAAAAGTACTGTTTTTTTGCTTTTATTTAGTAATAAATCACTATAAACTTAATATAATTTTCTAATTTATTTGTTGATATAAAATCTTTAAAATTTTAAATCCAATTTTAAATCATTTATCTTTAGCTTTTTAATTGTTTACTGAACATTTATGTGATTATATCATATTAATCCTAAATTCATAATTTTTTATTATGAATTAGGGTTATTATATTTTAATATTTCTAAATAAATTAGTTGTAACTTAAATTCAAATAGTAGTTATATTTTTTATATATTCATATATACAACACTTAAAAAATTTTATAATATTTTCTTTAAAGCTTTAAAGATTTTTTCAAAAACTCAAGATTCATAAGATTCAAGAAATTCTTCAGAAATCTTTTCTACGATGGAAAGAATTTTTTTTTAAGATATTAATTATTTCTGTTATTTTGCAGGTTATGCAAGATTCGAGGGTGTTTATTTACCACTATTATGGGAACCCTCATTTTGCATCCGTTCACCAATTGCATTGGGTTATACCCGTGGCCATTTCACGGCGTTGGTTCCAATCGAGCCATATGCCTCGTCCAGAATACCTCCCCTCGCGACCCATGGGGTAGTGAGCGGGAACAACAGTCCACTCGAGCAGCTACAGATTCAAATGCAGACCACCTTTATGCCACTAATGGATCGCGAGCATAAGCTTCTGCCAATACACTTTCTCACGACGGATGAAATCGGTCGTGAGGAATCAATTTATAAAGAATGGTTGGATGTATGCAGAACAGAGGGTGGAATACTTGTAGCACAGCAGAAACTTCACAAAAGACCGTTGCTCGTTGCGCAGATGTTGGAAGAGTGGTTAAATCATTATCGTAGACTAGCGTGAGTGCTTTATAATTTTCTTGAGCCGTGTTAAAGAAATCATAACTGTAATATAATGTAATTTAAAAGAACAATTTTAATACAAAGAATGTAAACTAATTAAGATTATACAATGAACGCGATATTAATAAGATTTAGATAAATAATTTTCTTTCTCTGAATATTGCAGTCAAACTAACGAGGCACCCTTCTCGAGACCACCCACATTACAGGATTATAGTAGCGATGGTGATACCGAAGATGAGTAGTGCAGTAATTTTAATAAGAAAGAAGTGTTGCGACTGACATGAGAAGCATTTCCATTTCTCACAAGTTTATTCTCGACCGAAAATTATAAAATGGTTAGTATTATACGAAAACTACGTGAATGCCGTACTTTCATGAGTAACTCAATATAGAGAAACTACTACGTCCATACACTGGCAATGTACTATTTAAAAAATTGAAAATGCTGTTACATCATTTTGCAAGCAAAAATTGTAAAATTTGAATTAAGATTTACGAAACACTAAACCTTTATGCATTGATTATTGAGTTAAAAAAATTCTTTTAATGATTAAATTAGCATACGTTTGTTAGAAATGTTTAGAATTATGATAAACAAATCAATGCCAATTGTAAAAATCTTTTTTTGCGGAAACAATTATTTTTATTACATCATGCTGATGTTAATACAACTTAAGAAAGCTGGTGTAACAATTTTTTCGTGATAAAAAATGGAAAGAAAATACTAGTTTAATTTCTTGATGTGGAAAAGGGAATGTTGAATACATTATATATAAGTATGAAGATGTTTAAACAAGACATAAGTGTTATATAATTCATTGCCAGTGACGATGAGCGAAAGTGGGAAACATTGTCGTTTGTTACACATTATCGAATCGTTTTGCATAATAATAGAAATTTAATTGTTAGGCTATTGAAAATAAAATTTTTTCACAGATAGTTTGTAAAAATATAGTCTCGGAGGAGGAAAACATTTAGAACTTTCTCTTTCGCAAAATATCGCGAAATTTTGTGGAAATGTTCGGACAAGTTTTTGAGCGTTTGTTTGTCGCGTTCCATTATAATGACAAACGAAATAATAAATGTGATTTAATGGCAGACTTTTTAGTCTATTTTCCTCTCTTAAAAGAAATAACTTATAATAGATATCAGTAATTTTTTAAATTTTGAATAATTAATTCCGACATATAATTCAATTAAAAATTAATTATTCAAATATTGATCGATAATTGTAAAAGTTTTCTATCTTCAAATGTAAAATCCAATAAGTAATTGAGCTTTAAAGATTAAAAAATTTTCGTAGATTAGAATTTGATGTAAAATATTATTCTTCTTACTTTTGGAGTTAATTTTTTTCCAAAAATTTTTTACTTTAATTTTATATATTTCGAATAAAATAAAAATATTTATTTTAATGGAGACTAATATAACTTTTTCTTGGCTACAAAAATCTGCCACTAAAGATTGATATAAAACTTATATATATCCGAGACACGATCCTTAAGGATAGTAATCTAGAAAAGTCAACAAATTCCGTGTATAATCGTCTTTAAGTCGTTTCACTTGTTATACTTAGAGCTGCGTTAAAAAAATCATGCAGCCAAACACAAACAACGATCTGTCCCCTTTTTAATGATCGAAATCACGCGTTTATCTCCAACGGTGTGTTAATAGGGAAAAAAATATTACTAACGGACTTGTGAAAAAATTGTGCTTTTTGCTCTATAAAGAAAAAAAATATATGGTTTAATTTTTATGCGTGGGGTATAATATATTGTTATTCAATAATAATAATATATTACATTTTTCGCGTAAATGTGGTTCGTCGTGTTAAATATTATAGATAACACTATATGAACTTTTATAAGAAGCGATGAAGAAGAAATTAAAGAGATGAGCACATATGTTTGAGCGTTAGAATTATTATTGAACAGCCGATATACACACGTACTCATTCACTCACACATCTAAGGGCGCATTCTAGCGAACGAAAGAGCGATTGTAACAAATCTTTAATCAAAAAAGTACAAAATCGCTAAAAACATTTCTTCGGAAATGCTTCTTCATTTTTTCGACATAATAATAGTTTTCATTTCTTACTATTTAATTCCGATAACAATAATGTAGCGTCTAGTCTTTTTGAATATAGCACCACATCGCGTTTTTTTTTCTTTCTTATGAATTAATTATTACGCGATTGAAAGTCACGTGATAAAAATTAATGAAGAAGACTCGGAAAAATCGAAATCAGATCAAGAAACCGATGTAATTCTGTCGGATTTTGATTTATCAATTTTCGAAATAGATCTCGGAATTAAAGAAAAAAGAAAATCATTAAATATGAAATAATATAAAATGTAAAATTTTGAACATGATGTGATATGAAAAAGATTGTATTATTATTATTAATTTCGACTTATTTTTGTTTTATTTTTACGCGAAATATCCTTTTTTCCAGTTATCTCACACTTAATCCTTTCATATCCTATATATTTGTACAGATTAAAAATTAAAAAAAAAAAGAAAAAGATTTTAAATAATCTAATAATCACGGAGAAATTCGAATTCAAAGAAGAAGCTCGAAGTTTAGCATAAAATATTGGAACAGAAATTGTATATAGCTCTATATGAATTTCAGGAACATTTTGAAACTTTATTTTAAGTCATTTTTATCTTATTGTACAATCCCAAAAGTAAAGTCGAAATATTCCTGCAAATAATCATTATTTTAACATTCTGCGTTATAATTCAAATTTAGATTTGTCTTGTATTTGCTAATCTATGAAATCATTACTTTCAATATATGGTTTATAATTAGTTTACAAAAAAATTAAGAGAACTTTTTCTTTCTATTTAAATTACGAAGTTATTTGACCTAATTAATAATTTCTAGTAACATTTATTTATTACAAATGAATTATATATATATGGATTATACATTATGTAAATAAATTAATTCTTTTTATTTTTCAGAAAAAATAAACTTTATGACGAAGGTTATATACTTTTGTTACGAAGTTTTCGACTGAATTCACCGAAATTATATCGGTTTCTGGATCCCTAATTTTCGAAGGGGACAATAGGTATAAGTCAATTGCATAGTGTTCTGTCTGCGGCAGAAGCGAGGCTTATCGCTCTATTATTGTAATTGTTAATATTATATACATCGACAATCGTTATTGTTATGATCATTATTACGATCATTGATATAGTTCTGTGACTTACAAGGTCCATTTTTAGTACGAAATTGTATCTTTAGTATGTGAATTCTTAAGTTTAGACTATATTTATTGTAAATCTTTATTGTAAAAATGCGATAATGCTGGCTTCTGCGTAAAAAAAAGAAATGAAAGTAAAGAGTTTTTCTCCCCATTAATCTTCGATATTAATTGTTATTAATAAAATCAACTTTTTAAACGTATTTATCATTAATAAATGTTATTATTTTTCTTTTATTTCTAATTATCTAACAATTAGAAACTATTATTTTATTGATAATTAAATTTCAACATAAATTATTTATTATTAATAATAATTGATATCGAAAGTTAATTCTGAAATTAACACTTTTAATTAATTTATTCTCAGATTAATTTTCGATGAACACGGCAAGTTTTTTCAGCAAAGTAGAAAAAAATGTTAAAACATTAATAATGTTTGATGGGGATATGTTTTTTTTTAAGCAAGCATAGTTTTCTCGGTTTCTTGTTGCCAGAATTTATTCTTGGCAGGTGATAAAGTATAGAGAGTTTTAAAAGTCTATTCTCTAATCGGAAAGCAGAATAGAGAAGTCTATAAATATATAAATATAAATATTAATAGAGCACATCTATGAGATATAAATATTATATGAGATAATATATCAATGTACAATAATTCGAAAATAACGATTTATTATTATTATTATTAATTACTATTACCACGATTCTAACGATTATTATAAATACTATAATAAGAGAACTTCGAGGTGTGAATCAATAAATGCTGAATTACTTTATGTCATTTTTATTTTTATTGAAAGAACTTTTCAGGATTTACTAAATGAAGATTAATTTTTAAGATAATGATTAATGATTCGATCAAGTAGTATCTCTTTTAAACAGCTTAAAAAGGTTTGAAAAATTGTTTTTTAGACAATTTAAAATGACTCCAATATTTTTCGCAAATATTTATTAAAATAATTTTATTTAAAATTTAAATTTTAACTTTATTAAAATCATTTTATTTAATGCGTTTTATTTAATTTTAATTTAACATTAAGTTAATAATATATTGTAAACTTTTTGACACATCTTTGTTTGCGGGCAGATAGACTGGTCTAAACTCGGAAAATTCTCTATAATTTTACAATTTTTACGTTAGTTAATGAAGTATAAATTTCTAAATATTGCCGTATAAGCAGGTAAAATCGATGCATAAGACATTTAAGATATTTTTCGGAGTTCTTTATGAGACATTTAAAAAATGTTTCTTAAAGAATTTGTAAAGATATTTTAAAATTATTTTATGCGTCGATTTTAGACATTTTGCTTATTGAGTAACTAAAAAAAAGTTGTGAAAATTGAAAAATAGTAAAGGACTATTTGATTTAATTTAGTCCGCTCTATCTGTCCACAAGCGGTGTGCCAAAAAGTTTAGGACATCCTGTATATTTTTTTTCCTTCAGAACGAAACAATGAATTTATTGAGTCATAATTATAATATATAAAGGATTTTAATACAATAGTTAATAAAATAATTCTAAAGATTTCATTAATATTAAAATTGTTAATATTTGGAAATAAATTTAATATTTAGAAATTAATTAGTAAACGTGAAATTATATTATTTGCTTATGACAAAACTTTTATTCCAAAAGTGAAATTTTAATACTAAAATTCATAAATATAATTATAATTATAATATTTTGTCATTTATAATTTCGAACTTAATTTTCAAGTCAACTTGCTTAATCATGTTAAATAAAGAATTTCCGGGGAAAAAAAAATTTTATATACAGGATGTTTGATAAGTAACGATAAAACTCTCATATAAAGATAAAGCAGACTAAACTGAGTCGAAAAGTCTTCTATCATTTTGCAATTTTTTTTCGCAATAGTTAACAAGATCAGATCCGGGACTAAATATTTCGACGACTGAGGCAAAATAAAAAAATACTTAATTACTAATCTTAGTAAAAGAAAATATTTTTTTATGTGAAATATAATAAGAAATAATATTAGTTAATAGTAATTAATAGTATATATATTAATTAATAGTAATTAATAGTATATATATTAATTAATAGTAATTAATAGTATACAGGGAGTTCCGTAAGTTTTGGCCAATCGCTTTTGTGTAGATAGAGCGGATTAAATTGAGTAGAAAAGTTCTGTATCATTTTGCAATTTTTGCAATGATTAACGAGATATTAATTATTAAAAATCGCTGAATTGGTTTTCAACAATTTTTTAGTCAAATACTATCAACTTTATAGAAAAACAGCGAGAAACAAAAATTGTTTATTTTCTTCTTATAAAGTTCTGAGAATTTTTTTTTAGAATTTTTTCAGAATTTTTTAATGCCGTATTTTCTCTTATTATTATATATCATTGGTAAAAATAAGAAAATACGAAAATTGGTAAAAATAAGAAAGTCCTAAAAAGTTGATAAAAAATTCAGAAAAAATTCTTAGAATTCTATGAGAAGAAAATAAATGATTTTTGTCTCTTGCAGTTTTTCTGTAAAGTTGATAATATTTGAGTAAAAAATTATTTAAGACCAATATTTGGCAATTTTTAGTAATTAATATCGTGTTAACTATTGCGAAAGTTGCAAAATGGTAAAGGACTTTTTGACTCAGTTTATTCTGCTCTATCTACACAAAAGCGATTGGTCAAAACTTACGAGACTTGCATATTAATATTAATTTAATATAATCACGTGTGTAGGAGAGGAGTTATACGTCATACAAATTTAGGTATATATTACAAATGAAACATAATTACTAAAATCACAATAATATTTTCGTATTTCGATAGATGCGAAATTATTAATTATTATTTCAAAATCTATATCTTTACATATTTCATTTTCAATTGAAAGAATTTCTGTATTTGATAATTTTCTTTGACTTAATGATGACCTTAAATATTATAATTTTTTATTAACTTCAATTTACTAAAACTTCTTTTATATGAAGCTATTGTTACTGGAAATAGTTAAAAATATTCCGATGTAATAGATAAAATTATATTGCCTTTTCAACCTCTTCAAATTATTTACATGAGACAAATCGCTCGCCACGTCCTTGTCCCGGCTCTGAACAAGATATCAATTACTAAAAATCACCGAATATTGGTTACCAATAATTTTTTACTCAACTACTCTCAACTTTACAGAAAAACAGCAAGAGATAGAAATTGTTTATTTTCTTCTCATAGAGTTGTAAGAATTTTTTCAGAATTTTTTATTAACTTTTTAGTACTATATTTTCTTATTCATTTATTTTTATCAATATGAGAAAATGCGTACTAAAAAATTTAAAAAAATTCTCAGAATTCTATGAGAAGAAAATAAACAATTTTTGTCACTTGCTGTTTTTCTGTAAAGTTGATAGTATTTGAGTAAAATTATTGAAAACCAGCATTCGACGTTTTTTTAGTATTTAATATCTTGTTAATTATTACGAAAATTGTAAGATGGTATAGAGGACTTTTCGACTTATTGTTAGTTCAATCCGTTCTACTCCTATGCGAGAATTTTATCGTTTTACTTATCAAATACCCTGTATAATTATGTATAATTATATATAATTATATAAAATTATATAAAATCTTCATCACACAAAGAAATTTATGAATTTAGTTAAGAATCCAAGACTGAAGAGTGATGTGATAGATTTAAGATATCCTAGAAATATAAAATTAATTAATGCATTTGTATTTTAATTAATATATTTTGAAAATTTCTGCATTATTTATTAGTAATCTTTTACATATTGTTATACAAATGCAGTTATGTAAATATAAGATGACTTTGTAACAATTCTTCGTGCAACGTGAGAATCATGAGATGGCAAAGTTGTCCGTCTATAATAGCATCAGTCTGATTACATGTAGTCTCAGCTTGCATGTAAACAGTAATACTAGTCGATTTGTTGTTCGTGGGTATGTTATTTCTTGACTATCGAGAATCTGTGGCAACAACTCGGAGAATAATGAATTTATTAGCACACAAATAATATGTGCGTTATTAGGAGACATGAAATACTATTTTTGAAAAATTTTGTAAGAACTTAAAAAGAACATTATAAAAAAGCTAGGAAAAAGAATAAAGATATAAGATATAAAAATAAAGATATAAGAAGAAGACAGAAATAAAAATATATGGAGAATTACTCCGTAAAATTCTTCACTTAAGTATGTACGTGCATTTAGCATTGTGTTAATAATTTTTCCGATAAAAGTAAACAGATTTTTTAGATATAATTAATTTAAAACATGAAAAAAATTAACAATGGAATTATTTTTATATATAAACTTATTTATTAATTTTTACTAGATTAATGAGAAATATTTGCTTGAAACGTTTACTTCGGTGAAATGAACTTCCAATATCTTATTCAGAATCTTTCATACAATTAAGAAGCTTTTAAAAAATTAATGAAATTAATTAAAAACAAACTACAATAAATTACAAAAATTACAATTTCGTGCGTGTGTATTAAGAATACCGTCGTAAGAATATTCTTTCTTATTTGCACTATATAACATATTGCAAGAAATATACATATACATACATACATATATATATATATATATTGATTTTAATATTAATTTCCGTGAACTGAACATAGTAGCTATAGAGAGTAGTCCATTACTTAATCAGTTATTTAGATGGAACTTAACTTCCGGTCAGAGGAAAGCTCTTCGAAAATGGAATATTCGCAAATAGGTGGTCTGAGTATTTACTGCTTGGGTCATCGTCAATAAATCCAGTCACGTAGCTGCGTAACATGTAAGAACTTCGAGTTGACAAGTAGTCCATCTCTGGTTGGAACCTTTTTCGCTTTCTTTGTCGGGAATTCAGCTTGGAAATAAAACGAGATTTTCTCCAAAGTCTTTTATTTTGGATACTGGGATCTTTATTTTTACTTTCAAACTCCAATCCTATAAAAAAGCTTTGTATAAGTAATAAATGTAATAATAATAATAATATTAATAAATAATTTTAATAACAACACTAAAAACTCGTTCTCTCTCTTTCTCCCTCTCTCTCTCTCTCTCTCTCTCTCTCTCTCTCTCTCTTTTCTCTTTTCTCTTTTTCTATCGCTCGTTGAGAGAATAGTCTCTGGAAAACACGCAAAATTTTCAAAAAATTTACGTATATTGCATCAAATATTGCTGTAGGATTTTTATTTTTTTCAAGTTATCAATATATATAAAATTTAGACTGGAAAAAACAAAGAGACTAGCCAAAAATAATTCCATTATTAATAATAATAGAAACAAAGAATTATATTTTTATTAATAATTAAGACCCGTAATAATTCTCGTTTTTACTAATCACAACGAATCATAATATATTATCAAACGATTCTTGTATGGTGCGTATTACAACGAAATCGAGAATAACGCGTTATTAAGATTCATACAGATGGCAAAGAATATGTGGCGACAGACTGTGCACGAATCAATATCCAATCTGCGAAACGACCTAGATAACAAGAAAGTAATTTTTTCATAGCTATGTAGAGAAGATGTGGCAATGGTACCATTTTTAAATTTTACCGACAGCTTTTAGAATTAATAGCATAAAAATTGGAAGATCTGTCTCCAAAATTGTATTTTTAAGAAATAGACATTTATTTATCGTATTAAATAATCGTAAATTTAATTAAAGATTAAGTAAAGTTCTATGAATAAATAAATTTAAGATATATTTTTGAAATATGAAATTTACGTTATTTTCAATAATTTTAGCGAAATTAAAATAACACTCGACAAGTACCGAATCATTCATCATTCGAGTCGTTTAATTATTCGCGATTGACGCAATTTACAAATAATTTACAATTCCAAAGGTGTTGTGTTACTGTGTATTTATTTGTAGAGTACTTTTGTTTAACACAAAATCGCGCGTTGATTGTTTAATGAATGGGATATTCTTACGAATAGAGATAATCGATTATGAAACCTCGTTAATTGTAACATTTACATTATTGCACTACAGTTGCATTAGTGAATAATGTTATGATCGAGCATTTCCATTTTATTTTAACTTTTACTTTTTTGTTTTAATTTTTAAAAATTTTTTCTCTTTTTCCATAAAAATTAATCTTCCATATAAAAGTTTATTTTTCACGAAAAATTTTATTTTGCATATTTACGTTAGAAGAGTTAAAGATAACGTTTATACTATAATATATAAATTCGCATTGTTGTCCATATTGCAATTTGCTTATTTTTATTTTAATTCTCGGTATATTCAAATTTACTTCAGCATATAAAACTCGATTTTATTTTCTGCGTGTTATTGCAATTTTTGTTACAATTTCAAAGAATTTTTATGGAGATTAAAGATTTACTTGTAGAGAGAGAGAGAGAGAGAGAGAGAGAGAGAGAGAGAGAGAGAATACATTATTAAAAGATAAAGATTACCAACTCCATAAAAATTATAATGTGTCTAAAAACATAGATATAAATCAAATTCATAAAAAATTATTGTATTTATTTTACATATTTTCTTTTAACCAAAAGTTTTTATAAAATATACATTCTGTATAATAAAATGTGTAATTATAGTGATTATTATATCATTATAATAATAAATAATTACACAACAAATAATTACTATATGATGTAATATATTCGTATTACTTTCACATAGATAGATGGGATTTTTTTGAGACATATAAACAGTTTCGTTTCCCTCATTGGTGGAAGTAACAAACTCGTTATCACTGTTGCTTTTTGTATACGCGCCATGACGAATAGGAATCTAGTCGATTGGTATCGATTAATACTCGTGAGGCGGATTAATTGTCATCACAGGAATCACTATAATGTATATAATGAGGAAATTCTTCAATTTTATGAAAAATACAGACGCAAGATTTATGAAGTCGTGATGACGGTATAATTTATAATAATTAAAAGAGAAATTATTTGCTAAATAAACAATCATTCGTCAACGAATGTGAGAAACGAAGTATATTATTTCCTCTTGATTAATTAAATCTTTAACACACTCACCGGACGAAAAGCGTTATTTTAATCCATGCGTAGCAAAATTGAATAATTTATTTAATATATATATATATATGCTTTATTAAAAAATACAAAATAGAAACAAAATTATGAAAGCTGTATAAATCAAAGTAGCACCTTAAAAGATGAGATAATAGCAATATATAATGTGCTAATCATTCAAGCCTTGATCTTATTATAATTAATTAATTAATACTAATAATAAATAATAATATTAATGGAATAAAATATATAATGAAAAAATTACAATTACGAAAAATGAAAATGACGTACACGATAGTAAGTAGAGATATGTGTATTTTATTTGGCGGTCAGTGTAACTTCTTTTGCACGTTCTATTTTACCTTAGCTAAACTTTTTTCTGTAGTGTAACATTACGTGTGCTCGATACACGTGTTACATGACATATATGGATGTTTATACATCTGTGTGACAAGAGGACAAGACAGATAGATATGTGGAAGGTGGGACAACAGGAGATGATGAATTTCGTTTCTCGTCCTGCGTCAATTTTTACGCGATTACGAAGACATCTTGTCAAACTATTGAAATAGTTGCTTCTTTCTAAGAGAAATATCAAGAAATAGATAATCTATAAAGAATCTTTTTGAAATTGAGACGATAACAAACGGACAAATAATATCGATGAATCAAACTTGACCTGAATTTTAATTTAAAATTCGCGGAAACATCTTATTTCAAAATTCTTAAAAAATTGTTCAAATATTTTAAATTGATGCTTCTAAGAATTAAAAAAAATTATTAATTTTTAATTTTCAGTTTAGTTTAAAAAAGTTTAAAATTCTGAGCGTTAAAATTACATTTTTTAATTCAATGTTTCTTCAGACATTCTCTCTCTCTCTCTCTCTCTCTTTCTCTCTTTCTCTTTCTCTCTCCTCTCTTACAAAATTATATTATATATTAAATTATACATATAATACATTAAATGGTAATTAAACTTTTAATAGGATTTTAATAAGCTGATATTAAATGTTTCCGAAATAGATGATAATTGTAATAAATATATATGACCCTTGACTTCGATTCCACGTTTCGCTTTTCGCGAATTAGATTTATTCTCGCCTTTACTCTCGTGGAGGCAGTGGACGCGAGCGTTCGTGCGGGCCACTGAAGAACCACCCTCTTCTGTGCGGATGACGGAGGAGCGACGAAGGGGGTAAGCTCGAAGACTCGCTGAAGAGGAGAGAGAAAGAGAGAGAGTGGGCCGGGGTAACGATGGAGGGATTTGGCTGAAGATGGAAGTTGCTATGCTGTCCAATGTGGAGAGGGTGAGAGTGACAGTGAGGGTGAAAGAGAAAGAGAAAGAGAGAGAGAGAGAGAGAGAGAGAGAGAGAGAGAGAGAGAGAGAGAGAGAGAGAGAGAGAGAGAGAGAGAGGTAGAGACAGGGTGGCGCGGTGGTGCGTCGCTGGTGGAAAGCGGGAAAGCCTCTCCGAAGCGACCACCCACAGTTCACTGCGGCCTCGCGAGCCGTGTGAGCCACAACAACGTTGAGCATTTCGTATCGCGCCGTTCAGTCGCTCCCTCGAACTACTCTGGATACATACTTTAATTCCTTCCATCATGTAAACAAAGCGCAGAGGGTACGCGTCTCTCATGGACGTAGATTTGGAAAACGTCCGCAATGTAACGCGTGGCGGAGGATCCAGAGATGGAGGTTCTTAATTACACGTAAAAAAAGAGAAAATAAAAAAAGTGACATTACACTTTCTCGCAAGAGTAATACATGGTGCTGAGTGTTAAAATGGAGGTATTTCGTATCCCAGATGTGGCTTTCTGCTGGCAAGATCAATGATGGTGGAAGTCCAATTTCAATTTACTGTTTCTGTGAACATCATGATATGAGTTACCGAGTTTAGAAGATGTCTCAGCTCAAGGTTGAGAGACTTTTACCTTCTCCTCTCGGAACACCGTAACATTTATTGGATCCCGAAGATGTTCCTATCCAATTCTCAAGATTGATGATCCAACTTTGATTTTCATAAGAAGTTCAATTTACTAGACGTTATGACGTTCATCTATCGCGTCTTGGATTTTTTCCAAGTGGATTTAATTAATTGAATTGTTAAATTTAACAATTTGCAACAATTCTCTATTGGCAATTATAGCAGCTTTCAAATGAAAAATTCAAACTGAAAAAGATCACTATACTATTCAGCCGAAGAGGTTCTCTCTGTTTAATCGAAACGAACAATTCGTCAATCATTTCTTTCACGCGACAGTTTTCATCGCTTCGTGTACATTCAACACTCATAATCGATAATCAATTGTTACGATTATCCCCAATATTGCGTGATCTTTGGATATATAGCAGTTGTAGAACGCTTTGATAAAGAAAGGGAGAGAAAGAAAGTAATACGTCATCCTTTTGCCTTCAAAACCATCGAATTGTAGTGACATCCTTTCTGCTGGCAACATAACGGATGAGGGCTATGAGGATTCTGTTTATACTGTGACGAGCTAAAGTACACAGTTAGCATTCGCGAAGATAAACTCTATATCTTCGATGATTCTGTCGACCACGTGTTTTGTGCGATCTTTGCGATGGTGTGCGAGTGTAACGGTGTGCAAAGTCTCGAGATAACGATGCTTTAAGTGTTTACGCGAAGGAGGTAGCTATTTTCTGTTAACACACATTGGCGATCTTATACGATTATTCACGTAGATCACGTTTCAAATTTATCATCCTTATTGGAAAGACACCCAAAAGTATCCTTTCGGAGATACTAACAGTTATTTGTTCGATAATATTTTCATTAATTGAGGTTGATAGCTTAGATCAACAGCATTAATATACATGTTATAACAATGGCATTTGGTAGAGGTAATCTTGTAATTATGCAAACTATCGGTATGATTATACGCGGTACGCTATCTACTCTTACCATCTCTGATAATTACAGATATGTCAACTACAGCATAGTAATGCTTCAGTTTTCATTTCAAAACGGGTAGTTAATCACATAAATATAATTTCTCATAATATTAAGCATAATAATAATTAACACTTTCGCTATCGGAATACTTCTAAAAAAGAGACGATCTCAATTGGATAAAATTATTTTTTTTATATAATTTATCTTCGAATTCATGTAAGAACTTAATATTATTTTTACTTAATATTATTTTTTAATATATAAGGAACTATTATTTATTTCGTCAAAATTTTTTTTTTATTATGCTATCCGTCGATTTTATAATGTTATTTATTCCTAAAATAGAATAATATAAATTAGTAAAATAACAAGGAATCTTCGATATAAAATCAAAATGATAAGAGATAATTATTGGCCCTTCTGTCATCAATGCAATATTGTGATTTTAATTTAAGCTATTGTTATATGGATACAATGCTGTCATATAGATAATAAATGCTAAATAAATTATGATGTTATACATATACGATGGTGAAAGTGTTAATGAGATTTTGCAATCTTTTAACAGTTATAATAAGAAAAATACGACAAAATTAATATATACTACGCGATTGCAGAGTAAACGAAACTAGCTGTCAATTCACTGACTCGCGGCTCGCGTGTTTGCTAAGCCAAACCAAATACACTCGTTCAATATAACATAAGCCCATAATGAAATCAAGTATATATCGCACAATGTCTCGTTTTCTCATGAATGAATTAAAGACAAGGAACTTTACTTTCTTAATAAACAGCAGAATGTGATTAAATAATTTTGAATAATTAGAGGACAGTCAATATAATGATTAAAGAAATAGTAATAAACAATCAAAAAGTGTCGAATGTCTAGTCAATGAAAATCTCTGTTAAATAATGTGAAAAACATTGTGACATTAATTTAGTGTGTCGAAGAAATTGTCAAAATTGAAATATTGCAAATTGACTTTCTTACGGCAAACAGTGACTCGATCGAGGATCAAAGGCACCTAAGAAACTTGAAGGTAAGACACTTTCATGTATATTGACTCTTTCATATAGCTAAAATATCGATGAGATATGAGCGTTGGATGTTTGTTTATTTTCGATACGATACAAGTATGTTTGCTTACTTATTTGGCTTTAGCTAATACGCAGTGCTTATCTTTACGATCGCATGATCCGCCAAACGAATGCCTTATTCGATGATGATGGTAACGCTAATTAATTTAACAAGATAAATATAAATACGAATGCATTGCTGAGTTAATATTTAGTATAATTGCATTAAATTTTGCGAAATGTCATAAATAAATCTACATTTAATTATGAGACACACGAACAGTTTGTGCATATATTTTTGAATCTCTAGAATCAATATCGTATAAAGACTGAGCATTTATGCATTCTTGATGAAAAAATATTAATAAGAATTCATAACTCGCAAATCCAAGTATATAATACGCATTCGTATATTTTTTCCATTATAATTTAAAAAATCTTAAACTTTCAAAAAAAGAATAGGGATGATCGTTTAACAGAATATTTAACAGAATTCTTTTATATTTCTAGGCATCAAATTAATTTTAGATGCATTAACGTTAAATGCAATATCGCTTCATACGAATACTTCCTTCAAATTCACATGTCGTGACTCTGACATTCGGATGAATTTTCAAATTGCTGTCGGCAATAATTGAAACTTTTTTATGGATACATCAAACGTAATGCAGGAGAGAGCAAACGCGTGTGCAACGAATTGAATTATTTCGTGAAATGTTGAAATTTTCTGCTAGATGCCAACTGGAAACAATCGCGTCGCGTTCATTCCATGCGTGCCGATCGATTTTCGATGTGGCTGACATAAATGTGAGAGCTGCCTCTACCTTGAAACTCATTATTGCTTATATGGCTATTTTCATTATTATGTTTTAGCTGCCAGGAATAAACAGTTGCAGTTTACTATTATTCATTCACCGTGCAGTAAGACTCATTTCCTTGATCTAAAAATCTCATTTTTCATTCACAAGTTTTTATATCAAAGTAAAATTCAAAGCAGAATTTTATCTTTAATTTTAATTTAATAGAAATTAAATGTTATTTTTAATTTTGTACATCGAATTAATAATTACCAAATAAATTATGGGTAGCTTTAGGTCATGCTCTACATAATTACAGTCCGAATATATAATTAAATATAATTAAAACATTTTTTGCTTTGTCCATTATGACTTTTAAAATTCATAATTGAACATGTTGATTATTAATTTAGCGTGTAAAATTATATATAATATAAAATTCTGTCGCACACACTTCTGTCTGGATTCCAGTTATAATTTGCTACATATTTGCTTCAGAATTAAAATTATTATTAAATTAAACAAATAATTTAGAAAAATTAAAAAAATAAATTAATGAAATTGTTTTAAAACTACATTTCAATATATACATATATATATACTCTATATATATATATATATATATATATATATATATCTGCACACACTACCAGGTTATATTATGATGCATACATTTATGCCGAAAACGCAAGCTGGCATTGCAGCGGTAATGAAAAGCACTATTCTCGAAACCGGGAATTATACTAGGATAAAACCACTCTTCTGTGAAGATTGTATATGCTAATAGAGATAATAATAAATGCGGAATCAACCCTGCTGATTTGTAGAAATTTACTATACGTATCATTTTGGTGAATATGACTAAAAGTTCTAAAAAATAAAAAAAATTTTATAGAAAAAGAATTATGATACAATTATTAATTATTAAAGAACTTACTATATTATTATAATTAGACATTTTCTCTCTTTATATAATATAATTATTGTATATATTAATTTTGTTAGATAATATATATTAATTATATAATGCTAATATAAATATATTAATAGATATAAATTTAATTACTTTAATAATATATTAAATGTAATAAAATTCTAGTAAACTTAATATAAAAGCTTCACGATGAAATTACACGATATTTCCAAGCATTTTTCTATTTGCATATTTCTATTTAATCCCGATCTTTCTTCTCATATGCAATATTATTTACATTAACATATTTGTATCACGTTGTTAGAAAAATATAATTTTACACACTTGACGATGACTTTTGACAGAAATATCACGATGTCATTTAACATGGTTTCGACTTTCTAACGAGTTCTTGCTTTAAAATTCACGTAAACTTTCTCATCGTGCATTATTCATTTCTTATTACGAGACTTCGGCCGCGTTCTACACGAAGATTTGGTCGTAAATTTCCATACTCGGGAATCTTATTATAGTCATTTGAATAAAGTTGCGTACCATACGCGATTGACCGTTTTTTATTCGTGAACTATATAAGATTTGCCTTCCTTCGATTTCGGAAATTCAAGAATTTCCGTTTGCGATTTACCGCAAAATATCACGTAAACTTTGCAGCTATTTTTATCTGACGTAAAAATAGCTGTAAAACAAATGATTTTATATTTAAATATGATAACAAATCGATAAAAGGTATAAGATAAAACAAGATATAATTTTTAGAATATAATTATAGAGAATAAATAAATCATTACACAAAATATGTATATATGAAACATTATACGTACAAATATAAAATATATATAACAAACAATATACAAAATAATAAGCTTTATATGTACATATACATATGTATAATAATTCATTTTTAAACATTGTATTTATATGAAACATTTTTATCTTCCTTTGGATATCGTTTCAATTCAGTTCACATCGCGCTAAAATCAACGATGCAATTCGCATCGAAGACGATACGAAACGCAGATGGTCCTCGCGATGCTTAATATGAGAATCCGAGATATTACGCGGTATTGCATCATGGAAATGAAAATTGCAATTCGCGGATGATGTTTCGTATTTCGCGCTCGTATTTCGTATATTCATATTTTGCATTCGCATCGTGGGAAAAAATTAATGCAAAAAATGATAACGCTGGCGACAGCGACGTGCCTCTATCACCAGCGAAACATCCACACGTTTGATCCGATGTGGAAAGTTGAGTCGTTTTCAGGAAATTCTATAAGGAGTCTGATACGTAATCTATAATAAAATGAGGTTATAGAATGGAATATAATAGAATCGCGTCTATATTTGCACTCGCGGTGGAATATTTTAATTATCCTTCGTTTTGAGGTCAACTTCACGCCGCGCGCCGCGCAGTTCAAGTTGCTCGATATCTGCCGTGAAGTCGACGCCGCATCACCGCAGTTATAGCATCGAAGATGGCGGGGGAACGCGCGCGTCTCCTTTCGACGCGAGAATCTGGAATATTCCGTGGCATCGTGTCGCGGAAATGTAAATCGCGGATTGCGAACGACGCCTTGTATTCCGTACTCGTGTTTCGCGTTCGTATTTCGCGATGTGGTACAAACGCAATGGAAATGGCAGTGACGACGCCGATGGCAACGACGGTGTGCTCTGTAGTTACGCCAGTGGAACATCGTTTGATCCGACGTGAGGAGGAATACGTATGAGTATATATTGCAAGATCAAGTTATACGTAATGTACGTAACTAGAGTACGTAGAATCATATCTACATACGTATTCGCACGTGCGACTGAGCGTTCCTGTGTTCCCTTTCCTCTCGAGTCAATTTCACGTCGCGCGTTAGCGTTTAGATTCTTCGATATTCTCGCTCTTTCTCTTATATAGAAATTATTAATACTAGAAGGAGCTTTAATTATTTATTTTCAGTATTAAAAGCACTGTTGTTCAAATACTATGTAATAAATCAAATAATGTAATTATTTAGTATTAAATTGAATTTCTGTAAGGATTGAAATCGATGTCAACGCTAGGGCCTATCATGGACAATAAGTCGCAATGGATTCCAATCAGAATTATTTTGTATTCCTTAGAAAATATAATAGAAATCTAGAAAATAATTGCATAATTTCAATTGGAATCCATTCCGAATAATTCCATGATCCAAGTAGACGATGTGGTTTGTTTGCACGCTTTCTTGGTTTGCGACGAGAAATCATCGTGTTACAAAAATCGCGATTTACAAATAACGCCTGTATTTTGTTGGGCCCGCGCGCATGTCTTATACTCGTGTTTCGTTCTCGTATTTCGTGGCAAGTATGGAAATGACGGCGACGGCAATGCTTTATGTTCGTACTAGTGGAACATCCACGCGCTTAAGCCGACGAGAAGTGAAACGGAGTGAAGTAAGCCGGCTTTACGATGTCGGCGTACGTTCATTTTCCTTTCGTGTTTCGTATTACAGAGCCTTTACTCTACTTTCGAAGCTACCAGATCTTATTAATTCTTAGTGATTGTTTGCCTTTCGAATTATTTTCTCCGTACTTTTCTAAAGATACAAAAAAAAACGCGCGATTGATTTTGCAATACATGTATGTGTATAATGCATATAATATAAAATAATATCTACTTAGTACAATATTTTGTATTAGTATTTTGTGTTATATTTTTTACAATAAAGAAGTATAATAAAGAAATATAGAATATATATTTGACTTACGTATTAATATTATTTATTTTTTAAAATATTTAAAAATATTAAAAATGATATATGTATTATTCAAGCTGTATTAAATAAATAATAGGAGTTATAAATAATAATTGAGTTAAAATTTTTAATAAATAAGTTAAACATATTTATAAATATATGAAGATAAAATTAAAAATTAAAATATTGTATATATAAACATAATTTAATGCAAGAATATATAAAATATTTATCTAATATATAATATAAATGTATAATACTAAAATAAAAAAGCAATGATAATAAAAAAAGATATTATAATTAGGTAAATATAATTCGTACAATAGAAATATATAATATAATATTAATAATCGGCAAGATATGATTGTAAAAAAAGTGCGGTGTAAATTGTATTCAAACGATCATGATTTAGATAATTACTTTACAGTAGATAATTACTTTACAGTAACGATTAAATTACACGTTTCGTGTTCCGGGAAATTATTTATCAGGCTAATAACAGGCCAAGCGATTTTTCTCACGTGAGAAAAATTATTCGTAAATCAATTTTTCCACCATCGCGAAATTTTCATCATCACGCGATGATGCGAGTGTCCGCATACAACTTCGCGAAACCTTTTTTCTCTTTTTTTTTCATTGAGATTGTCGTTGACTGTTGCTGAATTTTTCAGGACAGTTCTAGAATTTCAGCGGCAACATTTTGCGCATTTCACGAATATGATTAGTCCGACTATACGTCGCAAATGAAAATTTTATACATGCATATTTATACATACATATTTATATATACATATTTTCACACAGGTCATTCCATTCAATTTTAGAACTCAGAAGTCTGTAATTTTATTTTTAAGCAGTGTAAAAGTTTATAGTGAAGTTTTTTAAAAACATATTACCATTTTTTTCACTATTTTTGTAAACAAGTAAAATCAATCTAGCAATAATCTAGGAAAGTAGGGGAGGATAGGAAAACTATAAATACAAGAAAAAAGAGTTAAATACAGAATTTTTATTCAAAAGAGACACTTTATTTATTTGATTTTAAACTGTAATAATTAACGTTTATATGTTATCAACATATAGATGCATATTATGGCCTGTTAAAACGCGTTTTTATATTTGAAATTCTATGGTATATATATATAATATGAGAATTATACTTTAAATAAATACTCACTAACATTGCAAAGCGTGCTTTGAATACGGATTTATAATTTTAAATAAAATACAGAATCCTTTTTTGCTTTATCCATTGCCGCGCAGAGTAATGCCCAATCTAGTTTTGATTTTTTAAATTGTAATTTTAATTTTAATTTTTTGATAATATATAATGAATATAATAAATAATAATTAAGTAATTTATGATATATGTATAATTATTTAATCAAATATGTATAATTATTTTTAATTAAATAAAATATATTATTATCAAATATTTTATATGAGCAAAAGAAAATGAAGAATTGCGAACGTATATTATTGCAGTATAGAATAATAATAACCACACATAATTCACAACACACACACATAATTCATACTTCTCGCATTCAATGATAGTCCAATATACGCTTACAATTTGTGTCGCACTATAACATATGGCCATACAAACTATTTAAAATAATTACTATTACATATTTCTGATATATTGGATGTATGAAAGAGGAAATTGCGAGAATATTCTGTGAATAAAAGATTTCCATAATTGATAAATAATTATTGGTTTTATTTATCTTTTCCCTTTATAGTTATTTGCAATTCCTCCTCCCCCTCTCTCTCTTTTGCATTAAAAACATCGAAAATATGTAATAGTAATTACCTTAAACGGTTCGTGCGTTCCATGGTCATGGTGTTATAGTACGGCAATAAGCATATATTGGACTCACGCGCATCACTGGATGCGTGAAGTAAGTGGTTATCACTACTCTAATATGTTGCAATAGTATCGTTCGCATTTGTCCGTGTTTGCAATTTTCCCATTCTTCCTCATTCGTATAAAATACTTGACAAGAATATATATTATTTGATTAAATAATTATATATAATTAAATAATTTGATTTATCATTCATCATACATTTTGTTTAGATAAATATTAAGAAAAGAGACGCCTCTTCCAATGACCTTTATCTTTACTGTAAAAATTTGTTTATTAATTCTTTAATTGTAATTGATTTTTCAAAAATTGAATTTTAAAAGATAAATTAAAAATATATTTTAAATTAGAATACAGATTAAAAAATATTTAATATGATATAATATCATCTCTAAATACCTATTATGAACAAGTCGACAATTTGTTTAAAAAATTCATGAATAAAAACTCACCACAGATCTAGGACACTGTATCGGATAGATCTATAAATATCGAGAGAAATATTTTATGTTACGGTCGCAAATAAATATTGCGTCCGATTTTAATCTGGCCTGTACCGAAATAGATAGAACAGCCGGTGATATGGGAACTCCTTAGAGAAGTAAATTTCTTAATGTAGCGTTGCAAGAAACGTCAATAATGTATATTTCATCATCCTACATATTTCAATCCGATTCGTCGCAATAAAGGATTTTCTCGCGTTTGATCGTAGGAATCGTTCGTTTTAGATTCTTTCCTGTACCCTCTGCATATAAAATGACATAGACGAGTATAACTGTGGAAGTATAAGTAATGGAGAGTGCAACTAAAACGAACGACCTTATATTTATAGAACTATATTTTTGAAACGAATAGATCTTTCTATTCCGAAGACATGTTGACGTTAGTAAGAAGACTATATCTACAATAATTATTATCGTATTACACGAATAGAATGATACATTTTCGATAACATATTTCTATTTATCGTATCATTTATTAAACATTATGTTTTCTATCGTTATTTATCTTTAAAATATTTATTTATTATATAAATACAAAGCGTTTATTTATTTATATTTGTTCATAGTATTTAAATTTTCACTAGGATGATACCGTGACGATTAAATTTTAAATTGTGAGAATTTCAAATAGCGTTTAGGCATTCTACGACTAGTATGTTCGGCCGCGTGTTAATTTATGTTTGTTGTTTCTATTATGACCGACATACATATATAGCTTTAGCATTAGATCGTATTGTCACGACTTGTTATCTGCGTGCGCTTCGCGCGAATCCTCGTGTAAATCCAATTTCGACAGAACATACAAGCATATTCCTGCGGTAAATCAACGGCCTTTTAATGCGGATTATATGCTCGTACATTGCCGGAATATATTTAAATACATGGACTGTGAATAATTCAAATTATTTAGAATATTTACGACGAAAGGACTTATTTAGTGGCAAATACACTAGTGTATTTACATTAGTTAAATCCTAAATACAATTCAAATATTGCAAATTTAAATTTTAATTAGATCGCGAAATGTTAAAATTCAAACATCGTCATTTTTAACTGAACTTGTAAATTTGTAAAATTAATTTAGTATATTGATTAAATTCTTATTGTTACTTCTTTATTCTTATTTTTACTTTTATCTTCTTGGAGAATAAATATAAATATAAATAAATATAAATAATAAAATTTGAATTAAAATCTTCAATTAATAATTAAATTGTAATTAATAAAATTATATTATTTAAATGTATATAAATGTTTATTTTTAATAATGACATCGACTAATTATATTAAAAAATTGTCTTTAATATAGTTGTATTATTATATCAAAGAAAATAAGCATGAAATTTTAATAACAGTGTTATGAGGATATAAATATCAGGCTTTATAAATATTGATTAACTTTTAATTAGTCTTAAAAAACTGTATTATTACTCGAATAAACGGGAATGTGGCGACGTGAAACGGTTCTTTCAACATGAAACTATTGGAATTTCCAGATCCCCAACATTTATCAATTTTTAATTAACCAACTTTGATGAAGAGTTATATTACTGCAAGGAGTAAGCAAATAACATGTTTTTATCAACAAAATATCACTGAAATGTCATGCTTCTATGAGTAGGTAATAGACAAATGTTAATTAATTTTAATTATGTTTAATAATATGTTGTTGCTGTATGAAATAAATAGAATTGCGTTCTTTAGCAATAGAGAATTAATTTTTAATTAACTAACTTAATTAATAACTTTGTTAAAGTTATTAACACATTAAATAGAATAAGCAAAATGAGTTTCTCTTAACAATCAATTATCAAAATTGAAAATCACTGAAATAACTAAGTCATTTTTAGTCAATTTGAAATATTCATCAAATTTCAATAAAATTACTTTTAAATGTTATAGATAATTTTTGAGATTATTTTTAAAATTCATACATAAAAAGTAGAAAAATCCACTATAATATCTTGTACAAAATCATTGTTATACATATTATATTATTAATCTACGTACATTTTAATTTCAAATTATTAATTTAAATCATTTTGCATTGCGATGTTTTGCGAATATAAATATAAGTAATAAATAATTTTTTTACATAAATTAAGATACACAGCTGTAGATACACAAGATTTGTAAATATATAAGACTCTTGCATACGTTTAAAATTGTTACATTATTTATTTCGCTTTTTATGTATATTTGTGCATATTTTGTTCACAGGTTATCGTTGTATGAAGACACTTTAAAATCTATGAAAAATATGCTGCATGAAAATTCCGTTTGGATGTCGAAATTTGGAAAAAATTACAACTACAATTGTATAAAATAATAATAACAACAAAATATAAGAAAAAAAATCTGCAATTATGATTATGATCGCAAGAACTCATATAAGCGGACAATCATTAGCTCAAGAAAACTCAAGTATACGAAATGTCTAGAAGCTCAAGTACCAATTTATCCAAGTAGCTCAATGAAACTTATTTTCCGAGATGTATTTTCGCCTAATTTTCTTATTTTGGATTTTATTGATAAGTGAATCACACAAACACTATAAATAAATCATCTTGATGTTACAAATTAAGAACTTCGCGATCTACAACATCGCCTAGGCGAAATCATAACCTGACTTTCGTAAATGGATCGATTGCACATCAACCATAAGGAAGAAGCCGAGAGAAAAATCGTCGAAAGACGATCGCTAGTTGAAACGTGAGAAAAACTTCAGTTCCTCAAGATGGGTTTTAACGAGACGGATCTGAACAACACTGTGAATCTACCGAGCACTTTTCTTCTCGACACTGGTCAGCGAAACATCAGCAAAAACCATCACGATATCGAATATGTTCTCTTGTTAACTTTGAAAGCTTTCATTATGATATTCATCATCCTTTGTGCTCTCCTCGGCAATTTATTGGTCATTGTCTCTGTCATGAGACACCGCAAACTCCGGGTAATTACCAATTACTTTGTGGTTTCGCTGGCCTTGGCGGACATGTTAGTGGCGTTGTTCGCCATGACGTTCAACGCTTCCGTGGAACTTTTTGGACGCTGGTTATTCGGATATTTCATGTGCGATGTGTGGAATTCGTTGGACGTTTTCTTCAGCACCGTCAGCATCCTTCACCTTTGCTGCATCAGCGTCGATAGATATTACGCGATCGTCCAACCACTGGACTATCCGTTAATCATGACAAACGTGAGATTGGGAACCATGTTGAGCGTTGTATGGTGTTTCCCGACTGTTATGAGCTTCCTACCGATCTTCGCAGGATGGTATACCACGAACGAGCATCTCGAGTACAGAAGAAACTATCCGGATATATGTGTGTTTCAAGTCAACAAGTTCTATGCTGTCGTCAGTTCCTGTGTGAGCTTCTGGGTACCAGGGATAATCATGATCGCGATGTACTACAAGATTTATCGCGAGGCCGATCGTCAGGAGCGCATGTTGTATCGGTGAGTCGTTTTTTTATGTCTTGTAATTATTATGAATGAAATTTTAGATCCCGATTAATTAAAATTCTCAGAAAATTAATATCTTCATTAATACACTCTTATTTTTATATAAACTTTTAATTAATATATTAATACATGAGGAGACGAGAGATTATACTCTTATTATTTTTTAATACAATTTATCATTAATAAATTTTTTTATTACTAGTATAATGTAATATAGAAATTAGAAATTGACAAAATAAATTCATTATCGTGTATTATATAAACATAGAAAAAAAGAGCATAAATCAATATTTTAGAAAAATCATCTAAATTTTAATCCCAAATCTTGTTATACGCGGAATATGTACTTACATTTTTTTTGCTACATTACGTAAATAATATAATTTCACAAACAAGACATTTGAAATATCGTTCGTTTGTTATATTAGCTGTTTTCTCAAATGCTGTTTTATTCATTGCCAAATAATTTAATATAAAGATATATAGTAAAGTTGTTAGCGTGTTAAAATGATTGGGCAATACATGCTCTTAAATCTTCAAGAAATTTTTATATTTGGAAAAGGAAAAGAAAAGAAAGGAGAGAGAACTTGCCATTAGTTTCTTTCAAAAGAATTCCGGTTCTATCCAAAAGATGCTCCCGAAAGCTTCGTGCTGTTCTTAAATGTCCAATTAGGGTAAAAGGCGCGAAAGAAGATAGAGATGAGTGGACTAACAACAAATGTACTTTTTAAGAGGGAGAGAAAAAAGGGGAAAAAGTATTCCGAAATAATGCTTCACCATTTGTTCTCGTATTGTGCGTCATTACAAGCTTTAAATCCTTCTTTTTCTTCAACAAAATTTTAATATATTATAATAATAATAATATAATATTATATTAGTAATAACGTTTACACGTAACACACGACTGTTATTTCGTTGCTTCAGAATTATGTAATTTCATAAATTTTATTCGGAAAATATGATTTACGTTTTATCGAAGTAAAATTGAATCACAAACGCAAGAGACTGATTGCTAATAAAAATAACACTTTCCTACAGTTATTTTTATCATGAGCGATGCTATCTTCGTTTTATAGTTTTCCGCGTTCGATCGATGTGCTCTCGGTTCGCATTTTGCGCGACCTTGCCGCAAAGTTTTCTGTATTTTCATAAATTACGTATCCGTGGTACGTCGCGTGTTCACTCTTTATATAATAACGCGGACCACGTCGCGCTTCGTGCACACACGTCACTTCGTCGCACTTTGAATACACCACCGAGATACCCTCTCCGTTTATAAACGCCAACGGGAAATGCGAACGCAAAGTAAAATGGAAATTTTGCGTTGCTCTCGAATTTGTTATATTAGCTGCCAAAGGAATCATCGAAACGTCGAATCATAAAATTGTGATTTAATAATCGAAATATTAGCACTCTTTTAATTTTAATTCTATTTTAATTTAATAAGTTTATAAAAATTTGAAAGATTTGATGATTAAACATTGATTGATTTTTAATAAAGTTGCGTAAATAGCTGGATTCTAATTTAAGCAACGTCTATTTAGCAATAAATATCAAAGTAAAATGTATCTGACATAAACATACAATCCATTAATGAGTGCTTTAAATATCAAACTTTTGAAATAACGTTTGTCCAATTTGGTATTTTAATAATTATTTATTAATGCTTTGATAAATGATAAAAATTTTATAAATGATAAAAATTTTATAAATGATAAAAATAAATCTTTTGCTCTAATGAACAGTTTTCAATATTATTAATTAAAGATTTATTGAATAAGAGCTTTATTTGGTTGATTAAAAAATCAGTTAGCGATAATTTAAATTTAAAAATAAAATCTAGACTTTCGTAATCTGGATGTAAATCGTACCACAAAACTTTTAATTTTGTGATAGTGATGTAAATAAATGCAAAGTGCTAGACATTTCGTTCCATTTAGTGACAATAGAAAAATGTGAACGGAATAAAATGGAAATTTCATGTCGTTTTCGAATCTAATGTATTCGCAAATGTTAAAGGAGTCGCTGAGGCTTCGATGTAGTTCGCAAAATGTCAGTTTTAAAAAGAAAATTATATATATTTTTTACATTATTCATTTGACGAATATAAGCGCGAATAAAAAGAAAAAAATTTCAACGAACATATGATTACATTTTAAATTTGATTTCAAATCTAATTTTATTATTAAAGGTGTCATTTATATGTACACGTAATGTAATGATCAAAATGTTAATAGATTATCGTGACAATATCATTACAATATTATATTGTATTTAGCGTGAAATCAAAGTCATGTTGGTCAGCACATTAAATTTACGCTAAGCGACTCTGACATTTTCAATACCATCGCAAGCTATAATCTTCGAAGCGGGATTGTCTTGTCTACTGACGATTTCAATCTGGACCAGTTCTGGATGCGGTGCCAAAACTGATATCGCTCAGCGTCGCGTTGAGAGACGAGTATCAGTTTTGCGTCTCGCTTTTGTGGGAACGCGCCGTAAATTTCGTAAAATCGATTGCGACTGGCGAGCTGGAAAGCCACATTCGGTTTACGAACGTGTGCAACATGTTTGCAGTATATTGTAACGGGTTTGGAAACAATGTATGTACAACGTGATATTTACAAAATGTCATAAATATAGACCAAATAAACATTTATTCGAATGTTCGCAAATTTTCTGCAGTTTATTTTGTTTTGAAATTATTCAGTCTGAATACATCTAAAATTTAAATTTAACGAAGAAGTATCGAAAAATTTGTAATCTCGAATGACAAAATTTACATTAAAAATTTTCAATTTAAAATGAACAGAAATTATTTTGTAGTATGCAAAAGAATTTATTTTGCTATTTTTCTATTTTAAACTTTAATAACAAAATGGAATTTTATTTATAGAAACAATTTAAATAAATAAAACAAAATGAATATGACGTAAAGTTAAAAATTATATATTTTGAATTTTTATTTGCTTCAAATAAAAAATTATTTTATTTAAATATATTAATTAAAAACTCAATCCATGATATAAATGCATATATA
>NW_011627093.1:2042739-2076185 GCF_000204515.1 Acromyrmex echinatior | reverse complement strand
TATATGTATATGTATATTTAAATTATATTTAAATTATATTAAAAAAATTTTATGAAATTTTTTGTGCGGGGTAAAAAAAAGAGAATATACATACAAAATAAAATATTTATTTTTATAATTATTAAAAAGATAAAAGTAATATATCCTCTATTTTTTAAAAATTAATATATTTTTAACTAAAACTTTTTTGAAAATTTTAAAGTGTTGGGAATTGTACATATTCTTCAATTTTATTTTAACGAGTGCAATTCTGACGCACGCGTCTAATACGTTACTGATCGATTGATTCTCAGTTCCGTTCCCGTTCCTAAATTCGCAAGAAAGCTCTGATTGCACTAGGCAAAGCTTTAATGAGCAACCTAACTGTATTCTTGTTATCTTAAGAATAATTTCGCGTTCCAGTTTACGCTCAAGAGGTTCTTCTTTGTTAAGAAATGTTTCGACTTTCTCGCAATCGAACTCGTCCCGTGTCGGCGTAATTTCTCTGACTGTTATTGGCTTTTGCACGGCGCCATGTATATACGGCGTCCAATTATTCGTACAATTAAACTTGAGAGACCGCATGTCTGAATACGGTGGTGTGTTCCATTGAATAATTAACGTCAGAAACGGCATCACATATAACGGAAATATGATGATACGGGAAAATCACAATTCAACCGAGGCAAATTATTAAGATTTCGAATTTTTTTTTACACAAAGTATGACATTAATTCGTTCTTTTTTTTTCAAAATTTTTTATTTCCTTTTATTTAGAATCATTTCTTTTAATTTAGAATTTGGGTTTATTTTTAATTAATTAATTTAATGAGAAATATTTTTTAATTTAATTATATTTTTTAATTCTTTTTATTTTTTTCGCTTGAATTAGTATTTATGAATAATTAATTGTTTAATTTAAAAAATAACAAATATGTCAATCTTTTCAAAGAAAAATCGGTATTAAATTTGGAAAAGATATTCAAATAATCAAGAAATTCCACGTAGATTCAATATTCTGAATGATATAAATGTATAAAATACATAAAAGCATAGATTTAAATTCTCTCCTCAACAGATGTTTCAAATTCTTTCACATTTCATATTCTTTTAAAAATATTGCAACCATAAATGATGTTTGCTAGTATAATATACTTTTCTTATGAAGATGTTATATAACAAATATGCCAATAAAATGAGGGCGATTTATATGTATATGCGTAGGGAGAACCGAACACGTGTTAACACGTGCGAATATGCTCAGACAGGCAATTTAAATGCATGAAGGTGATTGAAGTTATGCAAGCGATGCCTAATTCGACTTTAAAATTTAACAAGGTGTAGAGCGAGAAAAATTTACACAAGTTGCAATTGCCATAGTTTCATTATTAAAAAATCATCTTAATAAAGATAACAAAAAATAAAACATATATAAATAATATAAATAAAATATGAATTTATTATATTTCTACATATTTTATTTTTATTTGCTTAAATATATTTATACTTCATATACATATAAGAAAATAAAAGCCATATGATAAGATACAAAAAATTAATTTTTTAAATTTAAATTAATTAATCGTTCTTTAAATGTAATTAAAAAATAGAGTTCAATATATAACTAATTAAAGAAGTTAATAAAAAAATAATACTTAATACTCTTTTCCGTTTAAAATAAATTAATTATGACAAGTCATCACAACTTTTGACTGAAAAGAATTTTTATAAAACTTTTACAAGTAAATAAAATTTTTAATACAATATAATAAAACGTTTGTGCTTCCGCTGTTTTATCAAGAAATGCTCTTCTATATCTGCATATATTTTATCGAATAACGATCATATGTATTGAATTGCTGAGAGCAGTGGATTTTGTGCCAAATCAATTCTGAAATCAGAATTCGGATCAAGATACTCTTGACAGAGTTTCTCGCGTAGTCCTTCCGCATCGTATCAATGACATTCCCATCTACTCTTCATGCTCCTTCTCCGATATCCTTAGGATCACCTTTGATGCTCGAGACAGCGCATCGATATTCCGCTATCAATACTCTATTTCTTATTCGTCAGTCCATTTGGAGTTCTCCTAAGAAATCCGCAAATTTTTTATTCATGCGGTTCTTGCAACGCCCCAGAGTTTATTCGTTTCGCACTGTCGCAATATCTCTTTGAAGCCAAGGATCTATTCGTTGAAACTTCTGTAGAAATACGAAATAACAAAAGAAATCGCCGATCCCGGCAACATCGTTATCGTTCGGGAAGATGGCGAGGGTGACTTTTTAGCAGCTGATTTCCTGGCTCCATGCTTTTTATATCCCTTTTCATTCTATTTTATTCATGTTGAGAGAGGGGGGAGGGGAGGAGAGAGGGAAAAGGGGGGGAGAGAGAGAGAGAGAGAGAGAGAGAGAGAGAAAGAGAGAAAGAGATAACAAATCTCTAATAAAGTTTCTAAAACGAAGTTTCATATGTTTTGTACGTAGTGTAAAATAGAGGCAGAAATTCCTCATTTTTTTAAATTTTTCTTTTTCTTTCGAATTGTTTTTTTTCCTCTCTTCGACGTTTAATTCTTTAGAAGTGGAGTTTAAAGTCTCATTCAATGTCATTTCATCGTTCACTGTTTCTTTCATGAGTTAATTCTATTTCATACTAGAAAGAATCGCGAAAGAATCATTTAAAATGTTTGATCATTTTTGAAAATTTAATATTTAATTTGTTATTAATTATTGTATTATTGTAATTTTTATTATTTGATTTTATTTAAATTATATTTTGGTTAAATAACGTATAAATTTTATGTAATACTTTATTAGCATTTTAATTTTTCTCTTTTTATTATATTTATCAATATTATTAAATTTCTATTATTTTAAATACAATTATATATAAGTATTTTATTTAACAAATACAAGGTTTTTACAGAAAGCGAATAATTTTTAAATTGTAAAGCATATACAGAATATTATATAAATGTATCTTAATTTTTTTATAAAAAAAATTAAATTTTTACGAGTTATTTTTATCATTTTAACAAGCTCCTTTAATGTCACTTTATAGTCTAATATAGTTTTGCAATTTTTAGTCTGGCTGAAGATTTCGAGATTTTTTTATATCATTTAGTAAAGAAAAGCACAAAGAAGACGTGAAAAACTTTTTATCTTTCTTTTATAATCCCATTTATTTTGACAAAAGATATGACGCTATCACTTGTAATTATTGCTCGTAAATATCTCTCATTTAAAAATATTTATTCAATTAAATGTGTTTTACACACATTTTTTCAATCGAATTTTTATTTTATTTTATTATTTTTTAATATCATATTATACTTCTTTTGTTTTATATATTGTGAAAATTCTTATATTGTTTTAATTTTTGTTTATTTTTATAATTTCGTCATTCTTTTATTTTATTGTTCCACACATTCACACTCCATTCTATTATTTTTTTAAATCTTATTTTATATTCATTATTTGGAGATAATAAAAAATGTCCGGATTTCATGGATAACGTTTCCGCGAATTCATTAATGAATCTATTGATATTGTATTTACTGTTTGCTTGTTAACGAGAGAAAAATAATCGGTTCAGTATTCTGTAGATTTTTAATAAAAAGGCATTCACAAAATTGTCTGTACGGTGCGCATTGTGATAATCAATTTCCCATTGCGAGCGTGATCTCGTTATTACGAGGTCTTGTAAAACATTTTACATCCTCTTTTATTAAAAAACCGCATGAAAAAAGAGAGCAGTATTATTTGTAAAAAAGAAGTGGTTATATCTGTAAGTATACTGAATGAATAAAAACTCTTAATTTTAATTTAAGATTATTATAAAGACTCATTTTATTATGAAATATAAATAGAAATTATATTTTTGAAATTTGAAAAATTTACATTTGAGTTAATTTTATTATTTGAAATATTAATAATTTTAATAAATATATTTTGGATTGGAGAGACTATTGTGTGTAGTTCTTAATGATAAAATAACTTGGATGTATGAGATATTTCATCCGAAAGAAATCTGACGCGGTGAGGCAATTTAACGTCGACAAAGAACTGGATATAAGCTACGGTTCTCAGCAGATATCTCGCTCGCGATGTTGATGGCGGTGATTCATGGGTTATTCGCCGTTTTAGTAGGGTCCACAAAACCCATCCCGAAGCAAGAAGCCTCCTATTCTTCGTGATATCGAGCACTATATCGTGCACTAACCGACGTCATTATCCCCCAGTCAGATAATTTCAAAATGCACGTCATTTCAACGATTCTCTCCAAGAGGGAACGAGCAGGAACTAAGAGCAAAACTATGTCACAGTATCTTCATTTCAGTGACATACGGAGTAATTCATTTGAGTCACGTACGGTGTAATTTATCAGAAATAGAATATCTTCTCTAATTCTTCTAGATTTGAAGATATGAAGAAATGAAAATATAATTTGTATAATTTTGTGAAATGCAATACGTAATGCAGCAAAAATTTTTTTAAAGTTAAAGCTAAAGTTTAAAAGTTTAGTTAATTTTGATGTCATTACTTAAATTTTATTTTTATAAATTTGATAAATAAAACTCATGAAAAATATGTTTTATTTTGCTAAGAAAAAAAGATCCATTTGAAAAATAGACAAAATTTCTATATAATACGTACATTACAAATATACATGTTATTAACGCCTACATGCACACGCATGCGTGTATTGATTACTAGAAAACACGTCGATATAACGGATGTTTTAGAAATAGATAGTGTATTAAACATAGATATCTTATGAATGTGCTAAAATGCAAAGTTTGAATATAGTTTTATCACTCGAAGTATTTGCGTGAAATGATTTATCTGAGCATTATTTTGTTTCTCCAATATTATAATAATTAGTCTTTGTTCATCAGAAATGTAATAATATACAAATTGTATGCTTATCGACTATATTGTGGATTAAAACAACTCGAATTGCTTTCGTCGAGGAGAACATTTGATTAAAACAATCGTATTTATGGAATTAAATTTTTTTCCTGTCGTCGACGATTATTTTGAAAAATCGAAATTTCTTACTGAGACGACTTAGGATTGCAATTTTTCATAGAGGGACGGAAAAGATCTCGTTTTTCTTCCTTATCGTTACCTTATATGTACGTCGTTGATCATTATGTAATGTCCATTCGTCACCATTTACAGCAATATTGTGGAAAACTCGGTATAGAAAAGAAATAAAGGAAAAGGGAAGCTTGAGGACTTTCTATACAATGTCATTTTCCAAGAAGATGCTGATGACAAGTGAAGCGTAATGTGAAATATATGAGAAATACAAAATGGGCTGATTTTTACGTGGTCAGGAAGTTCTTTCAAAGCAAGCCGGATTTTCTTTAACGAGCTCGTTTCGAGGGTTACCCTCGAGAATTGAATGTCGATAAGCGGATTTATTTATATTGAATCCAAATGAACACGTGAATTCATGACTTTTTGGACGAGGATTAAATATCTCGAAATCGAAAGCGAAATTATGTTCTATTAAAAAAAACATTTCGACATATTTCCGAATAGTTAGGAAAACATGATGGAAAAATATAACGCATGTGTAGAAAAGTTTTATATTTTTTTAAATTCTTATATTTTCAAATGTTCGTTTTTAAATATCTTGGGAAAACAAAGTTTTGAGATAATAAATTATTTATGTGTCATATTTTTTGCACTTTTTGGGATATTTTCGTGACATTTTGTACGTTTGCGTGTACGGTAATTACTATAGTGTCCTTTCGCAAGTTGATCTTGGAGCTATTGAATTTCGCGTGCAAGCCAACGTAGCGCGGTTTGCGGGTCACGTGTCTAGTGGCAATGATCAAAAGATCCATTAGGCCTTTATGGTGACCGTTGTGATTACGGCGACAGGGCGCACGATATCACAGCTTGATCACGACGCGGAAACTAGACAATTTGCTTTGTGGCAGACGAGAAACTCTTCGCTGCAAAATTTCATTGACGTTCTAAATTATTCTTGTCGCATTCAGTATTTTAATAAAGCAACCAGAAATCCCATTTTACTTTATCTTTTACTAAGTTGCGGCACACTAATTAATCTTTTGAAAGAACTTATATTTTCAAATATCGTCATTAGCTTTTATTTAAATTATTATATGCAATTAATACATGCATAACAGTTGAAGTTATGTGCGTCCTTCTTTTATCAAATCACTTATTTCACTGTATAATCACTAATTTCTCTCTAAATTTCTTGGAGTGAAATCTCACTCCAAATAAGAAAGTGAAAATACGGTCATTTTTGGAGAAGAATGAAAATATTTCACTTTTTAAAAAAGAGTGACAATTTTCACTCCTTTTGAAATTTTACTCCTTTAGAGTTGATTAAAAAGAGTGAAATATTTTCACTCTTCTCAAAAAAATGACCGTATTTTTACTTTTTGAGAGTAAGATTTTACTTTAAGAAATTTAGAGAGATTCCCGAAAGTACAGTCAGTTACAATCTGCCTATTAATCATCATAATAAAATAACTATCCGCATTTTGCGTTATTTCTGATGTTAATCATACATGCAGTTTGCTAAAGTACCTAAAAATTTAGTTAAACACAATTTATATTTTTTTCAGACCTATATCTAATTCAGTTTTTAAATATTTCAATAAAATCGTTGTACTGTATACGTTGTGATGAAATCCTGACGAAAGATGATCACGAGAAAAAAATTCGAATATACAAATCCAATAAAATATATGTATTAATGAACGATTTTTATTTTCATAGTTTTAGTTTTTCATTATTTCAGTCACAATTTATGAAATAATATCTTATAATTCATTTTTGTATCGTTTCCATTTGCAAGTGAAACGAATAAATCGTGCGAGATATTTACTTCGATAAAAATAGTCAATAAGTTGTCACTCGCGGGAGTTAATAAACCGCAAGTGCTGACAATCGGGCTAATTGTTCGTAGGAAATAATCGTGTTTTGATGGGTAATGCCGTGACACGCGGAGTGTACACTTGCCGATTTGACTATCGCTGTTCGAATGACAATACAATACGCGGCGACCTTGCATACATCGTAACGCATGCTGTTACAGATCAAATTGTATTGTCAAGGCTAATCAACTTCGTTTTGCGTTATAAAAATATTTAACTTTATTACGAAATAAATGTGATCGAATAATTCCGCTTCTTGTATTTTAAAGTCTGATAAGCAAATTATTATAAATTTTACGCTATTTTGTGGATTAGTTAGCATTCGCATAAGACAATGATTGATGTAAAAATTTATCTTTGGGTTTTAAGACAAGTTTTAGGAAAATGATTGTTTTCTTTTTTAATCATTTCCTGAAAAATCTAAAATTAAATGTAATAAAATTTATTAAAATTATTAATATCTGTCCTTATCTAACATATTGCAGTTTCATCTCTTGCAAGATCGAGCACCTACTATTAGACATATATATATATATATACATATATGTAAATTACAGTGCACAAAAGATATTTTTTTAAGCTTTCAATTTTAGTTTCATAAACTCGATATTTGTTCAAGTAATCTAAGGTGCGATGTAATTTTATTTTATACACGTAAACTATAAAATTTTTTTTATTAAATGAACCAGTTAAAACAATGACAGCTGCATGAGCTAATAATAAATGAAGTTTTTATTTTTCTTTGTTTTCTTGTAAAATCGAGTGCATCGCATTTTTTATTGTGCATGTTTTAATTCTGTAAAAAAATCCGTAAAATTAGTTTGAAGATTTTTTATGCACTGTAATTTGTGGTAGTTTCCATCACGCATTCTCTTAATTTGCAAAATCATTTTCTTTTAATGGTTTATCTTAATCTTTCATTATTTGTAATTTATATAGAAGTATTCCATAATTGTATCTTTGATTATTGTATGCTTGCATCATTATTGCATTATTATTACAATGCAGAAAAATACGTGATTTGAGGAAATGATATAATTAATTTGTCATTAGCCTATTAATATCGCATGAACAACAATCAAAATCCGAATTACCAAATTTATGCTAATTGTCACTACAGTATGCTAATTATTAAATATATCTATGTAAGGTTACACTGTCACTGTGCTAATTATTAAAGATTTATGTTAGTTATAGCAATAGTGTACTAAATCTGACGTACAATTTAAAGCTAATTTGAAATTTCCATAATTAATTTTACATATAAATCTTTAATGATATAAATTGTTTTATATCTATAATAAATATATAATGTTTTATCTTTAATGATATAAAACAAAAATAATAACGCAATTAAAGCAGGCGAAAGTATTCGGAAAATTAAAGTTAAGCGAGCGGCATTTGCTATTCGGCATTCGATTTCATTTGCATCAATTATATATAATTTGGTACGTCGTGATTATTTAAAAGTAGCCAATTTCATTTAAATGCTTATGCATATTAAATTTCTTCGTGGAATATTTTAATAAATCAATTCATTTCTCTTTTCCGTTATTCGCGGTAGCTTCATCGATTTCTTCTCTCGACATTGAGCGGGTTCCCTATTAAAGCACTTGTCAGGTTTCCTTCACGTGCATTATGCCCATGTTCTTCTAGATAATCCTTTGAATCATTCTGCATTATATATCCCTTGTGATTAATCAAGTAATTAATATCGAGTGTATTAATTATTAAGTAACTATTACAAATTTTTTTACGAACATATCTTATTTCGAAAATCTATCAAAGTAAATTTCTCTATTTTACTCATTTATATTAATTATTACATTTTAATTGGATTTATATTAATATTTCCTTTATATTAAAATAACTTAATCTTTCAAAGTATTGTGAAAATTAATAATATCAAGAGAATACTTTTATTCATTAATTTTAATAATACTAATTAATACTATATCTAACATTATATCGCATATATGATACAAGTATGTCAAAAATAAATATTCTCAAAGCAACTCTGGAATATTTTTATTAATAATTAAAACAAATTATAAGAAATTAAATAAGAAAATGATAATTAATATATCTGGAAGGTTTATAATTTTCATTCAAATTGATTTTCTTTCCCTTCTTAATTTAAACAATAAAATATATGCAATAATCTTTTATACAAAAATGTAAAAATATGTATATACAAAATATGTATATACAAAATATATTTTTGTTTATAATTAAATTCATAATAATATTATCCTTTTTGTATTTATGTAATTTCCCTTTTTTAACACAATTACCGTATATTATGAAAATTTTCAACAAAGAATTTATTCATATAATATCATATCAATTAATCACGCAATAACGGTAAATGCGCACTCGCTTTACACACATTAGTAGTAGTAGTACGAGGTAATAGGTCAGTGAAAGAAATTCGAAGTAGTGTGGCAGTGGAGCAAATAGAACCCCGTTAATATCGGCACGAATAAAAACCGTGCTCCGAATTACAATGGCGTTGCTTTAAGTTCCAGCTTGCAGTGTTTGCGATCAACGAAATGCCGTCGATTGCGGAAGATTGAAAGCTTTGTTTTAGTGTAAAAACTTGTCATTTAATAAAAAAACACATATCCAATTGATATATTGTTTGTATAATAATAATGTGAAATATATTTGTATAAAATTACGGCTAATATTTTTTGTGTCCGCTTAAAATAATGAAATAATATAATAAAAATTGCAATTTTTATTATATATATATAAATGCAAATTAAAAGTGTAGATTACGCGATGCAAAGTTAATCAAATGTTCCGCAAATCTCCAGTTTTTTAAATCTGTAAATAAATCCATTAATTATTGGGACATTAATACATGAAATTAATATGTAATTAGTATTATTATGTAATAAATATACGATTATAATAGTAATCATTTGATAATTTAATTAATAATTAATGTATAGAGTTATTTAATACATATAGAGAAAGAAAACAATTAATGTTATTGTAATATGTCCTTTATAATTTAATAAAGCGACAAAATAATTTAGTAATTCGATTAGTATTATTATTCGAAATAATAAATACTAAATAAGAAAGAATAATATAAAAACCTATTATCATTTAAAGTCCTTTATTTAATTTTGTTTAATTATTGATAAATAGAAATATTTGGCTGCAATTAAGCGATGCATTGAAGAGTTAAACACTTCTTTGATCTCCTGACAATTCGAGATTCAAGATAGGTCGAATTGTCGTTTGCGTAGCAAATAGAGCGACACAACAATCGCGCGAAACTCGAGAACCACTATTGTAAAATCGCAGTGCCGGATCGTGTTACGCAATAGGAAGTCTCTGAAAGCTGTTTAAGTTACATCCAATGGGAAAATGAAACATCGAGTACGAGGAAAAGCGGAAAAAGGATCCTATGTTGAGAGTTTGAATTAACTTTTCGAATTTGCATTTTTCGCAATTAAGAATTTAAAGATTAGACGATGTAAAATTTGCGATAGAAGATTTTATTTTCGCAAATTACATTATCCTGACGTTTAAAGAAATATTTTTTAAATTAAAAATTAACGAATCAAAACAATGAAATAACAAAATGATAAAACAAAAATAAAATAATTTTAAATACACTGAAAAAAATTATTGAATTTTATTTAATATTTGTTTGAATAGTACTAAAATGAAATATTTACTAAATGTAAATATATACTTTCATTTAAGTATAATTTAAGTATAATTTAATTTTAAATAAATGTTTTTATTTATTGTAGTGTAAGTAAATATTTTGTAAGTATTATTCAAACAAATAATTACAATTAACATTTAATAAGATTCAATAATCTTTTTCAGTGACATTTACTTGTTTTTTTCTTTCACTTTCTTTGCTCTTTTATTTTAGCGTTATATTTTTCTAAACTGCGGCATGAGCTATGAGATATATACAGGGTGTAACTGAAATAATCACAATATTTTTTTTTAATACTCGATGAGCAAAATATTTAAAATCGATGTATAAGACAGCTTTAAGATTAAGAGTTATTTAAGAAAAGTCTTCAAAATATTTTACAAAGAACTCGGAAAGATATTTTAAAATTATTTTACACATCGATTTTCTCCGTTTATTCGGCAATATTAGAAATTAATATCTCGTTAACTATTGTGAAAATTGCAAAAATAGAAGAGAACTTTTTGACTTAATTTTTTATTAGGAATAGCACTGTATGATTAGTGAGAGTTATTTTAGTTACGCTCTATATACATATATTATATATATTTATACTCTTGTTTTATATAAATACCTATTAATATTTCTCGTTAAAAATTTTCATTATCAAAAATAAAATACTAAAAACATTACTAAACAAGTGGCAAGAATTATTAGAAATTTTCAATGCGTTTATGACTTTTTAAAATAATAAAATCTTGTTTCACGTATCACGAAATTTGTTGCATTTACATCAATGTAAATCATCATTACATTTTTTTATTACGAGTCGAAATGAAATAGTACTATAATAAAGCAATAAAAGCAACGCGTCATTTGTATTTCTCGTTGTCACTGGAGCAACCCCGGCGATTTTCATTCCAATCGCCGTGATATATTCGGTGGTACGAAACAGCCGTAAACATACGTTGCATATAATCGAGTTGCAGCGCTATTCGCTATCGTATTCAATCTTGAACACCGTATACGTGCATCCTAGTAATTTTCATTTGTGTGTGCGAATGCCACAGTTTCCGAGTGAAGTATGAAACTCTGTAATACTGTGGTTTATCCAACGAACAGATCCCTCAAAACCAGAGCTATTTGAATTGAATCTTAACATTAAAAATTTTTGATTTACATTTTTATTTATTACTTATTTATGTTAATTACTTAACTTAGTTAGCTATGTGGCTTATTTATATATTAATTATTTTAAATTAGATATTTAATTACTTAATTGTATTTTTAACCAAATAAATTATTTAACATTCAATAATTTATTGCTTTAAAAGAGTATTTATTCAAGTGTATTTATTTAAGTAGATATTCAATGAAATTATATATTTTTATATTCTTACATATTTGATTTTCTATATTAACTTTTTCAATTTCTCTTATTTTCAATAAATAATCCGTTTACGTGATTCATTCTGTACCTCATAGCTCATGCCGCAATTTAGAGAAATATAACGCTAAAATAAAAGAGCAAAGAAAGCGGAAGAAAAAAACATAGTAAATGTCACAATAGAAACTCTCGCGTTGGAAGACCATTGTTTCCGTTCTGTTTCATTAACTGAACAAATAAAAATATCGAGAGTTAACTGATTTTATCAGAGTATATTGTCGCCGGCAACACAATCGGAAACACGCACTTACAACGTTGCGTCGGTCGGCCGCATAAGTAAGCGAATTACATCTGCAAATAAAATGGCAAGTTTTTCCAGAAATTTCTTCGTTGTATAATATTTGCTGTTGAGAGAGTAAATTTCATGGTTTGTTAATAGAACGAACCGTAATTTCACTAGATGGCCTCTGATATAAATGGATTTTTTGGTTGACTCAAATGCAATTTCTTAGTAGTAAAAAATTTCAATTCTTTTTTATTCTCTTCGTAGAATATCTGGATAATTAAACTTCGACTAAAACATTCTATTAGAGATAATTAATTAATATACACACACACACACACACACACACACACACACACACACGCACACACACACACACATACACACACACATATACACACACACATATACACACACACATATACACACACACACATACGTTTTTTATATAAAATATTAAGAATTTAATTTTAAACTTAAAGTTTAAAAAAGCAAAAGCATATTATGATGTTAATACAATATTAAGACATTATTAAAAGTAAATATTTATTAAAATAATGAATTTGTTTGAACAATTTAGTTCCATTATTTCAAGTATTGAAATTCATTCAATGATCTCTAATCATTATTACTGAAATCTTATAAAATATCTCACAATATAAAAAAAATATATTAGGTGTTGGAATTAATTCGTAGCGTTTTTTAATGAAAGAATGTTATTTATTTCACATGAGCATTAAAAAATACATTAATGAAAGTACTTCCCATCACTTGTAAAACGCTACGAATTAATTCCAACACCTAATAAATAAAAATATAAATATATAAACAACAAATATACGCATATTTTTCCATCAAGTGATTTTTATACTTGTTTATATATTTTTATAAATTTATATATTTTTTAACAGTTTATAGTTTATCGCGATATTAATTAAGAAAATTAATTAAAAACATCATGCCATCGAAAAGAAATATTATTAAGAAAAGACACCACACATATACTCAAGTTTCCCTTCGATTTTGATCAAAGTTGTTTTGTAGACAAAAATAAAGGACACGTATTATATTTTTTTATATGTCCTTTTAAGGTTGAAACACTCCTTAGAAAAAAATTGACTTTTTTTAATAACGAATATCGTCGAAACTATGAGACAGAAAAAAAATTTGATATAAAAGTTAAATGGTTTTAAGAGTACTTTAAAATAATGATTTTAAACAATTTGTTTAAGTAAAAAATTTTATTTATAAAAAGTAATTTTCAAAAATTGTTTAAAAATTGTAATTATTAAGTATTCTTAAAACCATTTAACTTTTATTAAAAAAATGTTTTTCTGTTTAGAATAGAATTTAAATTTAGTTTAGAATAGAATGGCTTCTTGGCTATAGGTATTATATGCTGAAGAGAAATAAATTTTATTCATTTTTTTTTGTTTCTTATAGTTTCAATGATATTTTTTTGAAAGAAAAAAACTCGATTTTTGTTCTAAAGGGTGTTTCATCTTTTAAAACAATAGGGAGCGTATAAAAAAATACGTATCACTTATTTTCGTCTACAAACAGCATAACAGTTCATCAAAATCGGAGGACACTTTCTTATCTCTTTTCTTATAAGATATTAATTTTAATACCGAAATTATTTTAAGTTTTTATTATTATTTGCGCGATTTTATATGTGATATAATAAATATACATAGATTGACATGCTAGTCTCCGATTTTAAGAGACACGTTCGCAAGAGAGAATTATTTGAAATTGAGAAAAATACATGTGAATGCACAATAATTACAAATCTTATAATCTCTAACGGGATACTACGTCAGCGCTGACTATTGCATTATACATGGTTATAAAATTTGAAATCCTGATGACGTTTCGACTCACTTCTTTGTGCAACGCGAAAAAACTTTAATGAGAATAGTTTATTTTAGACGTGTTGTATAATTATATCCTATACATAGCTTATATAGCTTTCTTATATAGCTCTATATAGCTTTCTTATCTTACTAATTCCTTAAATTAAAATTAAATAAAGGAATACACATACTTTTTTATTTAATCTTAATTTGCTCACGAAATTTTTTTTGTTCAGAATATGAGAAACTGGAGTATCGGGATCACTTAACCGGAAAAAGCACTAGAGAAAAAAATAAAAGATATGAAAAATACGAGAAAATGAAAAGTACAATGAAGTCTCAGAGAGATGTAGAAGTCGTGGAAAAATATATGAAACACGAGGAAAACTGTTATTTATGATGAGAGCTTTAACTCCCGCTTGTTCGATGAATTTTTCGAAAAATACGTAACTGCCCTGGATATTACTTTTATTATTTATTATATTATAAATTTTTAGCATTTAAGTATTGATTTTAAAAAATAAAAAAATAGAATTAATATCGAATGTTTTATATAATTTATATACAGGATGTTTCAGACTCGACATATCACTTGTTAATGGCAGATTCTAAAATCATTTTGAAATACATTTTGAAATTCTAATCCCAAAATGTCGTTAAAATAATTTTTGAATTACAATAATTTAAAACTATATCGTTTAAAATTCAGGTGTGGTACAACGTAAAGTGCTAAAAGTAAAAGCTAATAGTTGCCTCTTGTCAATATTGATATAAATATTACGTAATACGTAGGCGAAGATAAAATTATTCATATTTCTAATTATTGATAATTATTATGTTAAAAAAAATATTTAGCCTGGACATTATAGTATTACAATTTTCGTCTCAAAATGACATCAAGAATTTGCCATTAGCATGTGATGCGTCGAAACACTCTGTATATACAGAAAAGAATATGATTAGGAAAGAATTATATTACTTAGTAGTAATAGAGTTAAATGTTAACTTTAAATTCGTGTACAGAATATCTGAAAAAATAATATTTTGAAGAGAAGGAAGGATTGAGAAATAAGAACAAATCACTGTACCATCGATTTTTTTTTTATTTATTCATGATAAGTACTTGTCTATTATTCTATAGATTCTCTTATGAATACGAGTATATCTTTTTTGCGCGTCGGTCTTTTGTAGCATGTCTCGATTTTTGCGTCTCCATTGTGCTTTCATCTTCTCTAACTCTCTGAGCGCGAAAAAAAATCGACTTATAATATGCCTGTGAAAGCGCACTCATTCGTTAAAATGAAATACGTTCCAATTTATAAATATAATCAAAGAATACTGAAATTTTATGTAAGATACATATAATCGCAGTCAATGTTATGCAATCAAAATCAATTTGTGATATTCATTCCTATTCTCTTTTTGTAAAAAAATACAATTATTTAGATAGTAAAAAATTCCGTAAGATTATATATTAAATAGATAATTTTTAGTAAAAATATTAAAGAGAGAAATAATATAAAAATATTAAAGAGAGAAATAGTATAAAAATTAAATAAGAGAAAGGATAGAGAGATTTATTGTTAATAAACATAAAATGTGTGGTAAAATAATTCGATAATAAAAATTATTATAAAAGCTTTTCTTTTTAGTATACCTAATAGAAAAATAGAGATAATATTCTTTACATAAATCAAACGATATTTTCCATCTATAAATAATCAGTTGAATAACTCGTAACTTATGTAAAACATTGTAAAAAAGAATTTTAGAGTATAAATATCCTTATAAGTACATCATACGTATTAAGTATATAATGTGTGTATTTAGATTCTAGATGATCTCTGCCAACATTCCTGTCAAAAAGTCCTTAGCCCCAAAGTCATATATACTTTACAATACAACTTATACAACGCGTGCTATATTCCATCAAGAGTGCACAATTTAAATAATCCTTGGCCGAGGTCGAACATCGTCGCGATAAATCATGAAACTCGACGTTATTTTACTGAATCGGTCAAAGCGAGCAACAATGACTTGAAATTCGTGTGTGACAATATCTAATGAAATAATTAAACGGATAATATTTAAAAAGAATTATTCGTATTTCGGTCCGATAGATAGCTCAAAGTGACTGAGAGTGATGACTTACAGGGCATGTGTGATTGTGACAGTGCTTATTGTGACAGAAATTCGTTTAATTTGCCTTACAGTTTTTGTGATGTGCGTAGCATACTTATCCATTGAATCATTTACGCATCGAGGTGAATAGACTTTTGTTGGTTTTAGTTTGTCTTTTATAGTAAATATGCAGTTTGTTCAGTCAGAGCATGATCAATATAACTTTTAAACTATTTATTGTAAAAATTACATATATACTATACAATTAGATACATAATTACATATGTACTACAACTTTTGTATTAAGTCAGCTAACAAACATCAACTAATAATAACATAAGTTATATAGTTATGATTTTCAACTCAATAATATAACTGTGATATAACACACAGTATTATAGTAGTTATATTGTTGAGTGAGAAATTATAACTTATTGCAGTTATATTATTGCGGTTGGTGACTGCAAATAAATCATCCAACCATTCCATCATCGGAATCACATCACCATATCATCACAACCACCATTACTAATTATTGTCTTTAAGGAATATTTCGATTGAATTTTATTTTATAGTATAATCCGTTTAAGAAGAGCATATGACAGATAAATTTTTGTTTAAGAATCGTTATATCGAAAACTTTTGAACGCCAGCAGAAAGGTTCTTCTCTTATAACACATTATTTAAAGAATCTTACATTAGAGAACGATATATTTAACGATAAGTGCCGCATTGTGCAGAGCACAGCACTAAAAGATTCAAAGCTATTTTTTGCATGCACCTGAAAGGATCGAAAATGTTGCAAGAAGTCATAAAACAAGTTTAAAACCTTTATGGAAAAAGTGGTATGAAACAACAAATACTGTTGATAATTTTATTGCCTGCACTAATCGCAGCCAAACATGAAAGATATGTCAAAAGTTATGTTGGCTAAGTTGTTATTAAACAAAAACATATATCCAGATAAGAATTATATTATGATTGTAACATATCTATGTTATTTAAATCTAACATATGTTCACATATGATATATTTTAACAACAATTTTCATCATAGGCAAATTAATCACTGTTTTTAGAATATAATTTTTGTTACAAGTGTGGATGAGGTAATGAACTGATTAAAACAACATTTAACAAAAATTGCAGTGTCTTCTCAATATCAGGTGTATACTACTCAATTATATGTGCGCGCGTACTATATCTTCGTGCAATCACGTAAAACGTATTTTCTGTTTTCCTAAATTGGGCAATCAGGACTGGCTCTAACATCTAGATTTAGGAATTTTAGGAAAAGTTCGAAGAAACCGTTTTTCGACCGTCTTTTCCTTAACGAACCGGCGATAAATAATGGCATCGTGATAAAACGCGACTAGCATCTATTATTCAGTGACAGGTCTCTGTTTCTCTCTCGATCCTCGATAAATTTCTCGACTCGAAAGTAACACAAAGCCATGAACCAAAGGTGGCGACCCGACTGGAATTTCAATGAGCGTTCACTTCGTTACTTCGGCATTTTCCGAGAGAAACTGATACACTTTGACAGGTTAAGACAGGGTAAGGTGGCTTGTAAACTCATACAGATAATTCATCATACAAAAGAAATAAGATATTTATGTGGAATAATTTAATACATATTGATGTTTTCATTACTTTATCTTTGTATTATGAATTATCGATTAGAAGGTCAAGGTATAATGTTAATAAGGGTAAATAACTAAGGAAAAAATTCGATTCACACAGTGATTGAATGAAATCAATGAATTAATAAACAAATCATTGAAGTATCATAATAAATTTAACTGGAAAAATCGATATAACTTTTTGGCTCATAATTCTTTTTAAAATATTTTTACAGATGTATGCGCAGAATGCTGTATATTATGTATACACTAGGGCCTAGATACTCGCTCGATAGCGAAGCCATTTTCGCTAAAGGCGCACGCGTTATCGCGTTATCGACGATAGCTAAAATGCCATTTTCTACGTGCCTGCATCTTGATAAAACGAGTAACGGTAACAGCATGTTACGCGAGCGGCAACATGCAATTCCCTTCGTAAAATGATTTCCACGAAAGATCGTGACGACGCTTAAAGCCGATAATTTTTGTCACACTGCGAAACATCACTCTCCTTCCGCTTTTATAATCGTGTATGATTTACAATTCTAACTGCATGAAAAAAGAAAAACAAATAGATAAATAATAGAAATCTCTCGTAGCGATAAAATTGTTGATTAAATAAATAAAATATAGGAAATTTTTATTTATTCTTACATTTTATCATGTTTATATATTAAATTTGTCGTTTATATATAATTATGTCGTTTCTTTTGATTTCATATGTAAGATACACATTTATTAAAGATATCGACAAGATATATAAAGATATCGACAAGACTCTTTTACTTTATCTTCCGAAATAAGTGCAACAGTTTTTCAATCGATTTCAATAATGCTCTTTTTTGGCCAATCGCCAAAAGTACTATTCTTCTCTTTAGATAAATTGTTCTCTCTTTTATTGTCGGTGGTAACGGATGCTCACGAATGACAAGTAGACAGAAAAGAGTGTATTAAAATCTTCAGAAGTCTGACGATCGGCAGCCATCACGTATTGAGAATCTCTTGACTTGAGCTCAAAACTCTCAGAAAGTTAAATTGCTTATGAAGAACTCCTTCCAAAATCCATAGAAAGAAATAACGAATTAAGAAAAAAAAAATTTATATACTTTTCTAATTTTAGATATAAACTTAAAAAAATTGTCATAAATTAAATTGTAAATGAAAACTCGTTCGCAACTTTGTTTCGTACATTATGAAAATAAAAAGAAACAGTATTTAAGTAAAATTTTGTTTTGTCGATTTTCATAAATAAACAAATAATATATTACTAAATAAGTGAATCAAATAAATAAATAAATTAAATAAACGAATATTATTATAATAATTTTTAACTTACAATAAACTAAACAAATTAAATTTAACTTAAATAATGATACAATTGTGTAATTAGATTGTTAAATCGTTAAGATAAATTAAAAGTAATTTTAAAAAATAGAAATGATAAAATAATAATATAAAAAGAATAAAAAAGAATAGAAAATCATATGGTATATGTAGTATAGTAATAAAATAATAAAGTAATAAAATATAATATAATATTAAGTATAAAAGATTTATATAGAAGACAACATCAATATTCTTTCTATACGGATATCTTCTTTCATTTTTGATACGATTTTTGATATGAGAGATACTAGAGATGTAAAATTGTTCATATATCTTTAATCTGAGATTAACTTTTTACGAGAAGAAGTTACTTGTAAAAATTTTCACTCACCTGGAGCTTCTCGAGGGAAAAGTATCTTCTATATTCTGCTATAAATTCTAATTTTTTTTGCTCTCAATTCTTGATATATTGTCAACAAAGGATATCGTAAAAAAATATAAAACTGTAAATTTGAAGCAAATAAATTGCCGCACGTGTGCATGAAAGCACTTTGATGTATAAAATGAAATCTTTTGATCTGTCAAAATAGATCATTTACACGAGTAAGTTTTTCTTTAATTCATTATTCGGATAAAATTTTATTCTTATTATAATATCTGACTGTAAAAATTTACAGCAGCAGAGAGAATCATGTATTATATATTTCAATCCTTATTAATTTATTTCAATAAAAAAATTATTTTATAAGAGATTTTTATAAAATATCTTTTTATTATTTTATTAGAAAGATAGTTCAGACAAAGGAAAATAGACATTTGTAAGAAACTAGCAGTTGCACATTAGTTTATATGAAACCGAACATCAGAAAGATAAAATTTAAACATTCATAAATCATTAAAAAGATGGAATTTAATTATATTGACTATGCTATATAAGAAATATGAAAATAGAAAGTTGTTATTATAAGAATTTTCGATAAATATGTCACTTGCTAATGAGTGTTACGTTAATCTTGCACTTAACGTCTGCTATCGTCGAGCGAATCTATTTCGGACTAAGTGCACCATTACGGAGACCTGCATAATACGACACAATGTACGTGCTGTAGCATCCGTTAAGTTTTAATTAACAGGCGAGAGCGCGGATAATGCGTTCCGGCAAGATGAAGTATTTCCGGTTCACTCGTATACTTTTATTTTTCGTTATATCGAGAAGGAGAGTTCGTATGAATAATCGATATGTACTTCCGCAGGTGCTATTAGAACTTCGTACGATGCATACAAGGCGATAGATTAAACCGAGCACAAATAATATACGTTAATTATGGATGTATTCATATAAAATGAAATCATCATTTTATTAATTAAACATTCAGAAATTTATTTAATAGGTACTTTCTGAAAAAACATAATGTAATTACCAGCTTTCTTTCTCAAATTGTATTGTTTATTTATGTTGTTTATTTATACATATATTTATTTATACATATATATGATATAGTATATGCATTTGTAATTACGCTGTTCAAAACATTTTGCGAGCACAAAAATAAGAAGAAACTGGAGAAATTTTATTGCAATTAAAATTAGATATGTTGTTAAAATTTTTAATCTTTAAAAGAAGTTTACTGTACCTATTATGATTCAAAAGATATTCATAATTACTACAGATTCACATGACTAATATAAATTGGATATAAATAAAATGGATAAATGAATTGCATAAAAAATGGATTATTTTAATTCCACATAATTTTTATTTATTCCTTTATTTAATTTCCTCTAGCAAAAGTAAAATGATTAAAAGCAATTTTTTTCTTTACAAAATTATTAGATATATATCTGTCTATCGATGTATTCATGATATAAAGAAAGATGCGTAAACAATATAGTCTATTATGCGTAAATAGTATAGTCTATTAAACTTTTAATGTAATTTTAGTACAAGCTCTATCTCGAAACTTGAGGCTGTAGGTCACTGCTTGCAGTTAATGGTAAACAATATAGGTTTGGAACAACTTCGACAAGAGTTATGCAAATTGCGGCGACGGTATTTTGAATTAGTAATGTCTCTACACTGTTCGTAAGTGTAAAAGAAAATTCTATTAATTGGCAGTATATTTTAATTGCCTAATTATAATAAATAAAAAAATTTACAATCGTTTTCTCTTATTGCTTTTAAATGAAAATAATCAAATTTTGTTAAATAATATAAATACTTTTTTAATAATACTCCATTAAGTTTTATTACATGCTTAATCACATTTGTTGTTATTAATTTGTTAGATGATAATATCGGATATATTAAGACATTTTTTTAATAATACAATAAAATCAATCATAATTAATAGTGCATTAATTATGATTATTTATATATTTGTATTTCTTTATATTCTTTATATACATTTATATATAATATTTATATATTTTTTGTTCTGAATACATCCTCTTTTTAATTAAAATTATGTAATAATATCTTTCATAATAGTGTGTGTATAGTTTAAAGTATATCGTTGAATATCGATGTGTCTTAAATTTCTGGACTCTTCTTAGCAGAAAAAAAATTTCGAAATTTTTAGAAACTAGAAAATTCCAAAATTTGTGCTATATTCCGAGATAAATGTCGACGGATTCGTGCTATTCCGGCAATTTTTATCGCCGGAGGTTTTTTCGACATCGCCAGGATGAGAAAAACAAGTTCCGGCTAAATTTAATTGCCGTCAATAAATCATTTCCTGTCGCTGGATCGCATCGAAACGGAACGCGTGTTATGTACAAACGATAACTTTATTTTTTTTCGTTATCTTAAGCGATTGTAGATGGTACACCATTTGTAGAAAGTGTGAATAGAAAACAAGAATGAAGAGAAAGCGATGCAAAGAGACGTAATTGAATATCTTTGATTTTCTCGTTTTCGGTTGTTCTGGCCTCAATTTTAAATTCCGCGGAAATTTATACGACGGCATTTATATGAAATCCATCCAGAAACGGGATACCGTAGAGAATTCTATGAAAATGGCTGCGATTCTCTAATTGGTTTAAGTTTCGCGATTTATTATTGTACTGGATTTTTTGTGTGACCGAGCTACCGAAATTCATATTTAAACGGAACACTAGATCAATAATTTAAAGAAATAAATTAATAAGCCTAATATAATAAAAAAGGAATGATTGAGAAACTTGAATAAAAATGATTAGTATTAACTTAATAGAAAAGTAGTATTAACTTAATATAAACATAATTTTTCAAATAAAAATGTTTTTTTCGCTATAGATTCGAGATCGGTTTCAAACGCGGTTTTCTCCACGTGGACGAGTTTTATTTGGACTGTTCTTCTTTAGTGAAGCTTAAGTTAACTCGCGGATTAAAGCTACTGTGCGAATTACAGCGAAGCGTTTTAAATCGCCGTGGCAATCCCAAATCCGTTTCTCCTTGGGATAAACTCGTTACGCAATTCCGCGCTTGACACACCGCCATTAATCTACCGTCGTGGCCCGTTCTATAGTATAGCCAGATCCAGGCGAATTTCAGGTGCAGACATGACCATCTATTCTCTAGTCGTGAATCACATCGTGGTATTTCGAATGAAAATGAGGATTCGTCAGACCAAGACAAATGTTGTAAATAAACATTTCTCTTACATATGATATTAATCCTCGTTCCCGCGATTATTTCGCTAAACGTAATTCACACAATTTTAATCGTTTTAATAACTATATTGTTTTAAGTAGTAAAATGAAAAGCAAATAGCTGCGGCGCCTCATGGTTTCATTAAATGCTAAAATACATCTTCAATTAATCCTGTAAATGTGCAGTACTTTAAAAAAAAATCATGCAATGTATTATTAATCTCCTGTCATATTGTCTTTTTATTCAAGACAGATACAATTTGCAGTAACATTCTATAATTTCTACAATCGGAAAATATGTCCTACGGTTTCTCTATGATGTATTCAACTGTAACAGCGATATTGTCATATGTATTCGAGGCAAGATATCCATTCTTGATTCTCGTCTCTTCCGCCAGTAGGACGAGACAAAGCGGAACTTTCGTTGTCGTCGGCACAATGTGTCCATGAAAGAACATGGTTGTAATCACAGAATAGTGGCCTCGTTTTAAAGTTCCATCCGTTTCTTAAACATGGAACTTGAACCATACTTTTTGACAAATGCATTATGGGAGAAGATCATCATAAGGTAAAGTTACAATATCTAATTGTACTATGAAAAATTTGAAGTAAATTTTTTTAACGATTTCTTCTATTTACTGCTTTTTTGATAAGATTCTGAATTTTTAACATTTATTTAATTTATATTGTATATTCTTTTCAATATCTTTATTTATTTATTTATTTATTTATATTCAAATTTTATTTATTTATTTATTTATTTATATTCAAATTTTTTTAAATAATTTAAAATTTAAAATTTAGTTTATATAGTTTATACTTTAATTTATTTTAATATCTCTAACTGTGTGAATTTCAAATCCTATTAATAATAAATAAAATCGATGAAAGGTCTGTCCCCTTGCGTTATAAAAAAAAAAACGTATAAAAATAAATCAGATATAAAATAAGTAATGTCATTAAATTCAGAAATCGATGTCGTAAAATTAAAATATTCAGTTTATGTAAAGAGGTTTAGTCAAAATATTCAATATTTTAATTTATGTAAATCTGGAGTTTTATTGAAAATACCTAATAATCTTTTATTTAAAAAAATATAATAAATTTACATTATAATCGTAAACGCAAAGTCCGAGAAAAAGCATATCGTATAAATATGAGTTACACGGGCTTATCGATGACAAGCTTTATGTCACTGGTACATATAAGCTTTTATCACTCCTATTAATCTCACGTAATTATTACACTCATGACGAATGCAATGTATCTCACGTTATATACCGGAAAATTCATTGTGAATACTATTGCGATTATAGATTATTTATGCAAGGAAGTTTAGTTATAGTTAGATTTATATACTTTTAACAATATTATAATAATATAATTGACTACAATTTTGAATAATTAAAAAAAATTAATTTACAATCAATGAGGATAATATGGTATATAATTTTTTACTCAGTATTTGCAAATATATGTGATCGACGAAATTCTCAGGTATCCAGCTGTCATATATATCGCATATTTAATTATATTTATGATTACGTGACATGATTTACAGGAAGTATATTGAAAAAATGTTTACAAGATCCAGCAATTGTTTAATATAATTATCCTCTGATATTCTTTTACCAGAAGTTCCATTTCTTTGTAAGATCTTTCGAATTGATGAGAAAAGAGAGAGAGAGAGAGAGAGAGAGAGAGAGAGAGAGAGAGAGAGAGAGAGAGAGAAATGGCTCTTTTAACGGCTCGAAATTGAACTTTCCAGAATTATCTAGCAGTTCCTCTGGCATTAATCTAAAAGATTATTACTTACTTCATGACCCGTCCTTGTCACTTTCATTACTTCTCGCTTTTCCCCGTCTCCGTGTTAAAAGGATATGAACTTGTAAAAGACGACAGCTTGCACGGAAATATCCCGGAAGGAAAGTGGCCTAGCCATTCGAAATCGACATTTAATGATTAGATTGCATTATATTTTTTCTCGATAGATTTTCGATTATCTTAGATCACGAACATCAGGATATAATATTTTGTGTGTTTTGTGTATTTCTCAAGGAAATTATAAATCAAGCAATAAATAAAATTAGAAAATAATAAACGCTCTTTTAAAGTGATTACATATTGTTAATCATGTATCAGTTAATATGTTATGAAAAATATGTATACCTTTAAAAGGATCTCTTTAAAAGTATACCTTTAAAAGGATCTCTTTAAAAGTATTTTTTTAAAAAAAGGCTTTATATTAATTAATTATTATATGTATTTGATGTTCTTAGTATTAAAGTTATATTTATTCCAAACTCATCTATTTATCTATCTGACATGTAAAAATAAATTTCTTATCGAATTTCTGGTTTTCTTCTTTTTCGTCTGTCTTTCTTTTATTTTTAAGAAATTCATAAATTGAATAAAAACTTTATCTTGCTTATCAGTTTTCTCATCACGATGCCCTGCATTGTTCACTTCAATGACGAAACTTTCCTTTTAGTTCGATGTTACGAGTTGTAACTACAGCTACAGTAGTTGCAGCCTCTATAATGGAGCATGTAATGTTCACAACTATATGCAGTCTGATGATGAAAAGAAATTAAGTTAGACATATTAATACAAATTTCTCGCTTAGTAATTTTAAACAGTCAATAAAGTTGTTAATAATAATCATTTTTTAAAATTAATATTAAACTCTAATTTTTTACTTGCAGAACAATTTTTATTAGAGGAAGGTATGCTGATACTGACATACCACTTTGTTTTTAGACAATGTTGCTTAAACAAAAAGTAAAAATAAAGCTTTAAATACATAAATACAAACTAAAAAGTATCTTCTATCAGATAATATAAGCAGTTTTTAAAACTGAGTATCTGACAAAATGGGCTCCAAAACTGATACAGTAGGCAATAATGTTACGTATTTCTATTCTTTTTCTTTTACAGGAATTATCTGTATAAAGTACCTATAAGTGAATATATAAGATATTCCAGAATCTTTTCACTTCGTTATAAAACATTGTTATTGAATTATACGCGTATTTACTTTATGCTGTTCTGCAAAACGCAAATATATAACGCGAGTTTTTATATCCGATTGTTTTCAGCTCCAAGAGCTATTTGACACTATAAAACAACATTATAAAAATTAAATTAGCTCATGATCTGTTTTACAAAATGGTTTGGCGATTTATTGAAAAAACTAAAAGAAGAAATAATATAAATAAAACTGATTTAGGAAATTAGTATTTAAAATGACGTAATATTATCAATAATATAATCACTATTATTTAAACTACGCAATTTGCAAAAGAAAATCGTAAGAATTTTATTTTCGTATTCATACAGAATATTTGGTTTTAAACTGATTTAAAAAAAAAACAAGCCACAAATACACGAATTTTGAGTTTGTACTGCTTTAATTAGTTAAACAGATTATGATTTCATTAGTATTAATAAAATGCAATAGCTATGTTCTGAGAAATAAGAAAGTGTCACTTTAGAAGACCTGTGCCAGTATCGGCGACTTTCCTCTATTTCTCTCTCTCTCTCTCTCTCTCTGTCATTATTATTATTATTTTTACTATATCTTGAAATTTGCGCGAGCGCGCATGTCAAAAGAAATTAAATTCTCAGTTTTAAAAACTCTAAATTGAAATATTCTCTTAAATTTTGTAATGTTATATTGAAATAATTAACAATAAAAAGTAAGTGCTTATTATAAAATAGTAAATTAAAAGTTGTAGATGAGATGATAAATATAAATAAGGTTAGTTCAATTAATATTAATTAGAATCTATATAGACCCACACACAGACACACTTATAAATTTAATTTTTAAATTTAACTTTTGTTATAAGCTTGATTTCAAAATACAGAATTACATATTTTCTTTGAGAAACAACCAACTATAAATCGAGGAAATTCATATAGAAAAAATACATGTTTTATGTATACATGTGTAATCTTAGTTTCTACAAAGTTTACGATAAAGAAGACGCTAGAGATCGATCGGAATATCAATTGCCGCATCTAACTAACCGTAAGTAGAAGAGACGCGACTGTGGTCAGACACGCAGCACGACGTCAGCCGCCACTCGATAATAACACGTGTCACGAAGAGTTCGCCAATTTTGCCTGTGATGCGTGAGATTAACGTGATTGAGTTTGTGATCGACATCGAGTGTAACTGATGACTATTATACGGCTTTTCGATCTTGTAGATCAGATATATTTATTCATTTTTATATAATATATGTCTTCTCTCATGTTCTATTAATAAACGTTTATTAACGTTTCGTTTTATTAACTGATTTAATTCTTTTAAAGAGAAAAAAGTATATGTAATTAAAATTTTTTATTAAAAAATTTTAATTTATAACTTTTTATATCAGATTTTATCTTGAAATCTTAAACGCTTAAAATTTTAATTTGGAGCTTAATGTATAATTGACACACTGTCAGTGTTTTTATATTAAAAATCGATAACAATATAATGATAAAAAAGATAAATAAGAGTCAATTCTTTAAAATATAAAATATAAAAATTATTAACAGAAGTTAATAAATACATACATAATGAAAAATTGAAATATTATTACATGTTTCGGCTTTTAGATTTGAAGATGGCTCAATCTAAGAGTCGAAACATGTAATAATATCTCAGTTTTTCATTATGTATGTATTTAACTACTATTAATAATTTTTATACATTTATATTTTAAAGCATCGACTCTTATTTGCCTTTTTTATCGACATATCGTTATTGAACTTTAAGAGTCTTTGACTGGTTTACATATATTAAAAATCGATTTATTACTCCAAACAAATATTTTCTGATTTATAAATATTTTTTCTAAAATATTTTAATACTTTAATTTTGATTTATTTTTTTATGTCATACTGTCTCTCTGATAAATTTAAATACACACCAAGTAAAGTGGTAATACATTTTTATTACTAATTTTGAATTTTAAGCATAGTTTCTTTTGTAGTTCTTTCGTAAATCATTGTCTTTGTGATAGAACAGCTTTTTCTCCTGAAAAGAAAGAAGTCAGAGGAAAATGCAGATGTATCACTCACGCTCTTTGATATGCTAAAACTAAGGAATTGTCACGAAAGAATTCTTGCACAATTTTAAATTAGACCCCTTTTGAATCACTTTTTGAATAGCGAGCCAATCAAAGTTCATCATCAATCAAGTCCTGTGCAAATTGCCTTTTGACGTTCGTCGTAAAAAGAATTATCGAAATTTTCTCCGCACGCGCAGGACGCGTTTTAGCTTAAACCTTCGCTTAATTGAGCTTTAGATATCGTCTACATTGTAATCAAACGCCTCTGTGTGTTTGAAGAAATGCAGTTTCATTATCGAATGTCTAAATTTTTTTAAATAAAATATATTACACTCATTTTATTATTATTTTGTAAAAATATAGAATTTTTTTTATTATTATATATAATTTTATTATTACACATATAATATAAATACCCTTTTCATCAATAATATTTTCAAAAATAAATTATATTAAATTGGTATTGATATAATAAACTCTGGAAAGTTCTCGATTTAAAATTAAATTTGAACCTCATCGGTGATTTTCACGCACATTTCAACATTTTTTTTATTATTATAATTTTCCATTAAAGAAAAATAATTTTTAAACTGTTATTCGCACATTACAATGAAAAGTATGTGTATGTATAATATATATTCTCAAGAAGTTGGGAAAATAATCTTTCGTGGGTCAAACTTTAAATTGTAAGAATTCGGATCCTGAAGGTTCACTTTCCATACAATTCGCCCCATTTTCAATTCGAATCAGCGACGGACTGCTTCTGGACGTCGAATACCAGTCGTTATTTCCTCTTGCTTTCCTAGTGCTTGGAATATATACTCACGTTCTTCCTCGCCTCAGAATTGGTGGTGGAATCGTTTTAGCAATTCCGATGTCGCTTGCCAATTTCCAAGCTCATGCGGTTATCCGTTCCCTCTTCGCTGAAGAAAAGCTCATTGATGACTATTCTTTCCTCAATGAGTCCCGATAGACGCATTTGTAAGTCCCGAGAAGTGGAAGAAATGCGTCACTTTAAAAGAAACTGAGAGTAATATTGTTTAAGCATATGAGTATCATATCATTAAATTGATGATGAAATTTGCAATAACATATCAATATAATGCTATTTATATGTATTTCGTAATATATATATATATATGGATATTATTTATAATATCAAATAAATTAATTAATTAAAATAGATATAAATTTAAGTGAAAATAATAATGATTTTGCCTAGCTGTTTTTTATTAGTATTTAAATTTCCCGTTTATATTATCTATATTTCCAGATTTATTTTTTATGTTGTATTAATTATTTTAGTTTCCCTTTTATGTTACTATACAAAAAACCATTATTTCTCCTTTTAATATTTTGGATTATCAATTGCGATTATCGGTTAGTGATGCGACTTTATCAATTATGAATAATGTCTTTAATATTTAATGATCTTAAACTCGTATCAAACGATTATCGAAGTTCAATTACACGCGGTCGTCGCTAATGGCAACGGTGAAGATTGCAACTACGATAATATGAAGTGTTCGTTATCGAACACTTTAACAGTAATTATCATTACACTAAGCTACACTAACCCTACTAACAAATGTATAACTAGATCACTCATCATATATTTCGTATAAATTATAATTATAAATTATAATTGATAAATTATAATTGATAGTAATCAATCGTATTATAAAATTTTAATTAAATTTTAAGTATACTAATAATTACCGACTAACAGCGTTGAAAATTAATTCCTTGTTCTTCTGAGAAAATTATTTTTGACTCACGTGACACGTGAAATTTTCTAATTTATTACAAAATCTAATTTATTAAAAATTTTGTCATAAATTTATTCGTAAAACTAAAATTATTATAAATTGTACAAAAACATTTAATAAAACTATTTAAAAGGATACTTATAGAGCCTTCTTTCTTGGAAGAAGTTTTGCATGAAAGAAAAAATATGTTACCGCAACACTTTCTATTAAAGTGTTTATTGTGTGTCTATTGTTTTTCTTTATTTAAGATATTAATTAAAACTTTTTGCGGTAATATTTTCTTTTTTCATTTTTTTCACAGATTATCATAAGAAGCATAAGTTATGCAAATATTTTTGTTCTGTCTACTGCAGTAAGTTGAAACAAAACGTGACAAAATTGCTTATTACACATGATTACACATATAAACACACACACACACACACACACACATACAGTAGGCCGTGTAATTACACTATAGTCCAAACAAGCCGCATGAGATTTCCAGACGGCCTACTTTGCCATCACGAACTAAAGTCCTCGGGCTAATATCAATTCACTGTGTGGGATTTCGTCGAGATGTGTACCGAAGGCTAGCAGCGAAAGTAGGTCACGCGCGCCGTGAAGATTTGTTGAAAAGAATTGCAAATAGTACATGCGGAATAAATTGTCATGTGTGTTTAAAAAGGAAACGACACGACGTTGAGTTTGCGACGCACTTGTTTAAATCGGGATGAACCTTCGTTCCGGAAGATCTCGAAACGCCACCGAACTGTTCCGAGGGTTGACTATTGACTGAAATATTGACGCAGTATATTCTCAGGGTGATAAAACATAACGTAACAACGCAATAATCTTTTACGTTCGGATTATTACATCAAATATTGATTTAATAATCGTATTACAATTAAAGAATAAGTAATATGACATAATTTATAATAATAAACAAAAAGGAAACATTTGTAATTTTTTGAATGATTTCATTAAAGTGTAAAGGAATTAATATTCAAAAAGATTAAAGACAATCAATAAAAAAATGATTAATTAACAGATATAAAAAATTATATTTTTCATATTCATAATTTTGTTTCGAGATACACATTTTGATCATTTTAATATTAATAATTCTTCAACAATATTTTAAAGTTTTATAGATTCTATTCACTTTAGACAAATAGATTCTTTTTTTAAAATCGGTTAAAATAATCCATTAGATAAAATTTATATAACGATTTCTTTACTTTTCATCAATAAAATGCCAAATATGTTTTCCATAAAACGCAACATCATTCTTTTTCCATAATATTTTCGAAGTGGAAGTCAATTTTTTTGCACTCTTTAATTTTTTACTTAAAAATTTTGGATCTGATTCAATCGATTACTTATTTTTGCGAAAAAAAAACCAACACTCATATCAAAGAGAACTTGTAATCTAATTTCCAAAAAGTTCCGAAAAGTAAAATCGAGTTGGATTAAAGCAAAAAATGAAGAAAGTTTTCACCCTAACTTTTCACTGTGTGAACTTATAACTTATCGAATCGTATCGAATGCGAGCTTCCTCGGTGAAATCAATTCGTTATTGTGCGTATATTTGGCGAATCAGAAATATTGGGTGTACTAAAACCACTGGACAATTTTTTTAGAGTCTGAGATTGTTAGAAAAAAATGAATAAATAAGATTACTTTTTTCTTAAAACAATTGTTAAGTAATTTATTACGTATACATATTTATTTTATTTTGTATTTTTAAAATCTTAATTTATTATAATATTTCCTATAATTTCTTAAATGATATATTTTTAGAGTAAATATTTTATATTTATACATATTATATCACACAGTACTTTTTAATAGTATAATTATGTTTTCATTGTATTTTTTGTTTGTTTTTTTCATAAAAAATTTATCTTTCTGTTTGATTATACCGTGATTTACCAGATAAGCACAATTGCTATATATTTGACTATTTTTTAATGATTTTTTCCGTGTTTCCTGCTGCTGTATAAATATATACCTTAGAATATTTATAGGGAACTTATAAAACTTGATCTTATCCTCTGAAATTTGAAAATAACTTTAGATATTAAAAGAAAAAAAGAAAAATAGGTAGAATATAGATTCAATTATTTTTAGAAGCGACTTCTTTTATACAAAAGAATTTTTAAATTCTTTTAATAGGAGATGGAACTTAAAAATTTTAAATAGAAAAGTTATACTTTGTTTTAGATTTAATTCTAAAAACTTATGTGCAAATCGTAGATTGATATGATGTCTCTATTTCTTTAATTAGGATTTAAAATTTAAAAGTAGCTTTTTGAAAGGTCTAAACAATTTTTTGGTGTAAAAAAAGCAGTCTCTCTTTCTATAAATAATCTGAATCTATTCCGTTTCCAAGATTCAGAGTATAGGACAGAATTTTATAACCACTCCATATATATTCTGATCCATATACTTCGTTTTCATATCCTTGCTTCACAATAACAAGTTTCATTTGTCTGCTTCGTTTTCACGACCGACCGACTGATTTTCCATTCTATGACCTGTGTATATGCTGTGTACACATTATGTGTATACTTTATGTATACATATACATAAAGTACACACAGGTTCCGTTTCCTTTCCTTTCTATCAAGAAAATTTTATCGATATCCATTTTTTATATCATAAATATAATATAAATCTTAAATTTATATTATAATTATAATATAAAAAATGAATTATCGTTTTATTACCTAATTTTAAATATCAATAACAAAAATGTTGTAAGAAATATATCTCAAAGAATGCCTTTTAAAGAACGCTTTTTTAAAGAATGCTTTTTCATTAAAAAATTTCAAAATTATATTAACTGTTATTAAACACAATCGAGAAAAAATTTAAGTTTCAAGAAGAAGCGTTACCGTTTTCTTTCAGAAACTTAAATATGATTTAATTGAAAACGACTTTATTTAACTATTACTATTTTGCAATTGCTTTAGGGTAACTTCGGTATATGCGTCGTATCTAATAAAATTATTAATTTATTAAATATTATTTTTAATTTTAAACCAACTATAGCAGTAAAAACTTTTTACTATCTACTACTATGGAAAAAATATTAGAAATCCAAAATATTTATTTTTCATATTAAAAAAAGAACTTTTTGAAACCTTGCATTTTTGCCGTATATATGTATATCCCATAGGTGTAGGATATATCGTTACTTATAAGAGGAGGGGGATATGTACGGCTCATGAAAAATTTACGAATAATGTTTATATAAATAAGACGTAATATGATACAATAATTTATAAAATACGTTTATAAAGTTTTATTAAGGAATAAGAAAATGATAAATATGTATGTGAAGTAATAGATAATAATTACAATCTTTCTACATATATTATATAAGTGTTATTACATGAGGTACATATTTCATGTAATACGTTTAGTGCACTGAATTCAATCCGCAAAATTTGTATACTTTGAGCATAAATCCTACCCGCTAAAGATGTCGTATATCCCAAACAGGTGGGATATACAAGGCAACAAATTAAACATAAAGTACAAGAGCAAAGCACTTGTATTTTGCTATACAACATGCTTTACTATTCTATTACACTTATGTATTACAAAATAACCATTAAGTCTTTTACGCGCTCTACAGTAATTATTTTATGTATAGATTATATTGTAATTTATGATGGTACTATATATATATATTAGGTGTTGGAATTAATTCGTAGCGTTTTACAAGTGATGGGAAGTACTTTCATTAATGTATTTTTTAATGCTCATGTGAAATAAATAACATTCTTTCATTAAAAAACGCTACGAATTAATTCCAACACCTAATATATATATATA
>NW_011627093.1:1997518-2042695 GCF_000204515.1 Acromyrmex echinatior | reverse complement strand
TATATATATAATTATTATTATTACTTACGTCTTATTCTCATGCTTCATATATATACATTATATAGAAATAATCATATACGTATAAATAATTATCACATATATAATTTTTCTCTATCAAGTATAATAATAAATAGAAAGAAGAAAACGATTTTTGTTACCTATATAGATTAATTAAAGACGACTTTTACTATTAGCTTTCACGTTATATCTATTTTATAACGGGAGATTAAAATACATTTACGGTCTGCTTGTTAAACATTCATTTAACTGCATAAGACGAACGATAAATGATCTTGCCATGGTAATCTTACGAAGGATATTTCACCACCGCTATCGCTATCGGCGGTCTTATTTCACGCAAATTATGATCGGACTACAGCAGCTCCTTACAGCAGCGAAATATCGCGCATAACTATACAGGCTAAAAGTATCTATATTCTAAATCGAGCGTAATGCGACTGCAAGTCTCGATTTAATGAAGACGAATATACTGCGCAAGGTTTCAGTGGAACCGCGAATTAATTTCGATTATAAGTTTTCAAATTGGCATCTGGTGATGCTTATAAAACTATAATGTCTATAAAAGTGAAAAATGTAAATTGAAGAAAATAAGGCGATAATAAGATTAAATAAAAAAATTAAACATTAACATTAGAGTTAAATAATAACAATAATGAAATTGCAATAATAATTCTTAAAACTAAGATACGCATATCCCGACGCTTTGACAATGATGTTGTCTACAATTTTATAGTCGATCAAGTTTAAATGATAAAAACACATCTTAAATTTTGTGAAGACGATAAATATTTTTATCGACAAGAATGCCATGATTGTTTATTTGATAGAATTTCAGAAGTTTTCAATCTTTTCGTGCTCGTGTAATATCTAATTTAGCTTCAGCCAATGCTTTCCACGTTCTCCTTATGCTGTAGCGAGTGTTTATAAAAAAAAAAGCTTAGTCGAGAAGCATCTTCCAAGTTTGCTCCTGTTTCGAGAACGAGCGTAACTTGGAACGCAAGTTCGCAACTGAAATACGAGGTTCGTGTGATATTCTTTTTGTTAAAAACCGTGGTTGCCGAAGTTCGTGAAGTAATATGGAAGTAATAGCGAAGCTCTTCAGTTGATCTCGAACTTTTTAATTGAACTAGCTTATATAAACAGTTTGTTATGAGATTGACCTTGGATTTATTTTTTAATAAACAATGAAGCATGTAAATTTAAATTTATCTTGTAAGTACGATTATAAAAAAAAATTGTTTACTGTGCTTATTGTAATTATCTATACCTATTGCACAATAATTATTTACATTGATCCAGAGACAATTTTACAACTTACATGATGTAAATGTACAGTGAGTACAAAAAGTACAAAAATTCGTATAGAGAAAATATTTTTTCAAAAAACTTTATTTATCCAGCGAGAAATGAATCATCGAATTAATGTCAAATCGATACGATGATTTCAACACCAATTTGATGTCGATTTGACATTTAATTGACGATCATTTCTTGCTAGGTAATTAATAATTTATTTATAAAAAATAAACTAGACTGTATGTTTCTTAAAATTATGTATATCAAAAAGATGTGTATTAATTATAGAAAATATATCATATAAAAAATAATAATATAAAATTAAAAATTATATTGTTTGAATGTTCAAAAGTATTCGGACAGTCAAAACAAAGAAAATTTAGTTTCTAAAATCAGAAATACATGCGAAGCTGATTTGTTTATGTTAAAACAAAATGTATTTATTGTATGCAATTGTTAATTAATGTTTATTTTCTATAAATAATACTTTTTTTATAAAAAATTTCCTTGTACTAATACTTTTTGCACTCACTGTGTGTGTGTGTGTGTGTGTGTGTATTGTATGAGATTCTCTCTTTTCTCTTTAAATGTATAAATCAAGATATTAATATTTAAGCTCAGTATCTACGCAAATATCTAAGCTGATGTATATCGGGATAAAGTGGCGAACTATCAAAGTTTAATTGCATTTGCCTTCAGTAATGAGGGAAACTTATTTGTAAACTACTCATTTATAAACTACTTATTTAGGATATACTAATTAGTCATTCAAAGTTCGATAATTTTGATATTCCTTATTTTATTCATAATTGCGTTGCGGATATAATCGGAATTTTTATTACGAATGCAAAATCTTTATTATAAACGTCATTTCTCTCTTTTTCTCTCTCTCTCTCTCTCTCTCTCCTCCCCCTCTCTCTCTCTTTATAATCTCTCTCTCTGCTTACAAGACTCAAAACATTAGATGATGATTATATGTTATGTTTTTTATATCATTAATATTGTTTGAAAAATAATTATTTAAAATGTAAATAAATAAAATATTAACATGTACTACAAAATACGTACATGAATATTTAAAAAAATTAAATGATCAAATATATTTGAATAAGTAAAAAATGTAATAGTAAAGTAAAATCTTTTTTTTTTCAAGATTTTACATCTACATTAGTGTAGTTTTTTAAAATAAAATTAAATACATAAACATGTTTTTTTCTTTCAATTTATGGACAAATTAAAGCTTGCATCTATTTTGCAAATATTTTACGATATTAATTCTCGCGAACACGAGTTTAATTCAAAGTTGTATTTTCCCATGAATCAGCTGTAAGTATGATGAAATGGACGTTGTTAAATTGCGCGGGCGAAACAACCAAATCGAATAACGAATGCAATATTTGAATGCAAAAACTCACCAACAAGTAATATATCATAACATATATCATAGCAATATATGTATAAAAGTAAACATATACGTACATTGCATTTTCTCAGTACCGGAATAACGTTTTTCTGGTTCTAATTCAGGAATCACTCTAATTTGTGATAAACAAATTACATGTTCTGTTTTTTCATTTTAATTTTTAATTATATAATTAAATTTATTGTATTATTATTAATATGGAATATTATTGTCCAATAATAACAACAATAATAAAATAATTTCAAAAGAATTTAATATTATGAAAATAAAATAATCCCTACAGCTCAGCAATAAAATATTAAAATAAAATATTAAAATTCTTTTATATATATTAATTCTTGTAAAATTGTTTATTAAGCTGCAATAAAAAATCTAGGTCAGAAGGTCAGAGTTCAAGACTGTCCAATTGTACTGCTGTGAATTCAAAATGGAAGTAACAATAAAATAGTCGTATGTTGGGAAGACATTAAATTCATACGGTTTAGCAGGTTGAAAAGGTAGCGTGAAGTAAATTTGGATAACGGCCAAGTGATGATAAAACCAACAGTGCATCGTACTTGCGGTTGAGAAGGTCGAAGTTGAATAAACATTGGTGATACAAGTTTGAACAGAAAAAAAGAAAGCAATAATTTGGCAAAAAACAAGCCGCAATAAATTATAAAATCTTAATGAATCTAATATACATAAAAAAATATTAATTTCTATTAGAATTTTTTCTCGTATTTTTATTCGTATTAGAATACGTTTAGATAATTACTTAATAAAAAATTTTATTTTTCAATTAAAAGACTTAAGTATTAAGATTAAGATTTAGTATAATAGTATAAATATTATATATTAACTAATGAGATTTGTTGCAATAATAAAAATCGTCTAGGATTATTAATAACATTTCATGTGATAATTGTAATGAATTAAAATTATTATTCAAGTATTATTAGTAATACATAGTTATTCAATCTCTCTAATGTTATTTGTACTAAATTATTATTTATTTAATACTAGTTATATGTATCTAATGTATTTAATTTCTTTTCAATATATTAATTAAATCAGAGTTAAATTAAAGCAAGAACTAATATTATATAAACTATTTCTTAAGTTAAATTCTAGATTGCGTATATATATTGTGTGTACATGTTCGTGCACATATAAAATAAAAAATATTAAATATTAAGTTAAATAAAAAACATTTTATAAAATATTATGATATTTTATAGCATTGCATAAAGTAATTATACAATTATTATTTATCATATAATAATTTATAATCTATCTTATGTTTTAGGAGCAAGGTAGCGGCCGCTCTGCTAAATAAACATCTGCAGATCAATGGGATCTCGGCCGGTTTGACATCTCTGCCGACCGTGGACCAATCGTCGCCAGAGCCACAACAAGTGGCAGAAGAGCCGCCAATAACAAGTAGCAGTAAAATGAAAAGAGAGAGGAAGGCAGCTAGAACGCTCGGCATCATCATGTCAGCGTTTCTAGCTTGTTGGTTACCTTTCTTCCTATGGTAATGTATATTAGATATTATTTCTTTAAGTTTATTCATGAATATAGATTCAATTGAGATACAAATAGAATAATGAAATTTTAATATCAGTTTTATTTTTGTAATCTTTCTCTTTCTCTCTCCTTATACATTCGACACACACACACACACACACACACACACACACACACACATACACGCACGCACGCACGCACGCACGCATGCACACACACACACACATTCTATTAATTATAATCTTATAATCTCTATATTATAATCTTGTGTTTATTATTATTATAAAAAGAGATGAAAATGATTGATGTGAGCAAAAATCTGACAGAAAAAAGTTATAATTAGGAAAAAATCATTTTTAATTAATTTATTATTTATAGTTACAATTGATTTATTAAAACATTTACAAAATTGTGTTAAAAGAACTTTGCTTATTAACTAGGAAAGTTATTGTTTCACAAAATGTTACATAGAAAATATAATAATTTCTTTCGATATTTATTAAAATTCAGATTAAAGATTCAGAATTTGATTAATAATATAAAAAAGATGTAATCTGCATACGTGACGAAAATATTTTTTATCTGTGTATATCTCATGTAGAAAACATACTGTACAATCTGTTACGGTAATTAACATTACTTTCTCGCGCTAAATAGCGTGCAGTATGTTGGCTACATGTTCGCTTCGTGTTTGGTTCGTTAATTACGTGGGTGGAACGTATGTGAGATAAATCGTTGGCGTGACGTTGCGTTATCTTTGAGAGGATTCTTAAACGCTTTTAAAAGACACACGCATACTCACTGGAACTGATATAATTTTTTCAACTTTTTAAACCGTTTTAATTATCTTTATTATGTTAAATTAATTAAAAATCCTTAAATTAGCACTGCAAAAAGGAAGAAGATGATATTATACATCTTGTTTTATACATACATAGAAAAAACGACTGAAGTATTTAAAAATTTAGCTAGATAGAGATCTGAAAATAATATTATGAGACTAGTAAAATAATTATATGTAAGATGTTCAGTTTGATAACAAAGTCTTTTTGCTGCAAAAAGTTTTGGCATTCTAATTAATTAAGCGTTTTATAAAATTATTTTAATGTCAAAATTACATTCAGATCTGTGCATCCAGCTAAATTTTTAAATACTTCAGTAAAACTGTTTTTCCTATGTACTGTTATTTTAATACTGCTTATATTGGTTGTTAAGAAACAAAAGGAACCACTGATAGATGTTCTGTTTTACTTCGAATCCGATAAAAAGTTTGTCGAGAGAAATATTTCATATTTAGTAAAGCATTTTAAACAATGGCACGTTTCCGACGAAAGACTAGTCGTGAAACTCGATAATTAATTTTGAGCATAAATAGAACTACATGAGATGTAGGATGCGCGTGTAGGATGCTTCTTCATTTTGCCCCGTTTTGTGCAAATAACATGAAATGTAAAAAGTAAAAAAGAGGAGAAAAGAAAATATGTATACACCAACTGTTCGTTAATTGCTTAATATAGAGCGATCTTACTAACTCAATATATAAAAACTTTTTCAGGCGAAAAATATTTTTGTTGAATCACAAATATCAATATACTCGTATCAATAAAAATGTAAAGCAATGATAAATAAAAATAAAACAAGAATTTTTATATGTTGGTGCATATAATAAAAATGTGAAATTAAGTATCTTCATTTAAATCTAAATGATGTTCTTCACTAATAACGTTATAACATCACGTATCATCAATGAAGGAACCAATTAATTTTTTTTTTTTTGAAGAATCCATAATAGTGATTTTATAAAATTACTAATAATTTCATGAAATTATATGTGATTTTATAAAATTACAGATGATTATATAAAAAGACATTTCAAAATTACTTGTATTCATCAAGTTTCTATAGAATCCATCAGAGATTTTATATAATTATAGAAAATTAAGTATTTTTTCATCGTAATAAATATATTATAGAAAATGAATATATTATGAAAATTTTAGTAAGTGGATGATTGTGCATAGCAATATACAGAATTATTCGCAATTTCCGACATTTTATTTATATAATATATATATCATTTCCAAATTACTTAGGATTTTATATGCAAAGAATTTGAACATATACTGATGGACTTATATATGTACGCCGTCTTTCATGCATTTTCTTTGAACTATGAATTTTTTTGCTCAGTTCGAAATAAATTGCCTTTCAATCGAAAACATGGAAAAAGATTTATTACAACTTTTCGGTATCTGACATTTTCTAACAGTTTTCAACAAAACCTCTTATCCTTAAATTAAAAGACTATTATAAAATTCATTATAAAATCTACTAGGAATATAAAAAAAAATTTAATATAAGAAATATAATTTTTAATATATGATTTTATTATTATTTTAATAATAAATTTTATTATAATAAATATAAATTTTATCATATTGATGTATTCTTATGAAATTTAATTTTTCTAAAATTTATTTTCAAATGCTTGCAACTTAAAAGCAGTTTTACGTATTCCGATATGCTTTTAATAAAAAGAAAAATCAATTTAATTTTATCCAAAAATTACAGTTCGAAAGAAATGCAGTTAATAAGACATCCTACTTATTACGAAGAGTTTAGTACTAAATTAGTAATTATATCATATAATATAATATAAAGCAGTTATTTCTCAGTAATTTTTAATAGTATTATATATAACTTCTGAAATTAAATTTGAAATCTTCCTTTTAAAACACATGTATTATATATATGTACTTAATACGCGCGCACACACACACACATATGCTACACATATTAAGTGTACACTGGAAGTAGTTCTAGAGAAAATACGCATCAATCGAGATCAATCTAAAGAAATTGTCCATTTGAAGATTATTATCAAACGAAAGCAGATGGCCGAGAAATATTGCGCAGTGTCGCCTCAAAATTCCTAAGGGTGCACTAATGCGGAAAGGAGGTGAGAGTCGGTTGGTTGGACGGTTATATAGGAAGGCCGCGATCGATAGGGAAAAGTAGTGTATACCGCCGTGATCTCCGGAGATTTGCAACGGAGAGAGCTTGAGGGTTGTGTGCAGCCACCTCGAAGTGAAGAAAGGGTGGTTCCGGTGTGTGTCAAGTACTTCTCCTCGAGATATAACGCAGTGGCACAACGACATATCACAATAGACTTGTGACGACGAAGGATCGAAAGTCAGCCACTTCTAAATTTAACTTTTTAGTGCAAGGTTTTTTTCAATAAAATGTCAGATTTTATCAACGAAGGAACTGCTTAGGTTATATTCACGTGTATATATTCAAAATAAACAATTTTATATATGAAAATATTAAATATATACGTATTTATTTATCATAAAATTTATATTTAAATGTTTTTCATGTATAACATATACTATTAATTAATTTAATATCAATCAAAAATGTGAAACTTTACACATTTAGTATATACATAATGTGCATATACTTACGTATGTGTGTATGTGTATATCTTCTTTATATATTTAATATTTAATACTAATATTTAATGTGTTTACGCATCTTAGATAAGAAATATTTATATTTAAACTGAAAAATATGAATTTATGAATGTCTTTTCTGGTATCTCTCCAGTTTTCAAAAAATTTTTTTTTATTACGGACTTTTAGCGTACGAGATAAACATTAATTGCTCGTATTTAATGGATATAGATGGTTACATTGCTGTTTTATGAGGCACGATATATACTGTGCAGAATTTTGAAAAAAAAACATACAAACATTTATATCTATTGTAATCCAATTATATTTAATAAAAACCATTCATGTTGGAATATTGAATAAAAAATAGATTTTTTCTATTTTTTCTTATTTTATTAAATCATTAATCATTTTTACGGTTATATGTTCTTTTAATAAAAAGCAGAGAAATTTATAAATTTGAATTTAATTTCGAAATGTATAAAATAAAGTTTAATCTAATACAAGAGTGATAATCGAATATAGGAAAATTATGTTAATACTTAATATTTTTTAAAAAATTAATATGATAATAATATAGTCTAATAAATTTAGTATATAAGGAGCAGACTTTCAAAATGCGTTTTATCCAAAGTTTCATTTTTTAAATTAGAGGTTGCGTAGTGTTTAGTGAAAAGTACATATTAAGTAAAGTTCATATTATAAGTTACTCTGAGATGTTCAGAAAGCATTTTTTCATTAATTTGTATGCTGAAAAAACGTAGACATTTCGAAGTATACTATGTTTTTTAACTATAGACAAATAAAATGCATTTGTTATATATTATATTATTTTATATATACATAAGGATATAAAAACTGACATAAGAAATTGAATACGTAATTTTTTATTGATTAATATGAAAAATTAAATCAATAGTTTTATTAATCTTAAATAAATAAAATAATTATAGAAAAATAGGCTCGTGTAAATGCAACGCAATGAATTAAAATGTCAAGGCTTTTTATAAACGAGCAATTGTAGTTAACTAATAAAATTTGTCTTTACATATGTATAACTATAAATTTCAAACGTTTCAACTTACGAAGTCTTCGTCAGTGATAATAAAGTGTAAAATGTAAAGGTCAAAATAATAAATAAAATAATGATAATAAATAAAATAATAAATAAAATAATATTTTTTTACCCAAAAATTAGAACAATAACAATATCGGACCTCTCAAAATATGGACGCACTAAAGTATTTTTCCGTGTAATCACTTAGTGACTTCTTACGTCGGAAAAAATTCCTCACGGACGTCAAGGAAGTTTAATAATTCGAAAGAGGGAAAGCTGGAAAAGAGAAGCGCAATAGTCATGTTTCGCAATAATCTGAATCGATCCGAAAATCAGCTTTTAAGAGAAGAAAATCTAAAAATATTTCTATACTTGAGTTTAATCGACTTTCAACTGGTTTCATATTTCGAACCCTGTTGCACGTTTATATTCTTTTTGATTTTTCAAGTGACCCATGTCATAGTAACTTGCAGTATTTGCGATGTTTCAATATATCCTCGTCATTTTTTTATTAATATCCAACTATTTTGTATTAAATACGTATATATAAAATAATTTTTATAACCTTTTATCATTTCGAGTTAATAATTATAATGTACTTCAATATAAAATCTCTTATGTTATTAGTAAATATTATGGAATGTAACATTTTATACATTTTCTGTATTCTACATTTTTTTATAAATATTTTCTTTATTTTATGTTATTAATATTTATTACTATTCATAATTGCTATTACATTCGTTTAATGAAGATAAAGTGTGAGAAACGTTAGAATACACTATCGCGGTAATAACAGGTGGTATGTTGTCTCGGTGTACGCACTCGGAATATATCGAAGGGAAAACACAGGAAGAAATAGAACAATTTGTAGCTTTCGATTATTTGCCCGTTCAATTGTCATTACTCTGTTGTTGGTGATTCCAACAAGTTTCGCTCCGTTGGAAAAACAATGGATTTCTCGTCGCACGATTCCATTAGTATATCGCTGCTAAATTCACTGCATGGCTATCAATTTTCCTACATATTCGAGAATCGAATCTCTCTGTTCCCATTATTCGGCCGAATAATACAAGTCAATACTCTACTTCTCCCTCTCCCTCTTTGCCTGGCCTCATTACGGGACAAATCCTTGACCTACTTTTCCCATTCTTGCCTACCAAGCTTTTTCGATTCTATTTGCCGTCTGACACGTTTCAGGATGTCACTACTTGTACTGCGTGAATATTTTCTTAAGATAAATTGAATTTGTCAATGTAACAAAAATAGAAATAAATTTAAAAAAAATTTTAATTATACTTTAGAGTTTAGACGATTTACAGTATAACATAAAAATTCGGAAGAAAGATTTTATAATTTTATATTACATGTACTATTCATTTATAATAAATTTTGAAGCGAAATATTTTTCAACCGTTCCATTTACATACAATCTCTATATGATCTCGTGTATTATTACTGATTACAATCTATCGATCTAATGCAGAATTCATTACATAATTTTGAATAAATTAAGGTGTAGCTAAATTATTGCACAAAAAAAAGAAATCAAATATCGATTTGTGTAGCAATTATGTTGTACCAGCCTTTGTTAAAGAAAGAGAAACGCGAATAAAAGTTTTAAAGGAATTGAACGACGCAACGATCAATGGGAAATTATCTTGATATGTAAAGAACTTTAGCCATTCATATGGGTAGAAAGAAAGAAAGTTGACCTTAACCGATAGTCATTCTATTCTTAGTTAGTGCAGCTAATATGAAACACAGTTCGATTTATATTGATCAATGATGTAAAGACGCGTAAAAACATGACGGTATTATAGTGTTCTGTAGGAATAATATTTATTTTTCTTAATTAATTTATGTACTTTTCTACGAACATTTATAAAAAATTTTACAAAATTGATCTGCGCCTGGATTTCATATAATTAATAATTAATAAAAATAGAAAATGTTGAAAATAAAAATAGATACAAGAATATTATCTATTAAAAACCATATGTTTCAGAATCTTTTTAAAAATTCGATTAGATCTAGCTAACAAAATTACGTCAAAATGACGTCATTTTTTTCGGTAAACATCGTCAGTTACTTGTCATCGACGTCATTTAGATGTCGCTATGACGTGATTATGTCAAAGTCTATTGACATCATTATTGTTACGTCATAAAATGACATCGATAATTGATAAAAGTGACATTTATTAAGTTGATGTTATTTATTGTTATTTCGACATCAAAATGACGACAAATAATGTGAGCTTGTTTACTCGATTTTTAAATTATCAATAGCAGTACTTTATAAATCTAGTGACTTTATAATTAAGTAGCACAGCGCTTATAATACAGAGTTTACAATAGAAGTCGTAGCGGGCGTAGGTAGGGTTTTAAGTCGTAGAAAATTTATCAATCATAGTCGCTCTTATATTCTTCTCATATTGGACTATGATTGGTTAATTTTCTACGACTTAAGATCCTATAATGACCGCTATGACTTTTATTATAAACCCCGCACAAAGCGCTAATAAAGTGCTTATATATATTTTTAGTGCTTTTTTAGTGCTTTGTAGGCGCTGTGTATTATGTACTTGGAAATAAAGCTTTAGATACACCAAAGTATCGCAAACGTTCTTCATCTTTGATTTAATAACCATAGCACATTAAAGTGCAATGCTTTTTTTCTTACTCGAAAATTTTATTCGAAATATATAGCATATATACGTTATGTATATTACAATATTGAGTAAAATTGTCCTCGGAGAGGAATATAGCCCTAATATACAAGAACATTTGATGGATATTCGCGTCAAATGATTGAGCCTCATTTCATCAACATCGGAAGTGTGAAGGTTCATCTTAAGATTTACTTAGAAAAATAGTTATATACATCAAATCAATTTTATATATATTTTTTATTGAGAAATAATAATAATAATAATAAAATAAAACAATACTAAAGAATTGTATAAAATCTCATTTGCACTATTTCATGTCAAAATTTAGGCATATAAATAGCGTCCACATATATGTAAAATTTTAAATAAAATTTCAGGAATATAGAGATATAGCCTGCTGTCCAAAGTTATTTGGCATTTATTGAAATTTTCCATTTCTTCGATTGAAAAGAGACCCGGAAATGAAAAAGTTCTAAGTAGATTCCTAGTAGATTTAGAGCGGATTCTGAAATAGATTTTATTTTTAGTTTTGTGGAATTGTGGCATTTTAACATTGAGCGATTCAATACAGTTATTTCTACATTATTTGCCTCCTTTCAAATCGATAAAAGGGGAAGAGAAATCGTATAACAATGCGATTCAAGAAAGATCGCGACGAGGGGCAGAATCGTCCTCCTCTGCAAGCCTGTAAATCCATTCTTCTCTTGTCGATGGAAACAATTTTGACGTCAGGTGCATGTAGGTCATATCGACAGAAAATGAGATACTTCGTCTCTTTCTTTCCGCTACAATATATAAATCATTGCGAATGTACTGTGTTTTCCACCTACATTGTACGCGTTTGTATAATTATAAAATAAAACATATTCTTTTTTATTTTTATATTATTATATTTTATTTGATATTTAATTACATTATAAATGTTATTATAATGTCATACGACAAATCATAATGATATTTATCGACACATAATTATATAATATATAATTTTATATCGATAAATACAGTTCTCTCTCTTTCTCTCTCTCAATATATTTAACAATAAATGTATCATATAAGACACACACACACACACACACACACAAAGAAAGGAGCAATTTTTTCACAAAGCACCTATTATGTGATCTGATTATATAGTAATATTTATTGTAGATTTAAGTACTGATTAAAATATATTGTATAATCTTCCTCGTATTCTACTATCTTTATTGAACTAATTTATATTTATAAATTTTTCTTAATTAAAAAAAATTTTAGTTATATACATAGTAGATTTATTGCATAACATATATATACGTTAATAAACTAAAGAAAATTTTATTTGATACAAACGAATAAAATTCTAAGAATACTACAATTTTGCTTTATATTTATTTCAATGCATTAACATTATAAATGTCTGTTTGATATAGGTATATCATCACTGCTCTATGCGACTCGTGCGAGAGCGGCGAAGTGGTGGTAGCGGTGGTGTTCTGGGTAGGCTATTTCAACAGCGCTTTGAATCCGTTGATCTACGCTTATTTCAATCGCGAGTTTCGCGCAGCCTTTCGTAAAACCCTCGAAAGCTGTTGTCGTGCGATCGGACCGGTGCGCGATCTGCGCCAAGTGCATCGCAAACAGGACCTCGTGCACAGCAACGCCTCGTCCGAGTTGCATGTCAACAATCAGTTGCGCAATAGCGAGATGACCAACGTCCATATTGAGGCGTGTATTTAAATGAATCACGCGATCCGGTGAGGTGAAAGTAACGGCGAAATCTTCGGAGCGCCTTCTGAATAGAATAAAATAGGTAAGACCGGAGCGGCAGGTAGTATTGATAAATCTCAAAAATAACAATCACACGCAGATAAAAAAATTAATTTCTTTCTTTTTCTATATACAAAAATGTTTAACAACTCGATAGTTATCATATAAGAAAAAATATATTAAAAATTCAATTTAAAAAAAAATTTTTATGTCGACAAAAAAATAATTGAAATTTTTGATCAATTTAATATTATGGAGATATTGGTATTCACTATTGCCTTTTATCTATGTCTTATTTTTATTGTCTTCTCTAATTATCTTTTTGAAATAAAGTTTGAAAAAGATATTCAGGGATATATAATAAAATATAAAAAAGAGTAAAAAAGCATTTTAAAGAATTTATTATTGAAACTAAGACTGTGGCACGCAAAGAATTTATCATTAAAATTAAGATTGTTCTAAATTCATCAAAGAAGTCAAGTAATTAAAGCTAAGGTCATAAAGGTACGCAACATCATATATTTGCATCAAGCATTCGCAAATACCAAATACGATTTGCAAGAGAGAAATGTATAGTCCCAAAGAGAGTGTGAATAGAGTATGTGCGCCATACTCGTGCCTATTTTGTCCTGCTGCCGACCTATTTTAAGGGACACGTTCACCACTCGTCCCCAAGGGTCTATTTCTGTCACGGCAGCGTTCCATCAGGTCCGTAAATAAGGCTCCTGTCCGTTGGCAGATTGATGTTCCGATTCAGCAGTAATATTTTAGCGGTGGTCCGATAACGTCGAAATGAACTTTCCAACTAACATTTGATTCGTGCGCGAACTTATATTTTACTCGTGATTGACATCATATGTCTATCTTTGCAACAAATTAAATTTCTGTTCATCTGAAATTGAACAAATAATATAGTGAACACCAATACAATACTATAATGAATTATAAATATATAATAAGTTAGCAAGGTTAAACTTAAGTTAAACTTTTGAAATTTGTGTATAAAAAGGTCATTATTTTTCATTCCATTATTTTTACTTTTAATTACTTATACATTTTTTATTAGATTAGCTGAAAAATTAATCTGTAAAATTAAAAGTTATACGTGTGCTTAAAAAAAGATTTTTTTTCTTAAAAGAGAAATTGGTTTAAAATTAATCGAATAATTTATGAGAAAGCATGAGGATTAATTAAAAGGATCTGATGGTTTGAGGTATTTCTGACGCTGTCTCGTGATTGGAGGAGAAACAAAAGGAATAACAAAAAGACCAAAGAAAAGGGTTGAAAGGCGGGAGAGGTAGCCGTTCTACTCGTTTAGGGATCACTTTGTACATAATTGCGCTACAACAGCGCGTTTCGTTATAATCAAAGGGATTTATAATAACGAGCTCTTAACGTTAAACGAGGTAAATTGTAAATACGAATCTGCGTTCGTTTAGGAATAACTTCGTGTATAAATGTTAAAGCGTATCATCCCTCCCGCAAGACAAATCATTTTATCGAAATAGATAAATTTATGAGGGCATCTTAATAAAGAGAAATACTAAAATGCCAAAGATGAAACAGAATATATAATATATATATATATATATACACACACACACACACAGTATATTTATATGTACAGCAATAAGACATAAGAATGTTAATAATGTTCCATTATTCGTTAATTGTGTAATATATATTATAAATATATATATTATATATTTATTATAATTTATTGTTTATTGTTTATTATAATTAATTTAACAAATATTTGATTCTAATTTGAGAGTGAATTGAATCAATTTTTACCTTTAGAAACGTTTGAAAGGAGTAGAGGAATGTGAGTTATTTTCATTGATATGTTATGTGTCGCCTACTTAATTATTTGTTTAGAACCCTTGTGCAAGTCTTAGAAAATAATGAAGTCATCGAAATTATATGGATCATTTATCTTAAAAAAAACTTTATATTTATGAAAATTCTTATTTTTTAGGAGAATAATAGGTCTACTTTAGAAACAATATTATTCAATAGTAAAATCATTATTTTATTTATAATACTGCCAAATGTTTTTTTATCTTTAATAAGATTTTTGACATATGGCAGCGTTAATAATGAACAAATTAATAATAAAAGGATATATAATAATACATAATTTTATGTATTATTTAATTTTACTATAAATATGTTACATCTCAAATGAGGTGATAATAAAATATGTAATAGAATATTTTATCGATTAATCGATAAAATATTCTATTACATATTTTATTATCATCTCATTCGAGATGTCTGTATCGGTGCGTATGAATAAAATAGGCATAATATAATATATTTCTAAATATTTTTTTTAAATAAAACTTTCTTTTTAATTAATTTGCTCTATTATCAGATGGAATACATTTTGGAAAAAATTGATGATCACAAAGTGATCACGAAACAATTAATCAATTTTACAAAGATTTAATTGATATTTCAGTTTTTCTCTTTGTTTCTTCTATTAGCTTTCTTATATCATCGGCTGACAGATCAAAGAAAATAGTATACGTATATAGTTATGTATACTTCAGAATGCAGAACAATCACTAACGTAAATACGGTCGAGCGTGGACGATATCGTGAACGTTTTTTTTGCTACGATTACAAATTAATAAAAATTCAAATTATATAGCACAGTTCCCAATAACTTAAATAAGTTTAATTTCGAATACTGTAGAAAAATGAGAGAGAAAGAGAGAGAAATTTATAAAAAAATTTGAAAAAAGTAAACCTATAAATTATAAGGCTTATTTAATTTTAAATATAATATTTTAATATAAAATAATATTTAGAAAAAGAGAGAAGTTAAAAAAATTTCAATTTTGGCAGTAGGTAGAATATATTGTATATTTTTGTTTCAATAAAAATTGATTTCATACACAAAAGATTGATGTAAATTTCAACTTTATCTAATTTATAATTTTTACATATACTTTAATTTCGTATCTCTTCCTTCTATTGAATGAATGCAAAAATTCATGCCTAATTTATTATTCAAAATTCAAATAGTTGCTATATTTTTGTTAAATATAAAATAAAATCTAAATCTTACTCTATCTGATGAGATAATTTATGAATCTATTGTTTTAAATTTTAAATCATGATGGTTTTAATAGAATTATGAGCAAAGTTAGGATATTCTTTTTATTTAATCCGTAACAATTCAGTAACCAAAAAATCGTAGGGACATTTTTAAAAACAATTTTATTTAGGGAAACCTTTAAGCTGTTATATTAGAAATTTAAAAATTGCAAATTTTTTTGGACATGTAAGGTTCACAAAGTGAAAAAAAAATTTCCCGTTTTATTTAACTCGTAGTTTTCTATATGTGAAAATTACTCATATAAATTAAAAAAAAAATAATCATTCGAAAGTAGAAATTTCAAGCTTTAAAATTCTTTTTTTAAATTTAAATTTTGTTTATTTTTAACATAATTGCAGCTGTTTGAACTTTGAATAAGAAATCGAACACAAATTTTTGCACTTACTCAATATATATATATTTACGAGGAACGAATTACGGGATACGAAATCGTTCACCGGCTCGATCTGTTCGTATATCACGTATCTGTTAGGCTACATATAAAAGCGGTTAGTGGCCTCCTAATGTAATGTAATGTGCAACATTGTAAATCGATGTTTACGAGGCGTTTCTGACGTTAAAGCGGTTTTGCGAATAATCAAATTGGCAAAGCAGTTTTATTGTAGGAGAAAAAAAGGAAGTAAAACCGATTTCAGATGATTTATAATTTGCGAAAGGGTTACGAAAAAATTTCAAGTATTAAAAAAACAAAACAAAAGAGTAAAAATGTACATATAAATTTATATATACGATATCTTGAATTATTAATCGTCTGAAATAGGCCATAGACAAAAAGACATTCTCAATGGAAAAGAAACACTTAGTATTTTAATGACAATAGCGTGAATGAAAAAAATTTATTGTTCGTTTTATAGGCGCATAATTTCCATAAACTTTAGATTGACATCAAGAACGTTTCGTGGTTATCTTGAATGCATGATCACATTGCGGAATTTACAGGTTGCGTAACTATATTTACTGCAGTGTGTGTGGTTTCATGGATCGTGATACGTAACGAAGAGGCTAATTTGCTACGAGATTGTCACATGCGACTAATTTGCAGCAAATATTGCTAGATATTAGAGAAATTAATATTATTATAAAATATAGGTATATTTATTTTCTCATAAATGAACGTCTTTATTCGTATTTTCATGTAATAATTTCAATAATTTATCATTTCTATTTCTTATTTCAGGACATGAATAATCATTTATTAATTTAATGAAATAATTAATTAACAACATATGTTTTAAATACATATAATTATTAATTATCAATAATCAATAATCAATTTTTACTGTACCTGAAACAAAATCAATCCGAAAGTATACTTATATAAATGTATTTTCTTTAACTGTACATACACATATAGTCTTCTAAAAAATTTATAATTTTATTATTATATATACATACAAATACATAAAACTTGTTATTATTAATGATAAAAATATTTTTTAATTTTATATTTTCTTTGAAATATTTATTACATATTTATTTATTATTAATTAACATTTAATAATTACGTATATTAATTAACAGTTATATCATTAATTTAATTAAAAGTTTGCTATGCATCCGCCACAATAAGAGCCTAATTCGTGATATATTTGCAAAATATTGCAAATAGCATTTTCATGCCATGACGAAAGAATACGTATGTATGTGTATGAAACAAGATCTTCATGTATCGTATGGTTACAGAACGCGAATGTATAGACTATGGAGATGTGCTGGATCTACTGTGTAGAAAATTAATAACAATGTTTTAAAGAAACATGCTTTTCTTTTGATTCCTATTTACCTTTAATAAATTTACCATTGTATTTTGTTTCCTGTGAAATTTCTGTATAGGAATAAATTCCTTTTCCACTTAACAGAAGACTTAAAATAACAGATTTAATTACATTTTTGTTTAAAATGAGTTTATGTTTTTTAAAACATTGAAATAGTTCTAATTAAATTTTAATCTTCTACAGTGCTTCTACGTTGTGCAAGCTGTTTTCTTCAGAAAGTCTGATAAATTCCTGTAAATATCACAATTTTTTAATTTGACATGAAAAACGAAGATAATTTAACTAGTTGAAATTAAAAATGTGTAATTTTATGATATTTTCAAAAAGAATTAATAAAAACTATTTTGACTAAAGATAAAATTTAATAATAATTAAGATAAGATAATAAACAAGAGATAATAGAATTAGATAATAGAATATTAGATAATAGAATAATATACAAATCAAATATTAATACAACTGGAAAACTTTTTATTTATAAAAAAGAATTGAAAAGCGTGGTACAAAACCAGTCAGTTCCATTTTTTAATTTACTAGTATCAATAAAAGACTGTTTTGTTAGGAAAGATAAAGAGGATATATATTACGAACATAAGGTAAACGTGAACAGTATTATTACGGTTATATTAGTGATAACCTCTCACTTCTCATGTTCAATAATAATCCGATATACGCTCAGTGCCGCATTATTATAACATATGATCATAGAATGCAATAGTTAGATATTATTATATATTTTCGATGTTTTTGATATAGACAGAAGTGGGGGAAAGTGAGAAAATTACAAATATCAAAAAGAAAAATTAAATAAAGCCAACGATTATTTATTAATACTAGGAAAATGCCTATTACATTCGAAGCTGGATCTTCATTGCTTTAAAATAATTCAATCTTGAGAATTATTAGTATACACTATATATGTACTTGCATACCATATTGTAATCTTATACGCTATATATGTACTTATACGCTATATATGTATAGTGTATATTAGTAGTAATTCAAGATTGAATTATTTTAAAGCAATGAAGATCTAATTTCGACTGTAATAGACATTTTTCTAGTATTGATTGTGTTTCTCACACATATGCGGTCTAAAATAAAAATTTTCAATGTTGATTAATTAATTATTTGTAGAAGTATTTATTCAAAAAATATTATCTTTAAACTAATAACTAATATATAATATCAATATACATTTAAACTTTTAACAAAAAACAAAATCGGAGAGAGAGAAAGAGGCGGGAGGTGAAGGGGGAGAAATTTGACATTGTCTCGCTTGGATCGGATAATTCTAAACAGCAAAAAAGATTATTTTTTACTTAAAATTATATTTTCTAATTTCTTGTTAATACTGAAGTTAAGACTAAAATTTTGGAGATTTTTGTTAGTTGGACATTATAGCTACAACATATTGCTTAAGGATTCTGCATAAATTAATATCTTAATTTACATTTATATCAAAATGATTTAAAAATGAGTATTTTATATTACCTGCTTTTAACTTACTATTAATAAATTGTTCAACTTATTATTTCTTTTGTATCACTTTGGAGGAAACTTTCAACAGAATTACATCTCTGAAATTAAATCTTTTTAAATCTTATTTAAATCTATAGGAGTTACACCTTTTTAACGTCGTTTTAATACTATATATAACATTTTAAACATTTATGCTTGCAAAGCGTGAGATGCGACATCCTTCTTGTTTCAGAAAGCTTGTCAAGATTTCATGGGTAGTCAAACTGCAACGTCTGTTTAGCATCTGGGACAATAGCATCCTTTCACTATTGTTGTAGGATGCATGCGACTGTGCTGCATCGAAAGCTACATATAATATTTGTGAGCGCACACAGATGTTTATTTTCATTTTGAATAAAATAGAATCTAAACAATGAATCATAAAAATTCCTCTCGAATCCTTTCTCTCTTTTATGTTTGTAAATATTTAGTTTTTCTGTGTATTAACTTTTGCATACATTACATAGATATACAGGTATTGAGAAAGAAAATCATCAAAGATTAACAGCTTAAGCGGTATTTTGTATATATTTTACATTGCATTTATACAACTATAATATAACTGTTAATAAATATCTACTAATAGCCACTTTAATTTGTAACTATATACAGAGGAAAAACATTCAAAGTTTGTTTTCCACGAAGGATTTAAAGTTGTTCGAAAGCGCTTGTATTTTATCTCCTGAGTTTTATTACATTCTGAAAAAGAGAAAAGTTAAAGTTTCATAAAATATATAAAGAGAAACGGATCGTATAAACGAAACAAATTTCGAAGCAAAGTTTTATTTACTGTATAGTCATGATTTAATACATTGTTTTAATCTAAATGCAATATCTCTTTAAATAATATTGATCCAATAAAGATATCTCTTGGAAATCTTTAATAAAATATTTTCATAAAATATTTTGTTGTTATTGTTATTATATTATTAGAAAGAGATGACATTAATTAAAGATAATATTTCTTTAAGCTATATAAAATTATATATTTATAGTTTCCAAAATAAAAAAATTAAAGTAGAATAAAATTGAATACCTACTATAGGAAATATCATTGAATTTCAATTATATTTTAATCTATACATATATCTTAAATCTATAAATAAAAACCGCTATTTTTATTCACTATAAATTGTTGTATCAATAAGTTCGTATCTTTTATTGAGACGCATGCTAATAAATTATTAATTAAAAATCGTAAATATGACGAAGGAACACGTCTCTGCCGCAATAAGAGGTTCGGCAATTAATTTGTGAAAATGAAACTTAATATGATATCGTCCCCGAAGTGAACCAAACGTTTGCTTCCCAATTCGTGTACCATCAAACGTCAGGATGTTCTTGAAGACGTTACCTCGTTGACGTCGATAGACGTATAACACGATAGAATATTCGTTGTTCTATGTTGACGAAGGAAATTCAATTAAACCCTTCTCTTACAGAATGAAATACAATAGGAGTCTGTTCAAAATTTTGACTAACATGAACGTTTTTCTTTCAATAAATCATTCGCTATTTTAAATTTCATTTTTTCTTTGATAACAAAAACTGAAAAACTTAACTTTCTTTTCCTTAAAAAAAAATTCTTTTTTTAATTATTTTCAATTATTTTATAAATTTTAAAATTGATCTTGAAAATGTTTCATCACGTTTACATTATAACTTTTTCTTGATAATATTAATTTCTTAGAATAATCTATATCTGAAGAATAACCTTAAGAATTTCATTAATTAAAATTTAATACAGAGAAGAGAAATTTAATTTTTTCCTTTTACATACACATCACACACATAATTTCCAGGAAGTCAAGTCTTTTTGTTTTTTCATCAGTGCGTCTTCAAAAAGCGAGAAAGGGGAATATGGAACATACACCTGGTGCTGCTGTTGTCCTGGTTTCGATACTGAATCCCGCTTTTCTAGCTCGCCCCGGGGTTCTTTATAACGTGAGCAGCTGCCTTCATGCATATGCGTTTTACAGATCTTCTAAGGACCGCTCATAAATGGAAAAGGTCGAAATAAAACATCCAGGTCGTCTTTACTTATCGATGCACTTTTAGTGTAATTTCGCAAGAATTAGTAAAATGTCATAGGGTATTGCGGTTAAAACTTATTGAAGCGATGTGCTTTATGCATTTTTTTTTATATTTATATAAATAAGAGAGAGAGAGAGAGAGAGAGAGAGAGGGAGAGAGAGAGAGAGAGTAAAATAAAGTAAAATAATATTAAAACATTTTTAAAATATATATTTAATTATATTTTTGTTTACATAATTAATATTTATAATATACGTACATTTTATTTAAATTGCGCTTATTATAAATTTATGATTTATTTTGTTGTAAATTTATACTTTATTATAATTTATAATTATAATTATTTATAATATAAAAATATGTTTATTAATAATTAAAATTAAAAAAAGTCATTGTACATTTGTTTTTTAAAAGTACATTTAGTTTTTTAAACGAAGTACCTATCTACGATTTCATAATTCTGTTCAATGTCAATTTTCATTTATATTGATGTGTATGTTTAATAACAACAATAAAATATTATTGTGACCTTTGGAATCGAAAATACGAATTATTGACCAATCGCTGCGGTAAAAATAACGTAACGTGAAGAACGTGTCGCACGTGTGCTTCATTAAAACTTACGGGTCGTGAAACGACCTCCAGACTTCGCTATTCTCACTTTATTACTTTATAAACGTTTCTTTAAAGAATCTAAAATAGTAGTATGTCTCAGTATTTAAAAAAATATCGATGTTTCTAAATAAATAGAAAATTATTACTTTGTGACGGTCAAATCTCATTTTCATATTAGGTGTTGGAATTAATTCGTAGCGTTTTACAAGTGATGGGAAGTACTTTCATTAATGTATTTTTTAATGCTCATGTGAAATAAATAACATTCTTTCATTAAAAAACGCTACGAATTAATTCCAACACCTAATAATATTTGCCGTCATTAACAATCGCACCACTTATATTTAGTCTGAAGTTTCTTTATATATTTTTTAAATAGATATTTCTTTTAAAAAGGAATTTTCTTAGGAGAAGAAACCACTTTATGGAGAATCCTTGCAATTTTGGGGCAAAAAAGTTAAAAAAAAGCGCATTGATCGTTCTTTTTCATCATATAATACTGCGCAAGATGGTTATTACATATTGAAAGATTAAGAATAAAGATATTTCACTTTATAGAATTTAGAAAGACTTTGTATAAGTTTTTAGATTTAAGATAGATATGTATTACAAAACTGAGATATTCGACTTTACGTCGTAATTGGGTCATAATTCGACGAACGTCGCTTCCGATTCCCTGGAAACTTTGGTCAGAAACTTTGGGTTTATATCAACTGTGCGGTATTCCTTGAATGAGATAAATCTTAAAGGAAAAATCCGTTGAAAAATAATAACGGAAATAATAAGAAAAATAATAACGGAATTTTAAATTTAGAGTAAAAACTCTGAATAATTCGGAGTAATTTGAGAATATAATACACTATGTTGCTTGAGATAAAATTAAAATCGATGGTGAAAAGCGTTTGATTGCAAACCGCCATTTTAACGTAATCGTTTAATTAGTACGAAGAATGTTTTCATGGCAAAGCACAAAGTTTCATTAACCTTTGCGCAGAAATAAATCACAAATAATTAAAGGAAAATTTTTGCAGTATTGTTTTCATCATGGAGTACTCGTATATAAAATAATTAAAAAATAACCATTTTTTATATATTTTTAAATCCATAGATATTGCTAAATAATTTGTACCATTACAAAGAAAGATCTAAAAAGTTTTTTGTTTTAAATTGTTTTGTTAAATCTATTTATTTTTTTATTTTTTAAAATTAGATAATTAACTCTTTCTTAATACTAAAAATAAAAAGATTAAAGCATTTAAAAATGCATGATTATAATTATGTAATAATATTTTTTATTTCATAAAGACATGAATTTGAAATAAATTGCAAAAATAAAATTTAACAAATAGTTATATGTATAATTTATATATGGTATATACAATATACGTAATATAATATATATTTAAAAAGATAGATATTTAAAACATCTGATGTAAAAAAATTAAACTTTTCGATTATTAAAACGTCACGTTTTAATCACAGGTTATTTGAATACGGTAATTGCGAAAAGCATCATAAGATATATCGATCTTTAGAGTAAAGACATATTTTATTAATACTACGCGCGTAATACCTCGCGGCGTGAGACTATCAAAACAACGTCATGCTTCCGATTACTTTTACGTTATATTTAATAAGTTTCGAGCTTGTAATGGATCATTTAAAATAGAAAAAATTAATTCTATTTATCTCTATTATCATATTTCAATTTTGTTAATAATTACTTTGTTACATTTTATATATATTTTATAAAATTTTTGTATATCTTTTTCTTTATTTGTATATATTTTATTCTCTTTTATCTATTTTTTATAATTTTATATTTTTTATATATTTTCTTATTTTTTTCTAATTATTTACATATCCTTATTTATTATACTTCATAATTTTCTTTTTAAATTAATATATATTAATTTTTATTTTTTATTAATTTTTATTTTGTGTATAAAAATTTTGCTATTATAATATATATTACTATCATATTCTTATTAATTTAAATTAAAAAATTTGATCTATTCAATTAATACGATTATCTTATTATAAGTAATTCATAAATAATTAAAAATATGACTGATAATTTAAAAATGTTTTATATTCAAACCATTAAGGCTTATCTCTGTTTCTTTCTAGACTTTAAAGAGGAAAAGTGAGAGTTTTAAGCTTCTTAAAGTTAAAGTAATATTGGTCAATCAGGCTTAAGTTTTATCAATTAAAAATCAATTATTAATTAACAGAAGACTATTAATGCGGTAAAGACGGTCGATTTTCAACCGTTAATGCAAGATGCAGTGGATTAATGCTCTTTAATCCAGCGCGTTTGCTCGGTCCAGTGATGCGATGTTATATTGAGTTGCAGACTCAGCCTCGCGTAAATCAAATTAGGCAAGTTGTATTCCGAGAATTTCATTGTTTGTCGCCTGATTATACGTAACTGGTGTGGCATCCTTGCTGATGTCGCATCTGGTTTATTCATTAGGTGAGTAACTTAAAATTAAATGTAGTAGTATCCAACAATTTCATAAAACAAATTATAATTAAAGGACTAATTGGGAAAGATTAACTATTTTGTACAAAATGTCATAATTATTACAATAGATCTTGTTTTTTACATTTTATATAAAAGTTTAAAATATAATTTTGCAAATTATTTTAATATGATACGTTACATCCAGAATTTTATTGCTTTATTCAATATTTTTTAAAATCATTTAAACAATCTCAAAATGAATAAACAAGTAGTAAATGATAAATTAAATAGCAAATCAAAAGGCATGTGTACAATATTCTATATAATCTATATTTTGGAGTTCTGGCAAAAGTAAATATTATTTATTGCATTGGTTACGCTTCCCTGGGAGCATCAATCCCAGCTCGATTTAATAATTCAGATTAGGATTTGGAATTGACTGACATTTCCGTAATTAACGCAATAATTTGATTCAATTTCTCTTTCAAAATTTGTTCTCTCTCTCTCTTTCTCTCTGTCTCTCTCTAGCTTTCTCTCTCTCTCTCTCTCTCTCTCTCTCTCTCTCCCTCTCTCTCTCAATCTATCCAAACAGGAAATTACAAAATTGTGTATAAAATAAATTAAAATAATAAAATTAATAATAACATATATGTAATAATAATATTAAGTAATCGATTTATATTTATATTTAATGCAGTAGAGTGATATAGAATTTTAACAAACAAGCATACTATCCGAATTCATTTAACACAAATAAAATTTTATTTAATAAATAATGAAAAAATTAAAAGACTATGATTTGGATAAAATTTCAACGAAATCGATAGATTCAGATTGTCTCTCGATTTTGAAATTAATAATCTATTCTATCTATTTGATAATATTTATGCATTTGTTGAATACATATGCCAAAATTCGAAAAAAATATTTAAATTTCAATACAATTTGTATAATTGTTACTTTTTAGTTTTACATTACTTTTTAGTATTTTCACAATTGTTACTGCATTTTTTTATTGGCAACTATTTTTATCAATATGAGAAAATACGATAAATTTTGGAAAAATTCTCAGAACTTTATAAGAAAAGAATAAGCAATTTTTATCTCTTGCTATTTTTTTGTAAAGTTAATAGTAATTGAGTAAAAAATTATTAAAAACCAATATTCAGTGATTTTTAGCTATATAAATAATTAATATTTTGTTAACTATTGCAAAAATTGTAAAATGATAGAGGACTTTTCGACTCAGTTTAGTTCACTCTATTAACACAAAAGCGCTTGACCAAGAATTGCAGGACACACTGTATACACACACATACACATACACATACACACACACGCTCACGCACGTATGTGTATACACACATACATGTATAATTAAAAATTTATGGAAATTTAGCAATTTTAACAATGTGAGTTTGTAGAATGTCTTTCTATTTTCTTTCTCATTTCATCTTTCCTATATTACTAAAAATGATAACAAAGTAAATCCATGTTTGAGGAATTTAATTTTTTATATTGATTTTTCATAACTTGGATTGAAAACGAGATTGCCAACAGACGATAGAACGTAAACAATTGATAAGTGAAATTTGAGTTACATTATATGTGTTTATAAGGTCAGATATCCGAAGTAGGAAAATATCATTTTATCGGCGGACTGTGAACTGTAACGTCCAACACTGATAATCGATAAGAGCCACACGGTTACCTTCGTTCTAAGTATAGAATTGCCTGTGGTCGATAAACTCCACCATGATGAAGAAGTTTTTTACAAATCTAATCAGTAATGATATATAAAGATATAACTTTCCTTTTGATAATAATGAAGAAACGAGGAATTTTATTTTAAATACGTACAGTAAAAAATATATTCTTTTATTGGTAAAGTGTATTCTTTTAATGATTATAATTAATTCTATTTTAAACGTAAAATAGAATTAACAAAAACTTTATTATTATTAATAATGCAGTTAGTTTGCATATTTTTAATTGAGTATCAATTGAGTAACTATCAGATGCACTGTCAAATTCCAAAATGAGATCGAATAGATATTTCATAACATCCATACAAATTCTTAAAATTATTAGAAAAACTTTTGTCTTAATTATTATAAATTTTTTCCAAACAAACAAATTAAATATTATGACATCTAATTAGATAAAATAATAAGAGTTTTTACTCTATAATTATTTCATTTAACTAGATATTGTAATGTTTAATTTGCTTGATTGAAAAAAAAAATACAATTGAGACAAAAAATTATTCCTACCATTAACATATCAAAATCATATGAAAGAAATAGATTTAATTTAATATATTTTATATTTTTTTGATATTAATACTTAAATTGTACACGATATTATTATTATCTATATCAATTTTTGCTAATTTTAATACGAATGACTAAGTATCTATAAGTTCATTAAAATTGTAATTAAATTTTTAACCTAATTCAAAATCAAATTTGAATAACAAAACTAGATTAAATCTATGCGTTCCTAATAGCAATTCCCTATTGTCGTGCTTCTCAAGTCAAGTTGACAAGGTCGACCGTCGACCAAGTCGATGAATGGCAGCTGAAGAGGGTGAGGGTAAAACACGCCGCAGTGGGCCATGTTGTTGCATCGATTATGTACGTATGACCCTCGTCCCAATACACATGCCGTCAATTTCATCGATGCAATGGTGAAGTTGATTGCCGTTCTCTAGTCGCCAGAATTATAAACACATTGAACATCTAATATATCTACCTAATTTATAATCTCTGTATATATATATCTTCTTTTTAAAAGCGATCCAACATTGTTCAACAATTAAAAAAACATTCAACCTACGTAATCTTTTTAACGTCTGGGGAAATCATAAAACGTAATACCGTCAAAGAAAAAAGTATCTTTATAAGAAACATTAAATATCATTTTATTATATGTATGTAAAACATCATTTTATTTTATATAAACGTGAAATGCAAAAGTATTCTTTGCATTTTACTATATATTTTCTAAAGACTAAAAAGTCAAAATTTTTTAAATATAGTTTAATTATTATTAATATTTAATAGATACATTTTCATGTATCACATAAGTGATTATCACGCTGTACACATATTAAAATAATTTAAAGGAGAAATAAAATTTTTTGAATAGAATTTAATTACAAAAATCCTATAATACGATTATTTTAATTATTAATTTAATATATTCCTGGAGTAATATGTAAAGTCTTTGATCACACAGGATCGCAATAACCGAGTTATTGAAGCGCTAACTCTCTCGTCTGTTGCTGCCGAAACAATCAAGGTAATACTGATGGTGTATCGTAACGTCCGCCAAGTGTCCACAGTTGCGACAGTGCGCGAGGTTGTTCTGAACTTGTTCGTGCAACACGACGCCTTGAGAGAAGTTTGCTCTGGCACATGTTCCGCATCTAAATGCGCGTTGTCTAACGTTAATGTCATAGACATTACGCGATGCGATAGTACGTGAATACATGCACCTACGCATATCGGCTACAAGATCGCAGACGGTTCTCCTCTTCAAACAGACTTTACTCTGCAGCTTCAATTGAAGCGGAGAATGTCCCATCAAAATAAATGGGGAACAGAAGTTAGAATAGTTCTATAACAATTACGAATAAATCATTGGCGCTTGAATGCACATTAAATATATATGTACATAGACATTTAACTATCAGTGAGATTCCATTATAACAAGAAAATTATATAAAGAGAAAAATTTTTAATGCATAAGAAATGTATATTAACTATATAAAGAGAAAAATTTTAAATCCATAAGATATTGTAACAAGAAAACTATATAAAGAGAAAAATTTTAAATGCATAAGAAATGTTCTGTGTAACTCTCAAACTTGCAACGTGGTCTGTTTGAGATTAGACTACTCTTAAAGTTTCGACTTTCTATTTTTTTATTTTGAAACGGATTATGGTTATCCTGAAAGTTGGTGTGCTGGGAAATAGGAGTTCCCGACGTTCTATATCTAGGAAATGCAAATACTTAGGAATTTTCAACTGAAGCTGATTTATCACCCTCTCGTTTAGCAGGGTGAAAGCTATTTACACGTTGATCGCAGTTTATTGCCACTCGCTGCCCTCGGGGGACTTGTCTCTCTAAGCAACGAGTAAACTTTCAAGATCGCTTCTTCCCTTCATTGTTCTTTCGTATTCCGATTTCAGATTTTAAGATCTCTACTCTTCAATCCTGACATGATCGTGTAATGTATGTATGTATGATGTATAGTAATTGAATTACTTAGAAATTAATTGTTAAAAACAAATATAACTTATATATTTCATTTTAGAACCGTACATATACAATTAAATTTATTATTTAGAAATTATAAATTAAACATACACATATGTATAGAAATAATAATAATTGTAAAAATTTTATAGAATATATTTTATGGAAACCTAAAAAAATATATTTAAAAATTTCTGCAAATAACCATTATCTTCACTATGCTAAGTGAGAGAGATAATGGCTGAAAAATATATTTTGTAAAAAAATTGTTAAATATTCGAATACGATATTAAAACAATATTATTATAATAATATTAGTAATTGTCAATATTATAAATAACTTAATCGTTATAATGTTATTACAACTGCTTGTATAATATTTTAAAAATGTGACCAAAAAAAAGTATTAACAAACGGAATAAATCTCGTGCTCCTACGCTCAGCAGAATTGGTACAAAGCACCTGCCAGTACGAGGCTCACCCAGAGGGTTGTTTTCGACTGCAGCTGCGCCACCAGCGGAGGGTGCCGGAAACAGGCGACCCTCTCCTATATCTGGGAAGACAGTGCGGCCTGATCCGCGGCGCCGGCCAAATCGCCGGCACCCCGTCCGCGTCCGCCGAGTATTTGTTTCTCGACGCGATGTGCCGGAAACGATGAATGAAAATGTGCGCGACCCCGTTATATTAAATGCGCATCGCGTTGAGAGCAACTCGCACGATTTCCTGTTAAACCGTTCGAGCAAGGAAATCACGATTAAAGAGCAGAGGTTTAACGAGCACGAAGTTTCGTGAAAGGTGCGAATTTTTTTTTTTTTTTGTAAGGCTGAAGGGAGGGCCTATAATTTAATCAAGTGTTTTCCGAGCGAGAGAAACTCCAAGAACGCGAGACCACAAACCGATTCCTACTTCTCGAGATCGATATCCTCCTTAAGCACGCTTTGATCGGCTGACATCGAAGGTCTCTCGAACTTTTTATTTCGCATTCGAAAAGCTGTTGCAGAGAGTTAAGAAAGATATATTTATCGTAGGGATTTGCTAACAAGGATTTAGAATAGGGTAGGTCGCCGAAATTCGCAGTGCGATTTATTTGAAAATATTACAGAATTGACATTCATTCATCTCTGAAATGTGCTAATTCAAATTGTATTCATTCAAAATTTCTTTCAAAATTAAAGAGAATACGTAACATATTAAAATTCTACATACCTTGTTTGTAATGTTTTATAAAAGTGGTTTTTATAAAATAAAATTTCTAAACAAGTTATGTTATTTGTTAAAATTGTTCATGCGTTGTTTCGATAGATTGAAATTATTTTCCAAAATGCCATCTCTTGCACCGAGAAAGATATGCAAAACTATCTTTCACGGATACTCAACTCTTTGACAAAGTTAGAAATTATATTTTATACTTTTGGAAGTGCAAAATATAATTTCATAACTCTACGTTTAATAAATTCTAAAGACTTTACTCTTCTCGGAAAGAAAATTTTCAGGTGGACCATGTTTGTTGAAACTTCATAAAATATTCTCAATGTTATGTCTTTTCAGTAGGTAGAAATAGAATAGTGAACAGCAGTTTAGATTCAAGAATGTAATTACGCGCCGTTTGATAAATTTCATCCGCCGCTGAGTGCGGTCTGTTGAAGCTACACGAAAGGAATTTCTGCTTCCTGTTCGTTTGTCAGAGGTAGATTAACGTTCAATGTACGCTCGCGTACGTGTGTTGAACATATATAATAAAATTAAATGGAAATTTTCATCGTCATTTTGCGAGCTAAATCTCACCTCATTATCACGCAATAGTCTATAAAGAAAAGAAAAGACAGTTTATATTTCTTCAGAAAATTATAAATTAATGTTCGCGTTATTAATAATAAATTTCTATTCATTTAGTAATAAACTCCTACTTAAATATAATTTTACTACTACTAAAATATAATTTTTTAGACGTTGTAACATATATTTCTTATATAAGTAGACATAAATTTGATTTGTGAGATCACGTAATGATTTGTGGAACAGCTCACGCGATAATTTGATTTTCTTCGAGTCTCCTGAGCGATCGCAATAAGATTCTTTCCTCGCGTAATTTCGTTTGCCGGGATCCTTATGTGGTATTCTTATAATAAGAGCTATGGGAGCTATGAACGCGAGATTATACTCGGTGTAGCACGTAAGGAAGCGTTTTGGTTCTTTTTAACGATTCTGTATTGCTTGATTTTTTCGCACACCTGGAGAAGAGCTTATTTCTCTCTGGAGAGTACAACTCCCACTTCAAACGATAGTTTAACAAAAGCTACTCGGTTTAAGAGAAAAAGAAAACAAAATTTTCTGATATTTAATGATATTTAAACTGTTATATGTCACGATAAATACATTACTACGTAATCTGGATATTTCTAATTTTTGAATATTAACGGTTTAATATCAATCAATAATTTCTAATTATAATGAATAGCGTATAGAAATTTATTTCATACTATTTTGTATTGCGTATTATTTCTCAATATTATTCTTACTACTGCATAACATATCATATCATATATATATTTATTTATTTTTAACATATATGCTAAATATTTTTTATCACATATTATTTGCTATCAAAGCTTTGCTATTCTATTATTATATACATATATTATTATATACTGAAGATTATTCATATTATTATAAACACATATTATTAAATAATTACACTTGATTATTTGATTATATCTGTTAACATGCGAATGTTGCGCAATGCGGGAAAACGTCGAACATATACCTATAGTCTCCATATGTTAACAATATTTATGTTGAGAGCAAGTTTATCGCTTTTTAAAGTATAATTCGTCGATATTTTTCCATTAAAAATATTCTCTTGTGAGTAATCTCTTTTGCGACCAAAGATGTGCACACGTTATGAAAAGAAAACGCCGAGGTGTTTTCTTCGTGACGACGAAAACGCTTTTTATGAAGAAACGTGCTGCGTTTTTATATCCAACGAGAAAACGTGGTACTTCAAGAAGGATAATCCTCCAATCAATTTAGAGTCAACTTTTCTTTAGCAAAAATGTAATTGCAGCTTCTTTATAGTTGACATTAAAGGTTTCAAGTCTCAAATTAAGATATTGTTTTAGATAAAATTGAATATTGGTTTTTGTTTAAAGTAAAATTTGAATTCAAGATTTATGAAACTATATATTATACATCGATAAATAATTTCTATTTCAATCTCTGTCATCAAGAAATAACGCGCTGCAAGTGTGAAAATTTTTATACTAACTAAATGACATTTAGCAATGTTGAAATAGTGACACAATATCGTAATACGGAAATAACATTAAAGCGTCATCACAATTTTTAGCTAAATGAATTTTAGATATGCAACAATTTTTAAATATTCAATATTAATTCTGATTTTTGCTAGATATGTAGATCAATTAAAAACTTTTTAAATTAAAAACGCTAATTTTTAAAAAAATTAATTAAACGGATGAATAACAAAAAAGCATGACTCATTTTCCTGCTTCAAGAATTTTCAAAATTCGGTCATTTAGATAATTGCGCGATAAAAGAATTACTTAATTTCTTCCACGCAGTAAATAGCCTTCTTTGTTTTTAGAGTAACTATCATAGTAATTAAATGTGAAAAATCCAAGCAAAATAGCAGCAAAACGATACAGCATTAATTAATAAACAAAAAACTAAAGATCCTTTACTTTCCAAGAAAATAATTTTAAATAATTGCATAAAGAGAAAAATACTTAATTAATTTTTATACAATTTTTACGATAAAAATTTTAGAAGAAATAATTGCATGAAAAAGTTTCAAGCTAATTATGAAAATTACATTCCAACGATAGAATCTCTTTTTCAAAGAATCGTCACGGGAGATTTCGATGAAGAAAATATCTGTTTTAATTTTATTTTGATCACGCGGTGCACACAGCAATTAAATAAGATTAGTAATTAAAGCCGAATCGTAAAAGTATGTACATATTAAATTAAGTTCAATTCCGACTGTAATTATAATTCTTTAAAGATGTTTACTAAAAGCAAGAAACAATCTTATAAAATATTCCTTTTTTCCATCATTCAATCAAATACAACGACGCACTTTAAATTAATTGATATACGTATAAATTATATATCCGTTTTATTCAATTTTATTATATAATTTCTTAATATACATTAATATCTTTTTTTTACTATTGAATATTATCAATATTATATTAATGTTTTTTATCATTTCGATATAATTGAAAACAAAGAATTCTTTTTTATATTGGATTGACTTTAAATTATTATCAACTATACTTTGATCTATGATATATTGTGCTCATGCCAAGAAGAAGATGCATTACCACACTCGGAAGGTGCAGTTAATTGCCGGTAATTATCTAACTAATGCCCCATGAAAAGCAGTGCTTGCATCGCCACTCGTTCCGACCTACTTTTATACAACGATGCACATGTATTGAAACCTATCGCTTGCTAATATTTCCAAACTATCATCTTTTATACAAAAATAAAACACTATTTAACTATTACAATTTGCAATATTATCCTAGGAAAGACTCTATAATACTCATAATAGACTCTACAATAGTTTTGTGATATGATTATAATTCTTTGTCATTATTTTAATTTAATCTTATTTTAGTTGCGCATAATAATAGTCTAATTAACTATTATAACAATTATTACTTAATTGTTACATTATTTGTTAGCAGCTAATGTCCAACATTAAGCAAATTGAGTTGTAAATAATACCTCGCCAAAGTACTTAAGTTTCCATCGTATTTACAGCGCGGATTACATGTTATTATCCGAGTTTTAAACATATGTAGTATTTCATTATTACGGAGTACCGTACAGTATCTTTTTTTCCTCTTTTTATTTTCATCATATAATTTTATTCACGCTCTTTGTCGGTGCAAAAAGTGTCTGGTTGTACGCCAGTGAGCCAGTGCGACGATTATACTGCTGCTGCGTTTTAGCACGAGTTTTATATAACATTCGCGATGGGAAAGGAGAGGTAGATACATGTACAGACATCCATAAAATTTATGAATTTTTGTTTGCGCTTTTTTTATATGCAACAGCAGATGACAGATAATTTTATTTATCTCATGTGAAAGTGTGATTTAAAAAAGTAAAAAAGAATCTTATCCGACACACACACACACACACACACACACACACACACACACACACACACAATTGTAAATGGAATGTTTAGTTGTATATAAAATAATCACTAATTATCTAATCTGATAATTTTGATTTTAAAATAAACTTTTATAAAACAAGTATCTATTATATATGACCTTTTAATTTATGGTAATTAAAACATTTGAAAAATTTACACACACACACACACACACACACACACACACACACACGAAAAATAAATTTAATAAAAAATACTTTAAAGAAAAAGTAAATAAGACTTTCTTGTTATCTTTGCTCAATGTTCGTGCTGCAAGTCTATCATTATAAATATAATTTAGAACGATCAAATCTCTTTTTTTTTATGTAAAATATAATTTATTTGTATTCTTTATTTGTACTCTCTCTCTCTCTCTCTCTCTCTCTCTCTCTCTATCTGTCAACTTTTTTGTGAATATAATATTTTCCTCGAAGTCTTCAAATTTTATTCTCAAAAATATTATTTCATTTTATTTATATATTACTGAACATATTGCTACAGAAAAATAAAGCAAAAATGCAAAATATCAGGTTTTTATACCAGATAATATTTTCATACATTCTGCACTATGTTTCTTTTAATATTAAATCTTATAACCGCTACTTCGATTTTGTGGTTTCTTCTTCCCACTGGGAATACGTGTGGAAACGAGTTCTGATATATATTCCTATTGATTAATTCTATTCGCAATTTTAATAACCATCCTGGTCGAGTTGATTGAACGATGTGAAACAGATCGTAGTTGTTGTTTGTAAAAACAAAATTGTTGACAAATCCAAGCGGGAAAAATTCAACCAATATTTGTCGTTCTAGTATATTGCGTGATGTGGGTTCAAATTGCGATTGTATTAATATTTTGAATGCATGCGCGGTCAACAAATTTATTTGTTATATCGACTGTGACAATGTTTTTTTACAATAACCACAAAAATATATTTATATTATAACGGATATTTTCGTGACAATTCGAATTTCGTGAGATTCCAATTTACTCGCTGAGTTTTATTTTCTTTAAAATTTCTTTCTCTTTCTTTCTCTCTCTCATTCTCTCTCTCTCTCTCTCTCTCTCTCTCTCTCTCTCTCTCTGTCGATCTCTTTTTCAATTGTTTGCGTAAACTATTTTGTATTCTTTAAAATTTTTTTTCAGTATTTAAATGTATGTTCCTATTTTGCGAAGTAGTTTTTCTGTCTCAAGTATGCGTACATTTTTTTCAGCTCTTGAAATCTTTTTTACAAGATCTCGTAATACGATCGAGAGGAATCGTCAATAAACGCGCGAATTCGTGATTCGAGGAGAAAACTCTTCTTCAGTAGAGGTGCTGATTCTTCACTCACAAGATTGGATTTCACGTAAACACGCGAGCATTCGATTACAATTTGTAACTTACGATTCACATATAATATAAACATTCAAAAGAGATGTACTCTGTTTATTTTCGTATTTGTGAAAATAAACGTAATTAGTTTATTTAAAACGATCATAATTCTGATAAAGATCTTTATTGATAACATGAAGAGAAGAAAAATATCAATACAGAAAGAAAAATTATATTATAGAAATAAAAAATTATGAAATGCAATATTGATTCTAACGTTATTATTGTATGTATATTTCTACTCGTTAACCACTACATTCATTAAAGTTATTATTAAAATATAATAATATAAAGTTTTCACATATGCAATTTATTAAAAATATTTATATAAATAATAAATTATAACATAAAGAATTTTGTAAAGAGCAATAGCTACATTATAATTGCTTTCTACGTTTTAAAAAAAAAACTTCGATTTATTTTCGAATACATAATAATTTTTCTTGAAAATTTTATGTGTTCAAAAAATAATTTTAGAGAAAATAGAAAATATTTGAAGCATATCTTTAAAGCATATTATTCTTGACACATTTAAAATTATATTACTTTTATTATAATTTTTTTAATGTAATAATCCTAAGAATCCAAAAATAGATATTAAGAAATTAAGAATTCTATTATATATCACAATTTTATACTTTGAATATTATAACAAAGAATCATATATTTATTCAGTTACTATAAAGTCAACTATATATTACCAAAAACATTAAATAAAGTGCAGTGCACTATTTTCTAACTACTGTGAACAATATCAATGAGTTTTTCTATTAAATATTAAGTATATTTAAAGCATTATATTTAAAGTTTAATGTCAGGCTAATTTCTATATCAATCTTATTATAGACAATAGTTTTTTACTGTGATAATGGCGACGTAAACTGCTTACGGGAACAATATCCTCTACCTATCTACTAACTCTTGTGTTGAATTTGATTCCCTTTTAAGGTTACGTACGTAGATGCAAGAATTTTAACGTTAAGGATTCTACTTAGAAAAAGTTAGGAACTTCCTTACGAAGATTTGTTAAAAAGATATTAAATGTTTATTAGATATATTTTGTTATATTTTTACTGTATCTTTCTTTCATGTGCATATAAGATATAACTATTTTAAAATTTTAAATTATTTATAATTCTACTATATAATCATCCAAAATTAACATCCTGATTATTTTATTACAATATATTTTTTTAAATATTACATACATAAGAAAAAGATACATATAATTATTTAAAAATTTAAAAATAATGCAAACAATATAGTACAATAAAAAAATATATTTTATAATTTCCTATAACTTTATTATCAAGTTTTGTACATATATATTTATTTTTTCAATTCTAAAATTAGTTGATAGTACAACAGTACAATATGTCGATAGCGCAATATGTTTATTCTTTTTAAATAATAGTTTATTATTTACATTCTTGAATCAAATACAATTTGACTTTTGAATTATATTTTTATAATTATATATTTTTATTTTAATCTTAATTTACGGAAGAGTATTTATTTCACACTTAATTTCTTTTTTAAATTAATCCAATTTAATGTTTTATACTGTATTAATCATTTTATCTGTTTGCTTTTCATAAATGATATTCCAATTTTTCTTTTTTTTACAATAAATCATAGTTGAGTTTCACGACGAATTACGTTAAGTAGAAGCTGCTGCCTGATTAAAAGTTGTTCGTTACTTTTGTCTTGTCTTGTAATTACTTAGGGGTAGACAAAGCTTTGAATCGAGGACGATCTAAATTTTATGATACCGCCGATTCATCTTTCATTAAAAGAATTCATTCGCATCTATTTAAATGCAAAAGAAAGCGACGTCAATATCTTTAGAATCGAGGAAAGATCTTTTTCAAATAATAAGTACAAATCTTTAATTAAAAATTATGCAAACAACTATTGAGAATCCCACTGTATGTACATATCTCGAATGTTTCTTTTGAAAGTAAAATTTTTGAAATAAAACTTGAAATGAAAGGTTTAAAGATATAATAAATCTATGTATAAAAACATTGTTTCAATATTTCTTATAAAATTATCTCAGTAAGAACAAAACAGTAAGAACGAAAATTTCAGAAAATTCAATAATTCTTCTATCAAAAATATTTTTGAGAATACTTCTAATAAAATAAATTTGTTTTATTACTCGAATAAATATGTTTATTATTCTAAACTTAATATAAAATAATTATTATATTATAATATACATAAATTTGAGATCTTGTTAACTTCTTTATATTTTTATGTTTCATTCGTTTATTATTATCTTTAATATCATTTTTTATATTCTAAATTCACACTTATTATCACAAAAAAGAATAACTACTATCAGATATATGAAAGATCAGCTGAGAATCTCTGCTGGAATGTGTTCGTCGATTATTATTTGAGAAACGAGGAAGAGACTTTCCTGTATTCTAAATATCTTCTGCCACATGAACCAGGAAGTCATTAACCTCTTTTCGCTTTTAATATACTGCCACTGTGTGTCGTCATTTTACTGATGACGATGTAGTAATTAAAGATCGCCGCGGGCATTTTGAGAATTTGACCGATGTTTCATTATGTCAACTACTGATATACAGTTGTGTAATTATATCGCATCCGGACTATGTACTGCTTTGTAATGTCGAAAAATAAAAGAGGATAAAGTATTCTCACTGCGTTGTCCAGTATTACGTTGGTTTCCTTTTAAGAGCGACATGACAGATAATTATGATTCATATAATCCTCGTTATGATACGCGTAGCTGCGTTTTTCAAGAATTTCGAAATTCTTGTGTGTGAAAAGCTTTATTTATTACTTTCACATTTTTTACATTATATTTTTTATATTATTATTACTGCATATGTCATTTAATTTGAAATGCATTAAGTTAATGTAGAAAAATAATCTCAACAAAAATGATAATTCCAAGTAGCTGAATATGTAATGTTGTTCGTGACGATACATCCATCATGAGGCTTGCACAAATTGATATATTTTCGCTACTCCAGTTAAAAATGGCGAACTTTACTCACAAATATAAATGCTCTTGAAATTCTTTTATTAGACGTCCTGATATCGATCTATTCTAGTTATATAGTTCTAGATTATAACAATTTGCTAAGAAATGTATCTCTGTCTCCTTTATATAATTATACATAGCTACTAGCTAGAGGCAATTGCATTATATAGGAGTTCATCCACAAGTAAATCCTCTTAATGATATCGCCTGTAACACATATATCCACTAATACATACAGACAGTTGAAAGTTCGGAGAGGCCTTGACGTAATAATATCCATCATCTATCTCGTGCAAATACGAGTAACAAATATTTTAACAAGCGTATCGTGTTCAAGTTCAAAATGAAAGATTAGATGCTCAACTTTAGTCATTGGTGACATTCCACCTAAAATTTTCATGAAATTCAGATTACACATAACGAAACATTATGTGTTAATGTATAAAAGGTGTTAAAGTTTAATTAAACAAATTAATATCCTAAATTTCACTCTTTCAAAAACGAGTAATTTGATTACGTGTGATTAATGAGAATCCTTTGATCTGTCGATCGGAGCAAGTTGATTAAATTATTTATTCCTTTTGACAGAATTTATATCGGTCCATCGAAAAGTAGATCGGACGAAATGCATTTGATGTGTCTCATATATAACTGTCTGTCGTTTTACAGAAGTACTTTGTATCATCAAAAACCTCGATATATTAATAAAAATGGTGCTAAATCAAACGGTGAAGCTTATCAAACTAATATCATGCATGGCAATCAAAATGAAGTTTTAATCTTTATCATCATCGACCGACAATTATTCCTGCAATTGATAAAACTTGCATCCGACCAATAAATGTAATAATGGATATACGAAAATTGATAGTAAACTGTGCGAAATTATCGCGAGATAATTTAGTGCGATTTAGACTAAATTATACAAGAAATGATGAAAAGTTTACAAAAATGCTCAAAAGACTTGAATTGGAAATTGAGGAGGATGAAAATTTCATCCTAGAAGAAAATATTCATAATAATTATATATGTGTAGACTCTGTGTATAAAGAAATATATTTAAGATATATATAAAAAAAGATCTTTGAAGACTACATTTAAGAAAAAAAAAGACAAAAGAAAAATAAAGAATAAATAAAAAAAAGAGAAAGAAAAGGATTAAGTTACATAGTAATAAAATATGTATATATATTTGAGTCATTTTTTGTATACAGAACAGTGACATACAGAATGGTGCTATGCAATATTATTTTCGCTAACAAAAGATTATGTATACATCACAATTGTGTATTGGCTATTATATAAATAAATTGGATATTGGACCAGTGACAAAAGTACGGAAATCATGTTGCGTGGGAAATATAATTTTCTGAAGAGATTTCGAAGAATACGGAAATATTTTTTAAATTTTCAATACGCAACACAAAATGTCACTCAATAATATCTATAATTAATTCAAAACTTAAAAACGTTTCAAGAAATCCTGAAAAAAATGCAATATCCGATAATATCAGATATTAATCACAATGTTATATAATTATATTAAAATATGAATGTGTATTAACAATGATTTCTAAGGAGAGCTAATCAATCTATTTGCAATGATAAAAAATAATTCATTCAATGACGCTCTTATCATCATCGTGGACTTTCAAAACACCATGAAGTCTAAAACGAACGAGGGATCATTCAAGAAAAATCGTTTCCTGCAACATAAACGGTGAGCCAACATTTACCGTCACCATGATGAACGTAATGGCGGCGATGTCGACGAGCCTACCTCAAATGGATTCTACGTCTTCATCCGTCTTCAACAATACTATTGCCGCCTTTAGCACAACAGCGACTACAACAACAGCCGCAAATGTAACGTCATCAGTAGAAAATCCGACGGTGGAAAATCTTCCCGAAAATGTCAACGTGCTAGTGGTGGCGATCAAGGGTATTATTATGGGCACCATCATCACTACGGCGGTTTTGGGCAACATGCTAGTGATTGCCAGCGTGCGAAGGCATCGTAGATTACGAGTAGTCACTAACTGTTACGTCGTCAGTCTGGCAGCGGCCGATCTCTTGGTGGCAATGTGCGCCATGACTTTCAATGCCTCAGTGGAGCTCTCAGGAGGAAAATGGCTTTTTGGGACGGTTATGTGCGACCTGTGGAATTCGCTGGACGTGTACTTCAGCACCGCCAGCATCCTCCATCTTTGTTGTATCAGTGTGGATAGATATTATGCCATAGTAAGCCCGCTTGAGTACACAGTGATAATGAAGCAGAGTACTGTGGGATGTATGCTGGGTAGCGCTTGGGTCCTGCCGGCGCTGATAAGCTTTATTCCAATTTTCATGGGATGGTACACGACAAAAGAACATCTAGAATACATGGTGAAGCACCCGGAGGTACGGAGAAGGTTTTTTTCTTTAAATAGCTTTAAAAAGTGTTTGACGTATGAGTTATGAATATGGAAATTGGTAATTTTTTAACCATATAAGTGGAAATACAATAACTTTTTAACCATATAAGCTATCTTGATGTAAAAGATGGAATATTTTAAAATTTGCAAAAATTTTAAAATAAAAAATTTCTAACTTCAATGATAATAAATGATCTTTTTAAAATTTTTCGTGCAATTTTCTTAATTCACGTTTTTTTGTTACATTAATTTATCAGCTGTTACTAAATGATTTATTTTTATTGGCTATTGTATCTCATTAAATTATATTAATAATCGAAATAATTTGCGATATTTTTTGGTGTTTCAGAGTTGCGAGTTCCGAGTAAATTTACCATACGCCCTCATCAGTTCCTGCGTATCCTTTTGGATCCCAGGTCTGGTGATGATTATCATGTACTGTAAAATCTATAAGGAGGCGATTCGACAACGAAAAGCGCTCAGCCGGACGTCCAGCAACATCGTCCTTAATAGTGTACATCATCATCGTTCATCTACACGGCACCATCATCATCAACAGATGTTGCTGCAGGCCGCTGCCGATACCGGTGAGCTAGCCCTTCATACAGCACACTTCGCAGTGCCCACGGAGCTCCACGCCGTTAACGGTGAGTGGAACTCCGTTCATATGTGTGTATTCAATTATAATATATTTGTACAAATAGAAAAATCCGAGATAAAAGCTCAAAACTCTTTATGGGATTAATAAATAATAGTATACTTAAACCATCTAATACCATATATTTTAAACAAGCTTTTTTGATAATTTATTAGAAAAAAATTTATTAGAAAGGTTACTCAATAATATTACGTCAATAATGTTGAAGAAAATATTTAAAACATATAATTCAAAACAGAAAATAATAGAGAATATTAGGTTTTCAGATACTTTCAGATTGCTATCTACGAGGTTTATGTGTAAAAGTCATATATATGACTGCTGTATGTAGTTAGGTATTCAAATTCAAGTTCAAGGTGTGAAAGATGTCTTGTAAGCACAAAATTGTGAACTCAAATTATGCGATGAAATGATAAGAATTAGCAAGTAACAGTTACACTGGCGTCGAAGTTTAATGCACAATCAAGACTTGAAACGTATATTCTTGCATCGTGCGTCTGTTAGCGTGGTCGTATATTTCGACAGAAATGGTAAATGCTCACTCGCGTGAAATCCTCTTATCTCCTTAAGCCATTATACGAACGTGAATGTCCCCTTCACTTCCATGTACAGAACGGTGAGCAGAATCCACTATTTCTACTGCAGTATCCATAGCGTATTTTGCGCGATTACGCAATGAAATGCGTTCTATCATCCTATATAGAGCCTTTCCTAATAATATCTTCCGCGATCCATTTTGACGGCGACATCAATTTAGTTCCATATTCTCGATCGATAGAGTGGTTTGATAACAGAATGTTCTTGTATACAATTATCGAGAGAAGTAATATATTGTTGTATAAGGATAATTTCAAATATTATAAAAGTTTTTTAAAATTTAATTTAAAACATAAAATGTATTTTTTAATTAGAATCCATAATGATAATTTCAATAATTTTTTATTTTATAATTTTTTGTAAAGAAAATTATAGAACTTTTTAAAAAAATTTGCATCAATTTTCTCTTGACAAAAATTTTTGAAACTAATTAAAGATTTAAATACAACAATATCTTCTAAGATTTTTGAGAACACGTTTAGTCGTTTTGTGATAAGCGTGCGAGATTTATAAATTGATACAAGATCTTTAACACGGTTCATTATATATGATGAAAGCGATTTGTAATTATCTATGGTTGGCAATCGAAAACGGTAGTGAGCATTATTCATGCGGGAAAATAGGATTTTGCGGTTCATTAATAAAATCACGTTTCAGCTATTCTCATCATCAATGAGTGTCATAACAGTTCACATGAATGAATTGGAGCCACCATTAAATCTCAATTCTTAAGAAACTCAAATTTATAAAAATAAGATAATGAAATTTTCTTCATATTTTTATATTAAAAAATAATCCCATTTTTAAATATAACATATCTCTATTTCATTTAAATTTATAATAAGATTTTTAAATTATTAAATTTTAAATTAACAATTGCTTAATTAGTTTAAATCTTTTATAATTGAATATTGATTTGATTCCTTTTTAAATAATTAAAATAATAATTAAAATCTATTTTTTCAGAATCAATTAAACTCTTATTAATTAAAATAAAAATTTAGATCATAAAGGAGTAAAATAAATCAATAATAAATAATACACTTGTAATTAATCACGTGCGATTTTAATAAATTTAACGATTTGATATCTACTTCAATCAAAATTGATTTAAAATAAAAATTTTAAATGTCCGTATTTAAATGTATAAATAACATGTAATATTCTCTGGTTAATGAAAGCCGAGCGCAATTTCGATAATTCGAATAGTCTGACGTGCTTGTTCTTCAACAAGCTTGCATTCTACGAATATGTAATACGCTCGCATGCACATAGTCTGGAAAATAATACTGAAGTCAAATTGTTGGCTGCCAACATTAACATATGCGCTATATTAAATATTTTCATGTCAGTCTGAGATTTCCTATCAAAATAATGTTCTAAATTATGCGCGATGATGGAAATACTTGAATTTCAGATTCACGCATGCTTTCCAGTATTCTACAACATTATATTAATTTCGTAATGAATGTTCTTATCGATTTCGATTACAGAATTTGATTACATTTCTTCAGTTTTTATTTTATTGTCTATTAAACAGTTATATATTATCATTTAATTATATCCTAATATTTATTAATAATTTATTAATAATTATATCCTAATATTTATACTAACATTTAAAAATTGTATAGATATCTTTCTTGATTATATAATTGTTGAAGGGAACATTCAAATTAGTAATCATAATTAACAATATTTAATTGAACAGTACTTTTTAATTGGATTTTTACAGATATGAATACTTTAGAACAATTCAGACTGTTTAAAGATAAAATTATTTACTATTGTTATTCAATAAAAATAGCTTTGTCAATCATTATTGTACTGATCAGTATGGATGTTATCAGATACCTTCATTTTAAATTGTTAAAGTATCAGTTGAACATTAAATCATGCGACTATGAAATATCGGTGAAAGTTTGTGCAATAATATTGGCGTTCGCGAATTTTGTTACCACAGTTATATATTCTTGCAGAAATTGTTACTGAATTGCAACCGCAACGATTCAATAGAAAGCAAGACAGGAATTAAATATAGTTATTACACTTTTTTCTGCATTTTTTTAGTTCGTTAATTTATTTAATAAGATGATACAATTTTTCATTTCGATTATTTAAAATATGAATTACAAATTTTTATGTATTTTGAAGTAACTCGATTTTTATATATTCCGAGAATTTCTTTTGGAAAAACTTTCATTTATTTAGAAAAATATTCATATTTTAATGGTTATATCTTTGATGTATATTTTAATATAGACAGATAAAGATACACAGAGAAAGGATAAGATAAAAAGACAAGCACACAAAGCTGTCTTTTGGATTGGATTTCTAGGAGTTGAAATATATAGAATACATGGGAGAGTAATCAACAGATTTGCATATGGCTCCAACCCGTTTCATCGACCGTTTTCATTAGCGTGGTTTTATCTGTCGACTCGGACAGTCTGAAAATTCAATTAAACTCCATCAAGTTAGTAGTGCATCCGTGCCAGCAGTACCTTTCCCTTTTCCGTCGCGATGAGGATAAAAATTTCGTTGAGCTATTTTTGTTGAGAAAAAATAATTGATTAATCCTGAAAAAGCTATTTTACGAGTTGTACAAATAACTCGTTAACCGAAAAACGTGTCGTGATGAAAATTTAAAAAGCAATTAATTCTTAAAGCAAAGAGTAAGCTGTAAATATACAATTAAAGTATATTTATTATTTGCAGGTATATTAAAAAAAAGCAATTTTATATTACATATATTTTATTTTTAGTTTATATATCTTTTTATATTATTTACTTTATTTCAGTTTTCCATATTTTCATAATATTTATGTTATACAATTTTACATAATATTATTTCATAATTATAACTTATATTAATTATATAGCTATCCATTTCATATTTAGATTCTATGTTATATTATCTTATATTATTT